>CM062809.1:780154960-780754960 GCA_031772625.1 Pinus tabuliformis | reverse complement strand
CAAACTAGGAAGGCATTTATAGATGACAACAGCTAGAATTTGAGAGAGAGCCTATTAGATGGGGATTTGGTACAATTTGCAGAGTTTGCACATTCCTCCATTTCCAGATTTAAAGGCAACAAATGCAGGTCAAAAAACATGCAGAAAATCTACAGTTTCACGTCCCCTCTCTGATATTCGGGTAGCTATTGGCAGAACAGCCTTCCTACTGGGAGTGAAGTGCAAGGGCTCACTGTTATCACAGTGAGAGCACATTGGCATGCTTGATTGTATCTGTCTTCTGTCATTTGCAATAACAAAACAATTTCAGTGTTCGTTCTTTTCACACAAGTCTTCAGGAATTCTAAATTAAGTTCAAATTTCCTGTCAAACCCTGCAGCCTCAGAGCATGAGCGTTGCAATCCTTGAGATGGGGATTGCTTACTAGCACGTAAACGACTGCAAGGAGCATGACAGATTAACGCTTTTTCCAGTGGGATTCTTGTTGATTTTGTAGCCTCAAAACGTCTTCTACATTGGCTTGGTGTCTTGGCATGTAGAAGATATTCGATTGCCTCTTAGGTGCTTGCTTGGAAAAGTAAGTGATTTAATGATTTCTTTCCTAAAGTTAACTTAGGAAAAGTACAATAATTGATCTAATTAATTATTCCGGACTATTAGGCCAAAGTGCTAAAAATAAATAAAAAAATTATTTAAGTGACTTGGATATAATCTCAACCATTGATCTCAAGTGAGGCTTAGGATTTAAACCTAGCCTTTGATCACTTAGGATAATAGTGTTAGGGATTTTGACTTTATGAAATTATAAAATGAGCTTAAGGGAGAGGTGAAGAGACACATTATGTTGAGGAAGTGATTTTCTCAAGAGCCAGAGGCTCGATTAGACTAAAGAGAAGAGAGAAGAATTGCAGTAGGGAATTTTGGGAGAAAATTTCAGGGAAGACAAAGCTAGGAAAGAGAGAGGTCAAGTCCGCTGAAGAGGAGGGCCAAAATATCCAAAAGGCCGAATTACTCAAGTGTGCAACAGCCATACAAGGTATAAGAAGGGTCGAATTGCTGGTAAGGGAGGCTAAATTTTCCAGAGATTGAATTTCTTCAGTAGTGTCGATTTCCACGAGCTGATTTCCTTGGGGTCAATATTTCCCAGTGGGGCCAAGTTCCAAACTGTCAGCAATTGTATTTTTCCATGTATTTTTTGTGGGTTTAGGCCCACATTTTCCTGATAAATTTAATATGAAGGAAGATTGTGTGGGGCACAAATTTGTTGTTGCAATGTGATTGATTTCCTTATTTTACTTCTGCTACATTTTAGTTTCTAAGTTAATATAACAATGTGTTTATTTTATCAACAATTTCAGAAATATTTGAGATAAGTATTTTGTGGGTTTTTTTAATAGATTGTTGAAGTAAAATAAATCATATCTCGTATAAAAGAATTATCATGGTATCAAAGCATTAGAACTATGTGGGGAAGATCATATATCACAAGGGTTTTCTGGCAGTGAATTATTTTTCGCAGCAGAATTTTATATTGTAACAAGGGGGTTGTGGCTAAAGTTGATCTGGAATATGGCATCATCAATTATGAGGTATGAAGACATGTTAGAGGAGGTTGTAAACTTTAGTCCATGGAAGGAGTGGATCACTACAATTTTAATGGCAAACAGTTTGTGGGAAATTGCAAGCCTAGAGATTCAAGTTCCTCATGATGCTACCCAAGCAGCTGAACATAAGATAAAATATACAAAAGCCAAGGGCACCATTATGGATGGTGTAAAGGATCACATAATCCTTTATATAACAAAGAAGGATTCAACGTATAAAATGTGGATGGCCTTGACAAAGTTGTACCAAAGTGACAACCAGAACAAAAAGATGGTGCTAAGGGAGAAGTTGAATAGCATTAAGATGAACAGATTTGAGATTGTGGCCCAATACTTCACAAGTATTCAACAAGTTTGTGATGAAATTTTAGCTGTTGGGAGAAAAAGTGTATGAGAAGGATATCGTAAAAGTCGCATTGAAAGGGTGTACCAAGCAATGGGCTACATTTGTGCTCAGGTATCTTAGCTAGAGATAAACTTCTTGATTGGGCCATATAGTGGGACGAATTCACTCGAATGGATATTTGGGAGGAATATATAACTGGTGGACATCACAAAGAGTGGAGATGAGGAGAACCTTGCTCTTGTTGGGAAAGCAAAGAAAAGTAAGGAAAAAGTCAAGTAGAACCGGAGTGGACGAGCACCGTCACAAGGGAAGAATGACATGAGCAAAGTCAAGTGCTTTACATGTCATAAGTTCGGTCATTATGCCAGACAGTGTCCAAACAAGAAGAAAGGCAATGGGAAGACAATAACAGCTGCATCTACACAGATGGATGAATTGGCAAAGAAATTCGAGAAGGAACTTGCTCTAGTATGCTATCATTTTTGCGCCATTTACAAGAGGGGTGTGGTTTGTCGGCAATGGAGAATCTCGTCACATGATGAGATCTTGTGATATCATCACCAGTATGGCCAATGAGCACAAAGATCTACATGTGGAGCTTGGTGACAATACCAAGCATGCAATGGAGGGCATTGGCAGCATACAGTTCTAGCTAGACTCAGGGAGCCTTGTGAAGGTAAAAGAGGTAATGTATGTACTTGAGTTGGAAAATAATTTACTTCCAGTTTCATCCATGGAGGACAGAGGATTGAGGTCAGTGTCATGGGAGGTGAAGTAGTTATCAAGCCAAAAGGGGCTAATCCTCGCGTGAGGAGAGTTATAGGTAGTAGGGAGAATAACTTGGATCTATAGAGAAGACAACCAATGAAAACCCTAGTACATAGCAGTTATAGCCAGAGTGAGATTTGGCATGTTGATGTTTTGGGTAGCACCGGTAGTATTCTCAAGATTGGGGCTAGTGGGCTAAGTGATGGGGCTTTGCACCCACAGACCCATGGTATTTTGATAACCCATGGTAGCGCACCCTTTGGAAAAATATAAGTACAAGGGTGAGTGATTCATTCTTGTGGTTGGCAAGAGAGCATCTTGTGGAGGGCCAGAAGGGTTGAGAAGGCCTTTGGAGGGCTAAGACGCCCCAGTGTTGGCAAAGAGAGCATAGAGACGTGCAGGAGCACGAGATATTGAGAGAGATATTCTCTCAAGTAAGAAAGAGATCTGCATGAGTAATAATGCAGGTTGTTGTGAGTGAGATACTCAATTGTGTTGAGTCCGAGGGAAGAGGACGAAGTAGCAAAGGAGATCCAAATCAACTAGATCGAGGACAAACCTAGGGCTTGATCCACTAGATCAGATCCAGGGTAATGGTTTTATATGTAATTTCCTCCAGGGCCATTATTCCAGTAAAGGAGATTGAGTAGGACCTGAGAAGAATTTAATGAAGAATTGTTGATAGGGAAAAACTTGTGTGTAATATATTACTGTCCATGATCTAACTTTGATTTTATAAGTTCCAATGTGCAAAATTTGTTTCTACTTTTAAAGTTTCCGTTATGTAAAAGTCAGACACATCAACATGTTTCAGTGCATTAGCTTGTGACGTTAATAGGAAGTTGTTACTAGATCTGGTGTGTGTGTGTGTGCAGTAAGTATAGTGCCCAATATTATAACATGTTATAAGAGCATGGTCTATGAGAAAGATAGTTGATCTAAGATTTGCACAGGTGATAGCTCCGAGAGGGAGTTGTAGGAACTATTGCAGGTAGCAGCCATATTATGAAGAACCATGCCAAGAGAGTTGGCTAAGTATGCCAGTAGCCAAACTACTTGTCTGGGCCAAGAAGGCCTATGATTTGGAGTCAAGCTTCAAAGGGAGCAGGCAGGCTCAGGAGGGAGTTGGTCTTTAGAGGGAGTCAACAACTCAAAGAAAGACAACCTTCAGGTTCAGGAAGTCATGGTACAAGATGGCCATGTAGGATGCTCAGGAGCAGGATGTCTTCAAAGAAGGGTCCCTGTCATATAGTAGTAATTGCTTTTGTGTCATATGTAGTAGTTGTGCTAGTGGATCAAGGGTGGAAATGCGTTCCAATTTCGAACGCAGAGCCACTTCCAGGTGGTGTTGTGAGAATAAATCCCTCGCTAAGAGGGAGTGTTGATGTTTTGGGTAGCATCGGGAGTATTCTCAAGAGTAAGGCAAGTGAGATAAGTGATGGGGTTTTGTGTTAGTTTTTGGTACCATCGGAAGTGCTCTAGCCTTGAAAATTGGTGGAGAGGCTAAGGCACATAAGTTCTAAAAAACCTAGAAACCGTTTGGTGAAATTCCACTAAGATTGTATTTTATTAAAATAATTATTTTTTTTAATGGAGTTCCTAAGTCTAAACTTAGGGAAATTAAAATATTAATGGGTATTAATCAAAATATGGGTGAGAATGATCTAGAAGGCGGATCAAGTCATGTTTTAATCTTAGCCGTTGATTAGAAACTTAATCTCAGCTGTTGAAGACTCAACAGGAAAATTATAAAATGGAGGCTTGGGGTTCATTTGGAAACACACAGAGAGAGATTGAGGAAATCGATTTTCTGAGGTGAGAAGTTCTCAAGAGGAAAATCGATTGGGGAGATCTTGCAGCAGAGGGGTAGTGAGAATCCGGGAGAAGGAATTTCCGGAGAATACTGACAGAGAGGCGGAGAGCGCTTGCAAAGAGGCAGCGCAATATCCGAGAGAGGTGACACAAAAAAGTTGTCTGTCACGCAGAAGACAGAACTGCCGGAGCAATCGAAACTGCCGGGAGAGCTGATGCAGAGGCAGCGCAGTAGTCGGGGGAGCTAACACAGAAACGTTGCATGTCACGCAGAATCCAGAACTGTCGGAACAACTGAAACTGCTAGAATAGCTGGGAGAGTTGACGGAGAGGGCAAAGAAGGTGACGCAGGGATGACGCAGAGCCAGCGTAGAAATAGTCGGGGTTAGCTAGTCTTGTGTCGAATCACCATAATTCTGCTGGGTGAAGTGAGGTAAAACTCACTCAGATTTTCCGCTAGTATTTTTCTGTAAAGGATTGCTAGATGAGCATCCTAGATTTGTATTAAGATATTTCTCCTGCATAATAATAAACCCTCAGAGCTGCTGCACCGGTTTTCTTGCATTGGGTTTTTCCGGGGACTATTGTGTCCAAAAATAAGTGTGTCCTATGTATCTTGTTCTTTGCTCTGTTTTCTGTTTCATGAGATCAAATATTTAATTAGTGTAGGCTGTAGAAGTAATTTGCTTCAGTATTCATAAGAATAACTTGATTAATGTAATTTAAAAATTAAGTAGGTGAAGTAGATTCAGATTTGTTGTAGTAAGAGTTCTTTCAAGTGTAGGAATTTTCACATGGTATTAGAGCGTTGATTTTGAAACAGGAAGAGCAAATCAAGTGCTGAGCAGTGAGGTCGAAAACTGCACTTGGTAAAAATTCGAATTCCCTTCAAGGGATTGCGCAGTCCTTGCTGGGAAGCAGATTCGAGGAAATCTCTCTCTGAGTGAGACGACAAAGATATGATTTCCAGTTCGTGAGTTTGCAGAGGCAGAAGGAGTGACGCAGAGCCTCAACGTAGTGCTTGAAGGGCATAGTTTCTACGGGGGCAGAAATTCGTTGGAAAAGAACGAAGACATGTAGAAGGGAAATTTTCTCCTCAGAGAACTTTCTGCCAGAAAGTTCAAATTTTTCACTTGTTAAGCAGCTGAGCAGTGCTAAGCAGTGACTAGAGGAGTCAGTTCGATAGTTGGGTGAAATGGCATTGCATGGGCTCAAAGATCAGTATAGGTTGGACAGAGCTTCCAACTATGCCATATGGAAGACCAGAAGCTTAGTTGTTCTGGAGGAACATGATCTCGAGGCCTACGTCAATAGTGTTGTAGCTGTTCCTGTTGACAACGATCAAAAGAAGAAATACAAGGCCAAGCAGGGGAAGGCGAAAAGGCTCATTTTCGATGGAGTTCGAGATCATGTGGTCTCACACTTGCAAGACAAGGATACAACCCGAGAGATGTGGGAATCCTTGTCTTCTCTGTATGAAGGCTCTTTCGAACAATAGAAGATGTATTTGGAGCAGAAGTTGCAGCGGATCTTAATGCAGAAAAGAGAAGGGGTGAACCTCTATCTTCAACGCCTTCAAGACACTAGAGACCAACTTGCTGTAGTGGGGTCCACTCCTCAACCAACCGCGATGGTGAGGATAGCCCTGAATGCAGTCTCGGATGAATGGCAAGTTTTCGTCCAAAGCATGTTGGGTAGAGAAAAACTACCTTCATGGGAGGAGATGTGGGTGGCTCTTCAACAAGAGGAGTTAAGGAGGGCCCTAGTGAAGGTCAAACTCAGTGGCAGCAGTGGGAGTGGTTCAAAGACAAAGGAGGAGGACAATGCAGCTCTAGCATTGAAGGGACAACAAAAGCCGAAGCGAAAGAACATTTCGAAGGTTAAATGTTTCAGTTGTGGCGAGATGGGCCACTATGCATCCCAGTGTACTTTGAAGAAAAATGACAAGGATGAGAAAATGATCCTAAGGCTGCTTCAGCAAAGATTGACGAGGACGAGTTTGCCATGAGTGCCCGTGCATCTACAGGAGGGAGATGGGGCGATATTGAGCTGTAGTCGGGAAGACTACATGTGGGCAGGATCCTTGAGGAGTCCACCTCTTGGATCAATTCCTGCTACGGGAGCCCAGGATTCAGCAGTAGCGAGATGGACCTAGTGTCAGTTGATTCAGTGGATTGTTTGGAGGATAGATGCAGTAGCTGGGGACCAGAGACTGATCAACGCAAAGCAAGGTTGGCAGCAGTGCAAGAGTCAGCAGCAACGCAGCAGATTCAGAGGGTTAGAATCAACAACAGTCATATTCCGACATTCATTGTATTACGCTGAACACGGTTAAGTTAAGCTAATTTTTTATTTTTTATTTTTTATTTTATTTTATTTTATTATTATTATTATTATTTTTTTTTTTTTTAATTTTAATTAATTAATTAATTATTATTATTATTATTATTATTTTTTTTTTTTTTTTTTTTTTTTCAGTTGCTTCTCTCAACATCTGAGTTGCAGTATGAATGCAGTTTTAGCAGTGGCAGTGCTAGCAACATAGCAGATGTAGCGTTTGAGAGGGAGCTATAGTATAGATGCAACAGTGGTAGTGGCAGTGTCATGGGCAACAGTAAAGTAGCAACAAACAACACAATGTTGGTGGCAACAACAGTGTAGGTGCTTCAGAAGCAGAGTAGCATGCAAGTGGACATTGTTGCTAGCAATGTTGCAATAATTGTTATTGAGATAATATCGACAAGGGAAAAAATCAGGAAAAAAATTGTAAAAATCGGGAAATAATTGTAAAATACAAAAATATTAATTTTTTTTTCCAATTTTTTTAATATTTAAAGCATCTACAACATAAAATAAATACATTGACACATAAATATGATAAAATAACTAATATATAAGATGTGTAATATCATTTCTAGTGCTACATCACACATAACAGTGAACCATGTCCTGAATAGTTAGTCCTGACTCCTGAGTCCCAACTCAGCCTCAAAATATCCACAAAAAATATAATAATGTATCTCATATCATGAGTCATAATGTCATATACAATGAAATGAACCAAATGACTAATACCACTAATTTCCTCTGCCCCTCTTGCGAGAAAATGCAATAGCTTTCCCTCTAGATGGCCGGTGGATTTGGCAGTGGACTCTGCTGTGCTCTAGAAGTCGAAGAACTAGGAGCTACAGGAGGTAGACCACATCCTCTACTGGTGACAGGGGTAGCCTGGGTAGGTTGTCACCTCCTCCTCGTAAAAAAATGGGCAAATTATTATTATTTATTTTATTTTATTATTATTTTTTTCAAGAATTTTTCCCAAAAAATAGCGATTTTTTAGTAAAAATCGCAATTATTTCAAGTTATCGCGTTTTTTTGTGAAAAAAATTTAACGTAAAAATCACGATTTTCCGATATTATCGCGATTTTTGCAACACTGGTTGCTAGAGCAGTTTCCTCGCTACGAGGAGGTATTCGTTTTTGGTAGCATCGAAAGTGCTCTAGCCTTGAAAACTGGTGGAGAGGCTAAGGCACTTGAGTTCTAAATAACCCATAAACCGTTTGGTGAAATTCTACTCGGATTGTATTTTATTAAAATAATTAATATTTTTAGTGGAGTTCCTAAGTCTAAACTTAGGGAAATTAAAATATTAATGGGTATTAATCAAAATATGGGTGAGAATGATCTAGAACGTGGATCAAGTCATGTTTTAATCTTAGCCGTTGATTAGAGACTTAATCTCAGCCGTTGAAGACTCAACAAGAAACGTATAAAATGGAGGCTTCGGGTTCATTTGGAAACACACAGAGAAATTGAGGAAATCGATTTTTTGAGGTGAGAAGTTCAAAGGAGGAAAATCGATTGGGGAGATGTTGCAACAGAGGGGCAGTGAGAATCTAAGAGAAGGACTTTCCGGAGAATACTGACAGAGAGGCGAAGAGATCTTGCAGAGAGGCGGCGCAGTAGCCGGGAGAGGTGACGTAGAAAATCTGCCTGTCAAGTAGAATCTAGAATTGTCGGAACAGTCGAAACTGCTGGAATAGTCGAGAGAGCTGACGCAGAGGGCAGAGAAGGTGACGCAGGGCTAACGCAGAGCCAATGTAGAAATAGTTGGGGTTAGCCAGTCTTGTGTCGGATCAGCCAAAATTATGTCGAGTGAAGTGAGGTAAAACTCACTCAGATTTTCCGCCAGTATTTTATCTGTAAAGGATTGCTAGATGAGCATTCTAGATTTATATTCAGATATTTCTCCTGCATAATAATAAACTCTCAGAGTTGTTGCACTGGTTTTCCCGCATTGCGTTTTTTCGGGGAATATTATGTCCAAAAATAAGTGTGTCCTATGTATCTTGTTCTTTGCTCTGTTTTCTGTTTCACGAGATCAAATATTTAATTAGTGTAGGCTGCAGAAGTAATTTGCTGCAGTATTCAGAAGAATAACTTGATTAATGTAATTTAAAAATCAAGTAGGTGAAGTAGATTCAGATTTGCTGTAGTAAGGGTTCCTTCGAGTGTAGGAATGTTCACACTTTGCACCCATAAACCCATGGTAAAACTGACAACCCATGATATAGACCCATGTTATTGCACCCTTTGGAAAAGTATAAGTACAAGGGTGAGTGAATCATTCTTTTGGTCAGCAAGAGAGCATCTTGTGGAGGGACGAAAGGCCCTATGGAGGGCCAAGAGGGGGCTTGGTGTTGGCAAAGAGAGAACAAAGATGTGTAGGGGCATGAGACATTGAGAGAGACATTCTCTCAACGAGACATTTAGATAGAGATTCTCTCAAGTAAGCAGGGGATTTGCATGAGTAATTGCAAGTTTGAAGTGAGTAAGATACTTAGTTGTGCTGGTTATGAGGAAAGAGCACGGAGCAGCAAAGGAGATCTAGATCAACTAGATCGAGGATAGATCTAAGGCTTGGTTCGCTAGATCAGATTTAGGGTAATTATTGTATATGTAATTTCCTCGAGGGCCATTATCTCGCTAAAGGAGCTCGAGTAGGTTCTGAGAAGAATTTAATGAAGAACTATTGATTGGAAAAAACTTGTGTGTTGTAATATGTTAATGTGCATGATCTAATTGTTCATTTTATAAGTTTCATTATGCTAAATTTGTTTCTAGTTTTAATGTTTCCACTGTGTACAAGTTAGACACATCAGTGTGTTTCAGTTCATTAGTTGTGTAAAGTTAATAAGAAGTTGTTACCAAATCTGGTGTGTGCAGTGAGTCTAGTGCCCAAAATTCTAACATGGCACACAAGGATGGGACATCTACACTATATATCTCTACCACTATTACGGGAGATGGTCACTGGTCTTTCAAAGTTCAGTATAGAGCATGATGGTATGTAAGGGACATGCACTTGGAAAGCAGGCTATTGCAACATTTCCTAGCAATGAGACCAAATCCAAGAGTGTGTTGGATTTGGTGCATTCTGACATCTGCAGTCCTATGTCAGTGGAGTCTATCTTAGGGTGTAGTTATTTTGTGACATTCATAAATGACTATTTTAGGAGGACATGGATTTACTTCCTGAAGGCCAAGGATGAGGTCTTCAGTTGGTTTCAAGAGTTCAAAGCTCTTATGGAGAACTAGACTAGGAAGAATATCAAGGTCTTGAGATCTGAAAATGCGGGCAAGTATACCTCCAACGAGTTTAAGGATTTCTACAAGGAAGTAGGAATCAAGAAAGAGTTGACAATTCCCCACAATCCGCAACAAAATGGAGTGGTTTTGAGGAAGAATAGGGGTATAGTTGGAGTAGCCAAGGCCATGATCCATGATCAGGATATCCCTATGTTCTTGTGGGTGGAGGCATGTAATATGAATGTACACTTAACAGAATAGGAGTCCTCACAAGGTAGTGGAGGACATGACTCTAAGGAGGCTTTTACATGAGTGAAACCAAAGTTGAGTCATTTGCACATATTCAATAGTCTAGTGTGTGTCAACATTCCTGCAGAGAAGAGGACTAAATTGGAGCTCTCATAAAAAAGGGGCATTTTTGTTGGATACATTAAGATTTCAAAGACCTACAAGGTGTACATTTTAGGACAGAGAACAATAGTTGTGAAGAGAGATGTCAAATTTGAGGAGGGTAGGACCTTTAGTAGATCACATGGGGCAAATCCAGCGATGTCAGAGGAGTGGGAGCAAGAGGCTCTGAAGGTTGAGTAGGGACCAACAACAAGGGAACAACCTTTCGATCAGGAGTAGGAGGTAGATGTTCCTTCGATCTCCACTAGGAGGAGGCCAAGATGGGATGAGTAGACATTTAGATATGCTAAGGAGCATGTGGAGGCTCCTAGAAGCACTTTCCGGGAGAGTAGACCACTAGTGAGATTTTCCAGTTATTTATCCTTGACAAGTAGCGTGAGTGAGTCTCAGCCTTCTACCTTCGAGGAGGTAGCATACCAACAGGTTTGGAGGGACACCATGGTGGAAGAGTATAGTTCTATCATGAGGATATGTGGGAGATAGTACAGAGGCCTGAAAGGAAGTCAGTGGTCACTTCTCGATGAATCTACAAGATCAAGCATGCAACAGATGGTGGTATCAACAAGTGCAAGGTGAGGTTTGTGGCGAGAGGGCTCTCCTAGAAGGATGGAGTAGACTACAAGGAGACACTTGCTCCTATTGCTAAATATGCATCTATCAGGGCGATCAATTGTATTATTTCAGAAATGGCGCGGAGGATACATTAGATGGATGTGAATATTACCTTCCTCAATGGGGTGATTGAGGAATAGGTGTATATTGAGTAGCCTCAAGGCTTTGAGGTGCATGGGAGGGAGTCCCATGCATGCAAATTGAAGAATGCCTATATGGACTTAAGCAAGAACCTCATGCATGGTACTCTAGGATTGATGGGTACCTACTTGGATTAGGCCTCATCAAGAGTAAGGCCAACTACAACTTGTACTATGTACTTGTTGATGGTGATTCGCTTATCTTGGTATTGTGTGTTGACGATTTCTTTATTATTGGATTAGAGAAACTCATAGGGATGTGCAAGGAGAACTTTGATTTGGAGTTCGAGATGAAGGACATTGGTTTGACGCGTTACTTCTAGGGATTAGAGGCGTGGAAACAACCAGGAGAGATCTTCCTTAGGAAGGGCAAGTATGCAATTGAGATTTTGAGGAGATTCGAGATGAAGAATTATAGGCCAATGTCTACACCTATGATCACCAACTTGAGGAAGCTAAGTTCTTCTGAGGGTGACTTGGTGGATTCCACCTTATATAGACAATTGATTGGGTCCTTGATGTATTTGGTCAACACTAGGCCAAATATTAGTTTTGTTGTGAACACACTAAGCCAATTCATGGTGGAGCTAAGGAGGGTTCACCAGGTGGCAGCAAAACATGTGCTCAAGTATCTTCGTGGTAGAGTGGAGTATGGGTTGAGGTATGTCATAGTTGATGGAGTGGAGTTATAGGGCTAAACAGATTCAAATCATAGTATTTAAACCAGCCAGTTGAAACCATAAACTGACCAGTTCATTAGCAATGGCCACCGGACTGGTAGAAAAACGGGTTAGCCGATTTTTGGGTCAAAATGGGCATAAACTGGTCGGTTTATAAAGGAACGGGCTGGTTTTCCCATAAACCAGTTAGTTCCATCATAAACCTACTGGTTAACTGCCAGGTTGGTCGCAGACCCACTGAACACGGTTTTTGTGGCTTTTGAGGTGGTTTTGAGGGAAACTAAGGGCTATTTGCCTCCAAAAACAACCCCTCCAAGCCAATAAAAGGAGGTCTCGCCTCTCATTTGCCTCACGCATCTCATTTGGAGTTTTTGTGAGCTTCATTGAGAGCTTGGAGAGTGTTTAGCTTTTGCTGGAGTAGTCACCTTGGAGGCTTGGAGCTAGTTTGGAGCTGTTAGTGGAGTTGGCATCTTCAAGAGGAGGCTAAGGTAGCTAGTTTGCATTTCGAAGTAAGGATTTTCACTTGAAAAAATCTATATTTCATTGTTGTCCATGTATTTAAATTTTTTTATGTGTTCTATGGTATCAAATTTCAAGTTCAATTGTTAGTTTTCAAGTCCTAAATTTTGTAGGCTAAATATGCCCCATTTTTTCCCCAAATTTATCTTAGGTTTTCCATTTTACATAGCTACAACCTTTTTTTTTTTTTAATTTGCAAATTTCTTTCATTTTCAAATTTCAAATATTTCTAGCCACCATGCCTCCAAAAGCCAAGGGCACTGCATGGACTCATTGTGATGTGACTGATGGAAAAATGATATGCAAATTTTGCAATAAATCTATTGGAGGTGAGGGGGGGTATTCTCAGGTTGAAATAACACTTCGCTGGGATAAGAGGCCAAGTAAATGTTAGTTTTTGTAGCATCAGATGGTGTTCTAGTTTGGAAACCCTGTGGAGAGGCTAAAACACAGGAGTTCTCCAAAACCTAGAAATCGTTTCTAGAAATTCCACCTAGAGATGGTTCAATTAAATTAATTGACCATAATTAAAAATTTCTTAAGATTAACTTAGGAAAAGTGGTTAATTAATAGGAATTAATTGAGAAAGGTGTGAATCATCTAGAAACTCATACAAATCGACTTGGAGATGATCTCAACCATCGATTAAGTTTTAATTGTGGTTGTCGGAGTCCCAACTAGAGATTGTAAGAATAGGTCAATGGGTAGATGGAGAACGCACCAATGCAAATACTCAATTGCCTAGGAAGGTCGAGTTCCCAGTAGCAGAAGTGATTCAATAATGGAGGTCGAGTCAGTGGGTGAGTAGCAGGTGGCAAGAGAGGTCAGGAGTGACCCGGATGAAGTTTTTCCAGTTCTAGAGAGTTAGAAAGAGAAGAATGAAATTTTCTCCAAGAAGCAGCACATGATTTGCGTAATTGCTTCAGTAGAGCAGTTGGATTTGGCTAAAGGGGAGGACATTTTCAGTTCCAGAGGTCGGAAAGGTTTTCTAGAGGGTCAGAGAAACATTTTCCCAGTTAGTGGTAGGCAAGACAACTAGATTGGACATTCGCCGATGAGTGGAGACCTGGTATATTATGGAGTCACTAATGAAGGATAAGTCAATGAAATGATGTGGAGTGACCCTAATAATCCCTTTTCCTAGATGAGTTTAGAAAGATAAGTCTCGCTTGCCTTCTAAGCAAGGTACAATGTCTTCTAGGGAAAGGAAGGGAGGATTTAAGGGTTAGGTTTGTGGGATATGACTTATGAAGGAACTTCCCAACCCCTAAAATCCTTACTGCAATTGGTATCCCGGACGGTTCTTGAAAAGTTGCCTTTTCAAAGGTGCAGGATCACACAGGACCAAGTGGACTCAGTCTAGGATAGGAGGAATGAGTATGGCAACCAATGATGTTCTTATCCTAGACAAGGTGGGGAAAGGATCAAAGAAATAATTTTCACTTGAAGGTGTTGATTTGATCTACGAGGCACTAGCCTTAGGGATGCTAAGGCAAAGTTTGATCCCAGAGCTAGGGCTTGGCTTTTCTCCCAACTCCACCGTCGGAATGGCTTCAAAATTGGAGGAGACCTTGAGGAAACACCAACGTAGGAGACCCTAAGAGATTGATCTTTTTGGAGGGCTAGCTTGTTGGGAAATTGATGCCCTAGGTTTTCCAACTTGGCTGGACCTGGATGAAGGTGAAATTATGTGATTTTTGGTGACCACCTCTTGGTATATCAGTGCCTTAGTCTTGGGAGAATGAAGTCTATGATGAAATATGAGTAGGATTCTTGATCCTCAGTCAAGGAGGCCTCAAGACCACTTCACTAGCCTTTTAGGTCAAGGAGAAGCGATCTTGTAGCTTTTATACTTTGATGTGCAAAGGAGATGGCTTATAAAGGTCAAATTCTTTGATAGAATTACCCCCAGGAAATTTCATTCACATTACATGGCCCATACATTGAGATATGCTATAATAGATACAAAATTCCACAACTTTAAGTAGTAGATGCATGCAGCAATTAGCCCTAGAAATAACGAAAATCTCAGTCTAATGAATATGACAAAGTAAAACAAGAATAAAATTAAAAGCATGTACTTACATGTAACATAGTATATCTAACCATCCACAATTGACAAAAGAGAAGCTCCAAGATAAGATAGACCAATATCCACACATCAAAATTCATCCTCTAGAAAAAGTGCGAAATTCTCAAGAGAGAGAAGAGATCCAATCCAAAGTGATGATGAGAAAATGAACTCATCTCCCTTGTATTTATACACTAATGAGGAGTTCGAATTAGTCTCCTTGGCCTACATAAGCCCCAAAAATAAAATAATGTTCTAATAATCTAATTTTTGTTGACAAGCCCACCAAACTAGCTCACAAATGAAAGAATAAGCCTCTAAAGAGGTCAAATAATAATCTATGCACATCGTACGACCCTCTAAGAGGCTTGATGAGGTTCACAGGTGCCATAATAAAGAGTAGGTTCCTCAAAAGCGATAGACAAAGGGTTGGGCCCTTGTTCTCTAAACAATAAATCTGTGGTGCTCCCAATGGGTGTGGGGGCACAATAATAACCTCATGAGTCTTCAAATGAGTTGAAGATGCCTGGAGATCATCTGCAAGGGCTCTGATGATGGTGTAAGGGATGCCACATCGTCCTACAAGTCCTGGGTCAACTGCCAAGTGCATGGTACATCTATGGGGCCGACTGGGCAAAGGTGAACCAGGTGCATCTTCCTCATCCAATGGGAGTATCTCAAGCATCTTTGACCATCCTCAGGGATCCATGGAGTGTTTTCTAATATTGTGGAGGCCCATGGCTCTCAACACACACTCTACATGTGCCAATGTAGCCTTCTGGAGGATTAGGACCTCGTATAGGGAAACCAAACCCAAAACGAAGACCATCCGCAATCCTGCATAAGATCCAATGTGTCCCCTAGCCTTCCGGTACAACAAGTCATTAGAGAAATCCAGTAAATGAGCTTACCAACCATGGACCACAGGTGGAGACTTCATAATGGCTTGCCCTTCCATAATGGGCTTTGGGATGTGCCAATGTCTCCTAACTTCAAATGGGGTTAACCAAGTATCCTATTAGGTGGTTTCTACTTCTAAAGGGGATAATACGTTCAAGGTACCTCCTTCAAAATGTGGTGGCATGTGATAGATAGGTGAATGAAGTAGGAGATGAGAAGGGGCAGTCCTGGGCCACATATTGGGGTACAAGGGTGGTTAATAAAAGGGAAGCCCACACTTGGGTTTATAATGTATAGGAGGGAGCAATCATGGTACATAAGGTGCCTCTACGTTGATTTTTCCACCCTTCTTTATATGCCTTTTGCCTTTTTATGATTTTCTTTGATTAACTGCTCGGGCTCAAGGGGTAAGAACATGATGCATAAGATTTAGTAGTGAATATCCCTCTTTAAGGTAGGGTGGTTCATTGCCCACTAGGGGTTGGGACAATCATGGGTTCCTATATGATAAAGGAGGCACATAGAACCTATAGGAACCAGGGTGATGGCCATGATGATGGGGTAGGGCCCATGTATTGGCTTTTGCCCATGTGCTAAATGTGTTTGTCCCGACCATCTTTTGCATTTTGTGGTACATCTTCCCGTTAAATGTGGCCAAATATGCTTTTGTCTTTCTTTTCGCTGCATCAACCTCTGAGGCATCATTCCAAGCTTGACCCAAGGTGTGGGAAAGGGGAAGGGGCGATCTAACCCTATGTGGACCCAGTTGAGGAATGTGGAGTGTGGACCCATGTGGGAGAAAAGATGAATGGGGTAATAATGAGTGAAAAGGGAGTAATATAAGCGAATTAGGGAGCTGGACCATGCAACCAATATCGGGGATTCCCATGAAATACCCTCCCTAACACCAAATGGTCAGTAAAAGAGATCCCACGGGGCTAGAACCCAAGGTTAATATCCAAAAAGGGTATAGGGGACGAGCACAAACCTAACCCATTATTTTCACTGAATACCTTCATTAATCCATGCCTAGAAGTGCCCATGATAATCAAACTACAACACTCAATTACCAAATGACAAGGCATACCTTTAGGTTCGGGAGGCCCACCTTCAAACATACAATCATTGCAGATGGGCGAGGGACCACATTGTTGGCTCAGGTGGCAGAGAAATGGCACAATGAGCTGAGGACCATCTTGGAGAAAAAAATTCTCTTAGGGATATCACCCACAAAATGGTGGGTAACAGGCCAAATGTGTGAGGTTTGCGCTAGAGTGACGCAAGGCCTGCGCAGAGCAGGTGGACGACTAGCTCTTTAGAGGCAATCACATGTCAAAATTGGTTGGAGAGGATAGAATCCCTCAATACATTTTTGCCAGTATTTCTCTTGGGTAGAATCGCTGGTTTGGCGACATTTTATTGTACTCAAATTTCTGCTGCATAATAATAATATAAACCCTCAACATTATCCCACATTGGGTTTTTTCGAGGACTTTTTTCCAAAAACAACGTTGTCATTTTAATGTGTGTGCTAGCATTTCTCAATTTCCAGCGCTTTTATTTTCCGCAGTATTTTTATTTGTGAAGATTGCAGTGTGATTAATTCATTGTTGCCATAGCAATAAACTGCATAAATAATTTTACAGTTAGAAGAATTAGTTCTAGTTGCTGCAATAAAATTTCTTAGTTAAATTTTCACATGGTATTAGAGCTAATTTGACAAACGAAAAGCTAGGAGGTGAAGAAAGGAAAATTCACTGTTCAGAGGGAGTAGCAGGATGAATTTTATGGGGCTGCGCAGTGCCTAGCCAGACAGGTCGAATTGCTGGGAAGGATCTGATTTTTAGTTGCAGGTGGCATAAAAAGTTCGAATTTCCCAAAATTAATTCTAGCAGGCAAAGGGAGTAGCAACAACTCAGTATTTTCACTGAGCAGATTTTCTTGTTTGGGCACAGAGGGTTTTGCTGTAGTTTACTAGAGAAAAATCAGTACTGAGTGGAAGAGAAATAACACAGATTTGTACTCATGAAGTCTTCAGTAAATTCTCCAGTATGGCCATGGATAGAGTTGATATTCAGGGAGCTTCAAAATTGTCTTCCAAGTAGGAGGACGAATTTGCTAGCCTATCAGACTCAGCTTCACATGGTGTCTAGTATATAGACAGTGGAGCATCAACTCACATGACAGGGGTTAGAGAATATTTCTCTAGCTACAATGAGGAGCAGATGGACTTCCAGATTACGATGGGAAACAAAACGAAGTGTACTCCAGTGGGTAGAGGTACCATCGATTTTAAGAGGGAGTTAGGAGCAAGTACCAACAATACGGATGTACTGCATGTGCCAGGATTAGTTATGAACTTGATTTCAGTATCCCAGCTACAAGACAAGGGATAAGAAGTCCACTCCGTAGGGAAGAAGGTGTTTGTCTAAAACCTGAGATGGAAGAGGGTGAGACAGATTGGAGTTCGAAGCAACAAGTTGTACATGTTGTAGCTCGATTCTCTAATGGCACTAGTAGGCAGTGATAGTAGCAGTGGGAAGGAACTAAATGAGCTATGGCATATGAGAATGGGACATTTACAACATGGAGCACTCAAGTTGCTCAGGGAGACAGTAACAAGGGTCCCAAAACTTGGCACATAACACGATCATGTGTGCAGAGGGTGCGTGCTTGAGAAATATGCTAAGGAAACATTCCCAAGAAGTGACAACAGAGCAGATGGCATGTTAGAACTTATACACTCAAACATTTGTGGCCTAATGTCCATTAGAGCTCTTAGTGGGGCTGAATATTTTGTCACTTTTGTTGATGACCATTCCAGGAAAACCTAGATCTACTTCTTGAAGACCAAGGATGAGGTCTTTGATCGTTTCAGGGATTTTAAGGCTCTTGTGGAGAATGCGACAGGGAAGAAGATCAAGGTGCTTCGCTTAGATAATGGTGGAGGGTATATTAATAAAGACTTCACATATTTTTGTGTAAAGGAGGGCATCAAAAGAGAGTGGAAAACTCCATACAATCCACAACAGAATGGGGTAGCAGAGCAGAAAAACAGAACTATAGTTGGGGCTACAAAAACAACGTTGTATGACCAAGATTTGCCTAGGTTTCTATGGGAAGAAACATGTAACACAACGATGTATATTCAGAACAAGACTCCTCATAGGGCATTGGGGAAGAAAACGCGAGAAGAAGTCTTCACAAGGAAGAAGTCGGAAGTTAGTCACTTCAAGATCTTCGACAACATTTCTTATTGTTGTGTGCCAAATGAGAAGCACACCAAATTGGATTAGACTGCAGAGAAGGGGTTCCTCATTGGGTATAGCGCAACCTCAAAGGCATACAGGATCTACATTCCTAGCAATAGGAAGATTGTAGTGAGACGAGATGTAATGGAGGACCGAGCCTTTAAGAGGTCTCGTGAGATGCCAACAGGAGATCAGAATGAGCCAAAAGAGGCTCCATTGGTCCAGCAACAGGGGTAGCCAATGTGACTGCCAATAGGACAGTCATAGGGATCCAGTATAGTGACCAGTACTAGTATTTCCTCAGGTGCAAGGAATCCAATGAGTTCACAAGAAGCGGAGCAACAGAGGCAAGATGAGGAGGAGCTGGTTGAACCTCCCACCACTAGTGGTCGAACCAGCAGAGAAGTTTGTCAAACATTGAGAGATGCAGAGGAGTTCATTGGAGCTCCTAGGACGAACAAGAGAGAGTGCAGACAACCTGACAGGTACCAAGCATTGGTGGCTTAGGTTGTATAACTTTCCAACTTTCAGGAAGTCGCATAGCATCAAGTGTGGGTAGATGCCATGGTAGAGAAGTACAATTCTATCATGACGAATGGTGTTTGGGAGGTGGTGCCGAGGCTTGAGGACATGTCAGTTGTAAGTTCTCATTGGATCTACAAGATCAAGTATGCTGCAGACAATAGCGTGGGGAAGTACAAGGCCCGATTCGTGGCAAAGGGGTATGCGCAGAAAGAAGGGATAGATTTTGAGGAGACCTTTGCCCCAGTTGCTAGATGGAAGATACACTTCGATCCAGTTAGTTATATCCCTAACAGCTCATATGGAGTGGCAGATTCACCACATGGATGTCAAGGCAACATTCTTGAACGGGGTGATAGAGGAGGAAGCGTACATAGAACAACTAAAGGGCTTCGAGACTTATGATAGACACACACGTGTGCAGGCTGAAGAAAGCTCTATACAGACTCAAGCAAGCTCCCGGGTCATGGTATGGTTGGATTGATAACTACCTGCAGCAGATGGGATTCGTCAAGAGTGACGCAAATCCCAACCTTTACTATTTGATGGTAGAGGATGAGCCACTCATCCTAGTATTGTATGTAGATGATCTCTTCTTGATAGGTTCATCAAGGCTCATAGAGGACTACAAGAGGAACCTGGCAGCAGTGTCTGATATGAAGGATTTGGGTTTGATGCATTATTTCCTAGGATTGGAAGTGTGGCAGAAGGATAGGGAGATCTTCCTTGGTCAAGGGAGATACGCTACAGATATTTTGAAGAGATTCAAAATGTTGGATTGTAGACTCATATCTACGCCCATGATCACCAACCGGAAGAAGATAGATGCATAAGACGACAAGGATGTTGACACCACCTTGTAGAGACAGCTCATTGGTTCTCTAATGTATGGCCATGTCGCAACTATTTTGTCACAAATTCAAGTAGTTGTACACAATTTTTCAAAGTTCAGAATCATCAGCCAACCAGTTCTTATGTCATTGTAAACCCAATTTTTGTAAATTGTAATGTAAATGATGCTAGTATGGTCGTTTATTTAGGTAAAAACCTAGGTAAGCTTTTGGTTTTGGCAACGAATTTCATCCTAGGAGGTTTTTCGTCTCACCGCATTATGTGTGTTTCTAAACACGGATAATCAATAGAGTTTTTCCCTCCAACTTAAACCCCAAAGCTAGGGTGGAATTTATTGTCGAAGTCTTAGGTGAGTCCTACTGTTTTTAGTCGAGTCTATTGTAAAACTGATTTGAGAATAATTTAAGCTATTTGGCTAGATTATTTTATTATAAATCACTTGGTCTAGATCATATTGTGTTGCAGAATTGGGTAATTACTCGAAGGTCTATAACAAATGAGTATTTCCCCTTTGAGGGTTGAATTTGTAATTATCTGACGTAAAAAATATTTTAGTGCATGGTCCCTCACAATCAGAGACCATGGTTAAAGTATTTGAGGGTGGACAAATAATTAATGCCCTCGTGTCAATTAATTAATTTTCTGGAAAAAATTAAATTAAATCCTAAGCCAGAAAATTAATTAATTTAGAGTAAAAAAATAATTTTTAGAGAAATTAATTTCTCCAAGTGGAAAATGACCAAAAAATTCGTGGGTCAAAAAGAAGTTAATTTTTGGAGGTCCCCCACCAAGGAAAAAATGGATATTTTAAGAAAAATTGAGCCCTTGGACCTTGGTGGTTAAGTCAAAGTCAAAATTTTGAGGAAATTAATCCAAAATATTTATTTTTGGATTAATAAAAAATGGTTTTTATGAGAAATTCGAAAATTCTTCAAAAATAAATATTTTCGATGACAGAGATTAAAAGATGATCAAATATTTATCAACGGTTAAGATTATTTTGACGGGGATCAAGCCAACTAGCCGTTATTTTCCACTTGGAGGATTTATCTATAAATTAGAAGCCATTTTGCTTCTCAAGTCATGATGAAAACTCTGACTTTGGTCTATGTAATTTTGTAACGTTGGTGTTGTTCCACTGATCTGCTGGGAACGTTTGAAATATCATAATAAAAGACTTTGGGGTTCAGTTCATGGTGTTCTTTGTTCGATGATCTGTGGTATGTGCTGGTTATGTGCTTTCCTATATTGTGCTTAAAATTTTATAAGCTTGTTTATTCATTAGATGGTGATAAGAACATTCTATTGGTAGATTTTGGGTCTATCTTAGGTGATCTGATTCACCATATGTCTAACAAGTTTGCTTGAAGAAATATATAGAGTTTGCAAGTACACTGGCCCTTGGGCTCCAAGTTCACAGACTTTGGAGGAGAGCTGACCTTGTTTGGGCTTTGGGTATTTTTCTATGGTTTTCTTACTTCGCTAAAGTTGTGGGCAATACCATAACTTTCGAAACACATTTGATCTATTGTCATTATTCATCATTTAAAAAAATTATTTCTCAAATATTTTATTTTCACAAGCATTATATACTTGTATATACCTTGTAAATATATTTTTGTAATTTTTTTTTTTGTTGAACACTTGTTTTGCAGCTCTTGCGGTTTGGGGTTTATTTTTTTATATATTGGGGTTTTGGGTATTTTTTATTTTCATTTGTGCAGGTGAGATTCAAGCTACCCAAGAAGATTTGCTGGGGTTTTGAACTAGATCTAAGCCCTTGAGGGTAAGATCTAGTCTCTATTCTATCTGCAAGGCCAACATCAAGGAATTTTGTAGTGAACTTGAGCAATATTGAAGATCTGAAGCAAAATAATTTTTTTGTGAGGGTTTGCAAAATTTTTAGGGCCTTTTCAGGCCTAGAGTCAAGCCTTCCTAGCCCCAGCGTGGCCCTCTAGCCTAGCCATCATCCTTCTTGAGGGCATTCTAGGGCCTCGACCCTCTTCCTTGGCCAAGCCGGATGCCTCAGCGAGCCTCAACCTGCCCTCTTTCCCTTTTCCGTGGGCTTGGAGGTGCCTCTAAGGGCCCCAACCTCCCGCCTATTCCCTGTCATAGGCTTGCTAGGGCCTCTCCTCCCCTCTGCTGCCATTTTTTCCCTCTCCCGTGACCTCCTCTTCCTCCGTCTCCCTTATTCCTCCCTCCGTCAGCCCTTATTTCCCCTACCGTGGCCATAACTAGGCCTCTAGCCCCTTGCCGCAGTCCCAAAGGGACTTTATCCCTAAGCTGCAACTCCTCTAGGGCTTGCGGCAGCCCCTTGTGGGGTCTTCTCCCTTAGCTGCAACCTATAGGAGGCTTGCCGCAGCCTCCATTGGCCTCACGGCCATAGCCGCAGGCCTAATTAGCCTTGTTGCCCTCTCCTCTAGCCCTCCTTTGCCTCCTCTTGTCTGATTTGATTTTAATCCAACACTTGGTGTGTTTTGCAAAGATTTTGGGTTAATTTCTTGTGTTTACAGGTGACCTAACTATTGGAGAAAATTTGGGCAAGTGGACTAGCCTTCTACTAAGCCTAAAGGCCCACGTGTTTGCATCTTCTAACCCTCAAACCCTCACTGTTTCCTTACAGCAAGATAATCAATTCATAACAGTGATAAAACACTCATAGAAGTGCCCTAAAAATAATCCATAAATTGTCCAATGCATTGATAAGTCACTTCCGTAAATTGGGCATCTACTTATTTGGCATATTTCATGAAGTTTGAGGACTGTCATAAATATAATCAAATCCGATCCTAACAGTGGCATTGGTGTCCTAAAAGACCTAAGTACATTAAGGATATTGAGTTTAGCAAAGTGGTTTGGTATTTGGGTTTCCATTATTTGCATTTTGCATGTCACACTTTGCATTTTAAGTGCTCTCAAGGAATTAAGTAATTTGAGACTGTTTGGTCCATTTGGCATAAGAATAACTCACTGTTAAGCTTGCTGCTGTCATAAAGTTTACTTATGGCTCACTGAAATATCATTAGAACATAAGTAAAATAAAAGTTTTCACTCGTTTATTGTTCATTGCTCATTGTGGAAAGGATAACTAGCATTGAAGTGAGTTTATTGTTAGGCTAATTGTCATATTGCTTCTATTGTTTCGAAGGCACTAACATATTGTTATCTTGTGTAAGCTCAATAAGTTTCAAGTTTGCACTAATAAGATCACTCTCTAACACACTTAACATAATCCAATAATTTCGTTGAATGGTTGCTCAATAAATCTAAGAATCTAAGATATTGGTATCTCTTGCTCTCTTACACATTGATATTGAAAGTGTTCTCAATCTCTTGAATAATTGTCATTGGCATTATCTTGTTGAGCTTCTAATTGTATAAGAGCATTGATTATCATTGACATCTTGTATTGTCTCATTGGCTAATTGTTCTAAGTGGATAAGTGCTCCAATTGTCATTAGATCTATGGTTTTGTTTAAAGTGGATATCTAATGTGAATAATAATTCTATATTGGCGAAGCATTGTGAAAAGCATCTATCTTGTTATTTATTGATTATCTCTTGTATCTTGTTGGCACTTGTAAAATTGGAACATATTCTTGTGGTTGAGATTGTCTCTTATTTACCATTGATAAGTACTTATTGTCATAATTGAAGATCAATCATAATTAAGTACTTAAAGGAACATTAAACAATCTCGCCTTAAGAAACACTCAACTTATCTTGCATTACATCCTAGAACTACTCTTGCATTAATAATTTACCTTCAAGCATAAGCTTGGTTGATAGAAAGATAGGAACACCCTTTCATCTTTGCTTGAGAAGTCTAGCCCCTCTATTATTTAAAACGGTCCGCCAGCCTATTCTGAGAGTCGTTAGGCCTCATTGCCTCAACCAGACATGTTACAAGCAACCATGACAGGAAACATGAAGAAGTATGCTAGATGCAGTGATTGGAAACCCTGTTGAAGGAATTTGAATGGGCTAACAAAGTTCGAGATCATCTGCTGCTCTATATATATCCGTCTTGGGTTTATTATATTCAGTGATGAAGGTTGCTCAAATTAAGCTAGGACCGAAATCTATTTGGAGACTTCTTTGTAGTTGCTCTGTCTTCTATTGATCTCTGGTTAGGGCAGAATTTGGTTGCTATAGTTTGAAGGCAGAACGGAAGACTTACCTGGGTTGCCTCCTTGTCATTAATTGTATTTTCTCTCTCTCTCTCTCTTTGCTGAACATTTGAAGATTATAATAAGAAGATTTGATCAAGGGTTTCCCCATCTTGGGGATTTTCCCTGGCTTGAGCCATTTATTGTGCCCTCTTGTCTTGGCTTGTCTTCATTATTTATTGTACATGTTCTTCTCTCCGTTACTGTCATCATGATAATGTTTCAAGTGACTGCGAATGATTTAATAATTGGGCTAATGAGAGAATTGAAGCTCGTCTAAGAAAAGCACATGTTATCCTAAATTTAACATGGAATCAGAGCCAGTGAGGACAAGCCCAAGCAAAACAGAAGGTCAAGTTTTCAAGGAAGTCAAGAAGTCTGGACCAAGCTCCTAGCTGAAGAAGCTTGCATTTCTGGGCACCTTTGCAAACCCTTATCACAATGTCTAGGCTGTTGTTTATGGATCTAGTGCATTGAGACATCTCTAATTCTCTACAGCCTTTGAATAGTCAAGAAAATTCGTGGGAGGAGGTCGATGTTCTGAAACACTTCTTGATCTTTTTTTTTATGGTTTCAGTGGAGCATTGTATGAGGTATGATGCTTATCTTTGACATGTTTTTAAGGAGGTGAAATAGCTCTGCAGCTAAGAGGATGTTTTTTTGTCAGGGCTATGTTTTTTTAATGATTTTCTGAGTGCCACAATATGAAAGACGTTCAGTCTGGAACATCGACGAGAGCAATGAAGATCAAACCTAAGAAATATGATTTGTCTTTTGCCAGGATTTGATAGTGCTTGCGTTAATTCTGGTTTCTCATCAAACAAAAATATGTACCCAGAAATAATCTACTTCGCATTGCTGGTGGTTCGAATGTATAAATGGATGTAGCTACCTACTATTAGACTACTACCATTGAACTTTTGAGTTCAGGCATGCAACCTTGTAGATTCGATACATACGTTGTTTATTTTGAACGCATGGAAGCACCCAGATCAAACAAATCTTTTGCGCAAACTTGTAGCTAACAAATTAGTGCGTACAAATGACTTCCTGCACGTGGAAGAAGTGTATGCGATTGTAATATTTCTGTATAACGTTGTGATTGATTTCAGTTAATTAAGTATCGATATGCATGAAGAATGCATACAACATCATGTGACCTCACCACATGAAAATGTATCCAGTGCACAGGGACAAGGATTGATGAAGCAGAGGATGTGGGCCTATTCGATTTGGATAGACATAGTATTATTGATCAAGGACTACGTAAATTTGGATTGTTTTGACAGATACATAACAAATCTGTGCCAAAATCCTTGTCGACTTGATTCAAACCACCCCCTATAGCAGATTCGTAAGGCATCATTCGATGGTCTTTGCTAAGGCTCAAAACCTCCTCTTCATTGTTTATAGTCCTAGTCTATGATCGAACTGGAAGACATTGCAGAGCCTGGATCTTACATTTGTAGCAGAACTGTCTCTAGTACCTTGATCGTGCAAAAACTGAAAGTTTGCAAATTGAGTTTGATGCCATATGAATTGTCATGAAATTTGCTACAGATTTGCAGGGGTTAATATATGAATGATTTTGTTGAGTGGTGTCATCTTTGGGATTACAATTTTGCATCAATGTATTGTTGTTGAGTATGCAAGACACAATTCATTTTAGAAATTGGGCTAATGTAGCAGAACACTAAGTATACATGCACCCGTAGGAGAAGTGCATGGCACTCTTGAACAATTCTATTTCAAGCGTGATAAGCAGATGAGATGCTCATTTACTGTTGCAGTTGTCTCATGAACAGTGTCATCCATGTGAAAATTTCTAAATAGAAATCCAACTGCAGTGATTAATATTATTTCTTCTACTTATTAACTCAGAAATAAGTTATTCACACTGTTTCTACAACAAATATTGAAATAAATTCTACTATAGCCTTCATAATTAAAATGTTGTGGAAAGTGAATGCAAAGAAAAATTCTAGCACAAGTATAATCACGACGATAGTTATTTTTTGACAAATGTCCCCAAAAAAACCCAATGTGGGAAAACTGGTGTAGTAGATGAGGGTTTCTTTATTATTCTTCTGCAAAAAGCTCATGTACAAGATAAAACTAGCAGAATAGAAGAGGATTCTCTGTAAGAAATTTTACAGACACTTCTTGGCGAATTTCTAATCCAGGAGAGGACCTGCTGCCCCCTCTACGTCTCACTGTGTCAGCTCCTGCGCAGTCCCAGCGTCACACTGCCTCTGCGCTATCCCTCCTCTGCGTCGTCCTCCCTCTACTTTGCGTCTTCTGCTCCTGACCTCCTGAATGATGATGATACCCTCTGTCTCCTTCTCACCTACAACTCTCCCTCTGATTCGATTTTCTATTGCCGAACTTCGACCAGTGAGAAAATCGATCTTACTCAAGTTATTGAGTATCTGCCTCTGGGGTATTTTCCAAATGCCCCTCGATGTCCTTATAATCTTCCAGTTGAGAACCAATGACCCAGATTAGATTCTAATGAATGGCTCAGATCATTTGGACTCGATCTTCGTATTCTTCTAGAAGTTACACCCAAAATTTAGATTAATACCCATTAATTATTTTAATTTCCTAAGTTTAGACTTAGGGACCCATTAAAAATAATTAATTATTTTAATAAAACTGTCTCTGGGTGGAATTTCCCAAAACAATTTTTGGGTATTGTGGAATACATATGTCTAAGCCTCCTTGCAAAATTTGAGACTTAGAGCACATCCGATGCTACCAAAAATCAACACTCCCTCTTAGCAAGGAATGCGCTCTAGCAATGCCTGCCAAAGCATCACCTTGTTCTGTAATATCTCCCTCTGCACCGCTGATGTCTGACATCACTACCCATCAACTACTGTGCAAATGTTGCATCTGTATTGTTGCTGACCCTGCCACTGCCAACACTGCATCTGTATTGCAATTCCCTCTCATTCCCTGCCACTATAACTGAGAAATCACCCGTTCCTGCTACTAAAACAGATTCTCTACCATACCCATCCGTTCTCTGAATTGAATGAAGTTATGAACTTAGCTCTTCCTAGAGCTTTCGTGATTACGTCTGCTACTTGATCTCCTATGGGGACATACTGTAGTTGTACTACCCCATGCTGAACACAGTCTTTGATAAAGTGACATCTGATATCAATGTGTTTCGACCGATCATGAAATACTGGATTCTCAGAGAGTTTGATACAACTCTGATTATCACAGTAAACCCTGGTCGCTTCCATCCTTTTTCTGAACAAACTCACAAGCAGTTTTCTAAGCCATATAGCTTTGCACGTAGCTGTGCTGGCTGCCATATATTCAGCTTCTGCTGAGCTCAGAGCTATTGACTTCTGCTTCCTGCTGCACCAAGAGATCATTCTTGATCCAACACTAAAACAGTACTCAAAGGTACTTTTCCAGTCTACTGAACTACCTGCCCAATCTGCATTTGTGAATCCATTCAATCTGACGTCATCCCCTCAAGAGTATTTCAACCCATATTCGACTGTTCCATGCACATACCTAAGAATGTGCCTAGCTGCTGCCCAATGCACCCTTTTTGGTTCCACCATGAATTGACTAAGGGTGTTGACAACGAAGCAAATGTTTGGCCTAGTGTTGACTACATACATGAGCGACCCAATGAGCTGTTTGTACAAGGTGGGGTCCACCTCCTTGTCTCCTGATGCATCTATTTACTTCCGGTTGGTGATCATGGGAGTAGCCATGGGTTGACAAACCTACATTTAGAATCTCTTTAGTTAGGTTTCACAGAGGTATCTTTCACTGATGAATGGGATAGTCAGTATACACCTATTGCTCAAAAGTATCCTCAATTAGCCTTTACCTCAAACCAGTTGGAAAACGTAATTGCTCCTTATGGATCTAGCAAACTTAGTTTTGTTAAAGCCAAAAACACAGATGGAAACAAGTCCATTCCTTCAATAAGACTCCATCCAAATATATCATTAGGTAAACAACCAAAATCCTCCATGAACCGTTCATATAATATGAAGATTCCAATTTCTCCTTATTAGAAACATGTACAGAACCATAGTTCTACTACTTCTGCAGATTGCATATTCTGTCATAAACAACCATAAGAAAGGAGGAAAAGTTTTGCCTTAACCAATGAGGAAAATGATCATTCTTCTATGGATCATAAAGGCCAACATCCTGACTGTAAAGATTGCATACAAATCTTTGTACCTCTCAAAGATTTTAAGATGTACAGTCTCCCCAGAGAAAAAACTGGAACATCACCTATTTTGCCAGAAAGACATCTAGATCCAGGGAATAGCACTCAAAAATTCAAGAATGGAACTTTACAAGGAGATCTATAATTTATTCATTTAAGAAATCCTACAGGCCTAGAGCTGGCTGAGCAAATCAAGATGCAAAATTATTCAAATTATCAATCAGTTTGTGTATCTCAGAACCTTGATGATATTGCTAAAGATGTTCTTGAATTAAAAGAGCATATCAAAAGGTTGCATCAAACAACAGATAGTTTACAAGATGGATATGATAAGAAATTAACTGAAATCTCGACTCAGTTAGATACCATTAGCCGTGTTGTAACAAATTTTCATAATGCTCTTCCTAGACCACACTCTCCTCCAGACTTCAAGGCAGTAGAACAAGAAGGACCAAAATTCACTTATCATAGACATAAATCTGATTCATTGTTTCTTAAGACAATTATGAAAGAAGAAGAGGAAACAATAGAAAAAATCAGAAAAGGTTCAGATTTAGCAAGAGAGAAATTTACACTAGTAAGTGATAAATTATCTAGTTTGATTCTAGATATCAAAGGAAAAGAAACTTCCCACAGAGAATCAGGTGAAGGATCTTCTAAGTCAAAAAGAGAAGAGTCTTTTCAATTTTCAAATAAAAATGCCAAGTTCACAGAAGGAGATGTATCATCCCAGAATCAATCCAATCCTTTCACTAGATGGACACAACATCTAGCAGAGACTGATGAAAAATCAGATCCAGAATCTTTTCAAAGTATTGGAAATGCTCTATTTATAAACTTTGATTGTTTAAATAGAGATCAGACATTGATTCTCCTCCAAAGGATTAACACTTGGGCATCACAGAAAAAAGTTGAAACCAAACAGCCTTGGAAAGATGTAGTGATCCAAATCACTTGGGCATTAACAGGAAATGCTCGACTATGGTGGGAACATCTAGATAAATCTGAATAGATTGACATCTTGAACAAAGATGATCCTTTAGAAGCCATACTCTTAGCATTATCACATGAATTCCTTGGAATTATACCTTCAGATGAGTCTCATTATGCTCAGTTATTCATGAGTCAAAGATTGTGTGATCTTGACTTACTCACTGAGTATTATTGCATTATGCAAGGGCTTTATTATAAGATTCTAGATCATGAGAATGTAGCATATTTGTGACATTATATTGCTTCTATGCCAGGAAGAATTCCAGAGCTAGTCACACAAGAACTAGCTAAGCAAAAGATTTCTATTGATTCTCTTTCTTTGGCAGCACTTCATCAGCATATCCTCACCATCCTTAGAAATGAATGTGCAACATATAAGAACAAAAGAAATCTTAAAAAGCAGTTAGCCTTTAGTCCTCAACTTTGTGATATGTTTTCAGAGACATATAGATTTGGGTGTTACAAAACTCCAAAAAGAAAGCCTCAGCAGAAATCTCAAAATTGCAATTGCTCTAAACCCAAATGGAAAGGTAAGAAGAAACAATTCATGCCATCATCTGAAAAAAGAAGATCCAGATATATTTTCAGAAAGAAAAGGAAACCTGCTACTGCTGATAAAAGCAAATGTTTTATATGCGGACAAAAAGGCCATTGGGCTAATAAATGTCCATCCAGAAAGCAAAAGACACAAGTCAAACTTTTTAACTTGTTTTCTTCATCATATAATCCAGCCGAATGGGAACTAGTTTCAGACTATGATTCTTCAGCAGAATGTTTTTCAGTATATAGTTCCAGTTCAGATGATGAAGATTTAGCACAGCATTTTCAGAAATTAGATGTAAATATCAGTGATGATTGCACATTCATATCAGATTGTAAAATGCAATGTTGCATTAATCGTTATCAGGATATTATCGGCGCGGGGAAAAAATCGTAAAAATCGGGAAAAAATCGTAACATACAAAAATATTCATTTTTTTTTCAAATTTTTTAATATCTAAAGCATCTACAACATAAAATAAATACATTGACACATAAATATCATAAAAGAACCAATATATAAGATGTTTAATATCATTTCTAGTGCTACATCACACATAACAGTGAATCATGTCGTGAATAGTAAGTCCTGACTCCTGACTCATGACTCCTAACTCAGCGTCAAAATATCAACAAAAAATATAATAATGTATCTCATATCATGAGCCATAATGTCATTACAATGAAATGAACCAAATAACTAAAGTCTAATACTACTGATTTCCTCTACCCCTCTAGATGTAGATGCCGGTGGAGTTGGCAGTGGACTCTATTGTGCTCTAGAAGCTGAAGAACTAGGAGCTACAGGAGATAGACCACGTCCTCTATTGGTGACAGGGGTAGCTTGGGTAGGTTGTGTCACCTCCTCCTCCTCCTCATCAAAAATCCGAACAACAACAACAACAAGTAAAGAGAAATAAACAACAACAACAACAACCAAACAATTAAGCAACAAAAAAAAAAATGTTGTATTTATCGGGCGATAATATCGCAGGTTTTAAAAAACCGCGATTTTACAATATAATCATGATAAAATCGCAATTAGTGCAACACTGGTAAAAATTTCTCGGGATATAACATTTCAAATGAAATTAGTCATCTTCAACAACAGATTGATAAATTGTCTCCCAAGAAGCAGGCTTCAGAAAAGGATAAATGAATTACAAAAGAGTGTTCCTCCTATCAAAACCCTTTTACCAGTTGAAGAAAGAGAAGATTTACCTCCTAATTATACTTCTCTTAGAGGAACTCTAGAAGACCAAATCAGTCAGGTTGAGAATAGGATCAGGAAAAACAGAAATTTAATAGCCACAACAGCCAATGACATTAAGCAAGACATCCAATTGCTTGATGAACTGAACTCTCAGTTTGTCACTATGATGACTAAAGCAGCAGATCTTCCACTTGAACCCAATTATGAAATTGAATATCTGAAAAACTCAGATTCAGAAAAAGAATTTGAAGAATCTGAATTAAAAGACATTAGTGGAATTGGAGATAGATTAGTCATCCAAATTGGCATCAAAATACCAGGCTATAAACTTTATCATCTAGATGCTCAAATTGACACAGGTGCAATGAGTAGTTGCTGCAAATACAAAGCAATTCCATCATACTATTGGCAGCCAACACAAATCCAATTCAGAGCGGTCAACCAACAGATCATGAAGGTCTATTTTGTTGCTCCAGATTTTCCTATTCTTTTGAATAATCTGGTAACATATGTTACATTATACAATTATGATGCAGGTGTTGATATTTTGTTAGGACAGGATTTTGTACAGAAATATATGCCAATTATTGTAGATAAGAAAAGTATAACTTTCACAGTCTAGCTTTCAAAAGTTCAGGTTGCAGCTAAAAGCAGTTTTATCATAAAAATTGATCCTGACAAAAAATCAGAAGATATGGAAATTTCTCTCAAAAATTCAGAAAATTATCAAAAATGCAAATCTCCATGCACCTGAGATCTTAAAAGAAGTGCTTGAGAAACTCAAACAGAATTGCATGTCAGAACACCCTGATGCATTCTGGTTCAGAGAAAAATATTTCATCACACTCCCATATAAAGAAGGTATGAGACAAACTCCACAAAAGGCATCAACAAATCATATGAGCCCTTCTGAACAGGAGTTATGCAGACAAGAAATTCAACAATTGCTTGACAGAGGTCTTATTGAACCATCAAAAATCCCATGGGCATGCCCAGCCTTCTATGTCAACAAGCATTCAGAACAAAAACGAGGAAAGAAGAGGTTAGTCATAAACTATAAAGCTCTAAATGATGCCCTTTCTCCTATCAGGTATCCTCTTCCAAACAAAGAAATCTTGTTAGCTAGAATTTCTCAAGCTAACATTTTTAGCAAATTTGATCTGAAGAGTGGATTTTGGCAAATAGGAATTGTTCCAAGTGACAGATTCAAAACAACATTTGTTGTCCCAAACAGACAATATCAGTGGATAGTTCTACCCTTTGGTTTAAAGAATGCACCGTCTGAATTTCAGAAAAGAATGGAAGATATATTCAGACATTTAAATTTTGTCATTGTATATATAGATGATTTATTAGTTTTCAGCAAAGATCTCCAAGAACATAAAATCCATCTTGAAGCCTTCTATGAGCTTGTGTATAAGCATGGTTTAGTATTGTCCTCCGGACCAGACAAATTCATCATTGCCATTTGACAGGGAAAGATCATGTTTTGCAAAATTTCCAGACCAGTTTCTAGATATCAAGACAACTCAACGGTTCCTTGGATGTTTGAACTATATCAGAAATTTCTATGAAAAACAATCAGCAGATACAAAGGTCATACAACAAAGGCTTAAGAAGAATGCAGTATGGATAGATGCCATGACAAAAGCAGTCAGAGCAATCAAGGATAAAATTAAAACTCTTCCTCCTCTTGCATTACCACAAGATAATTTTCCTTTCATTTTAGAAACAGATGCTTCTAATCATGTATGGGTTGCAGTTTTGTTACAGAAACAACATAAAAAGGAAGAAGTTTGTGCCTACACATCAGGGACATTTTCAGATACTGAATTAAAATATCCCTCCTCACACAAAGAAATTTTGGCAGTCAAGAGAGGCATCAAGAGATTCCATCTCTTCTTGAAAAGTGTCCATTTTACAGTAAAAACAAATCTCAAGCATATGAAAGGAATGCTTGGAAACAAACATCTGTTAGAACAAGGAAATTCAAGAATTTTACGATGGGCATTATGGTTTGATGGATTTGATTTTGAAATCATATACAAATCAGGTAAAGAAAACTACCTTGCAGATATGCTCACCAGAGAAGGTAGCAATCCTACCCAAGAAATCAAAGTCTTTGAAACAGGGGAAAGCTCTAATTCCAGGAAACAAAGGTTCCAAATTGAGCTTTGTTCAGATTGCAGGCATGAATTTTGTTGGGAATGTCTAGTCACTAAAATCAAATTACTTCCCATTGAGGTTCAACAAATGATTTTGTTCAAATGGTATAATTCTCAGAATGGAAGACTTGCATATGACATCAACTGGAACTTAATAAATAATATCCATATTTATTTTGGCCACACTGGAAATTTACACATTGCTTATATTTATGACCCTACTATCACATGGCATACTCCAGTTTGCTCGAACACACAAGGAAATCCATGTTTATATGTATTGTGAAGATATAATGAGCAATTACAGGTCTTGGAGCCCTTGGCTAGAAGTTTTGTTCTATATGTTTTCTCCCAGAACTTCTGAGATCAAAAATCTTTCTGCAAAAGCTATGATCAATCTTCTCAGAATTGAATTACAGGAAGGGGCATTGGCTTACAACATCTTTGCATTTAGTTTATCTCACCGAGTTACAACAGTCAACCTCACTGCTCAGAATGAGTTCCGTTTGGCTGTAGAATTTTTTGGAGATACCTGTCTTCCAGCTTATCAGCTAGATCATCATTTCATGTATAGTCCTTTCTACGCTTGTCTTGGACAATTTTCTCCTCACTGGCTTGATCAAGTTATTCCTGGGGCCCAGCCAGCCCTCCATGAAGACTCTTTGGAAAAAGACGATTATTCTCCTCCAAGTGGATATGACTCTGACCGTAGTCCGAAAGGATATTATTAAGAGCATCTCTCTTTTCTCTTGTACAAATTTTACTTTCGGTGTTTAGTGGGTTCTCTCCATAAAAGAATCTCCACTGTGTAATAACTTTAAGGACAATAATGATCTTTACTTTTGGTGTTTAGTGGGTTCTCTCCATAAAAGAATCTCCACTGTGTAATAACTTTAAGGACAATAATGATCTTTACTTTTGGTGTTTAGTGGGTTCTCTCCATAAAGAATCTCCACTGTGTAAAACTTTAAGGACAATAATGGTCTTTGTAAAGTCGGTGTACCAAAGATCCGAAATCTGGAATACAATCACCAAATCTTATCTCGGAAGATAGAGTGATTGGATAGGACCTATTCTAGAAACTATAAATATGTATACCCTCGAAGAGATCTAGGAGGCAGTTTTTGGAATAGAATTTCATTGTTCTTAGTTATCATGTTGTGCTCTCCTGAATATTTTGTTATGCTCTCCTGAATATTTTGTCAAATATTCAAGAGAGCATGACAAAATATTCAGGAGAGCACAACAAAGCATAACAAAATATTCAGGAGGGCACAACATGATAACTAAGAACAATGAAATTCTATTCCAAAAAGTGCCTCCTAGATCTCTTCGAGGGTATACATATTTATAGTTTCTAGATTAGGTCCTATCCAATCACTCTATCTTTCGAGATAAGATTTGGTGATTGTATTCCAGATCTCAAATCTTTGGTACACCGACTTTACAAAGACCATTATTGTCCTTAAAGTTTTACACAGTGGAGATTCTTTATGGAGAGAACCCACTAAACACCAAAAGGAAAGATCATTATTGTCCTTAAATTTATTACACAATGGAGATTTTTTATGGAGAGAACCCACTAAACACTGAAAGTAAAGATCATTATTGTCCTTCAAGTTTTACACAGTGGAGATTCTTTTATGGAGAGAACCCACTAAACACCGAAAGTAAAATTTGTACAAGAGAAAAGAGATATGCTCTTAATAATATTCTTTCGGACTACAATAAGAGTCATATCCACTTGGAGGAGAATAATCTTCTTTTTCAGAAGAGTCTTCATGGAGGGGACGCTGGGCCCCAGGAATAACTTGATCAAGCCAGTGAGGGGCAAATTGTCCTAGACAAGCATAGAAAGGACTGTACATGAAATGATGATCTAGCTAATAAGCTGGAAGACAAGTATCTCCAAAAAATTCTACAGCCAAACAAAACTCATTCTGAGCAGTGAGGTTGACTGTTGTAACTCGGTGAGATAAACTAAATGCAAAGATGTTGTAAGCCAATGCCCCTTCCTATAATTCAATTCTGAGAAGATTGATCATAGCTTTTGCAGAAAGATTTTTGATCTCAGAAGTTCTGGGAGAAAACATATAGAACAAAACTTCTAGCCAAGGGCTCCAAGACCTGTAATTGCTCATTATATCTTCACAATACATATAAACATGGATTTCCTTGTGTGTCCGAGCAAACTGGAGTATGCCATAATATTCATACCATGTGATAGCAGGGTCATAAATATAAGCAATGTGTAAATTTCCAGTGTGGCCAAAATAAATATGGATATTATTTATTAAGTTCTAGTTGATGTCATATGCAAGTCTTCCATTCTGAGAATTATACCATTTGAACAAAATCATTTGTTGAACCTCAATGGGAAGTAATTTGATCTTAGTGACTAGACATTCCCAACATAATTCATGCCTGCAATCTGAACAAAGTTCAATCTGGAATCTTTGTCTCCTGGATTTAGAGCTTTCACCTGTTTCAAAAACTTTGATTTCTTGGGTAGGATTACTACCTTCTCTGTAAGAATACCTGCAAGGTAGTTTTCTTTACCGGGTTTGTATATGATTTCAAAATCAAATCCATCAAACCATAATGCCCATCTCAAAATCCTCGAATTTCCTTGTTCTAACAGACATTTGTTGGCAAGCATTCCTTTCATATGCTTGAGATCTGTTTTTACTGTAAAATGGACACTTTTCAAGAAAAGATGGAATCTCTTGATGCCTCTTTTCATTGCTAAAAATTTCTTTGTGTGAGGAAGGATATTTTAATTCAGTATCTGAAAATGTCCCTGATGTGTAGGCACATACTGTAAAAATTTCTCATTTCCCACCCCGGTTTTCAGTTTCACCTTATTTCTCCCATATAGTTAAATGCCCTTTCCCATATCTATACATTCAACAATTGAAAAAATAAATTTTGCTGAAAACACAAATTCTGGAAATTTTACAGAATGCTGGAAAATGCAGAAATAAAAAATCAGCAGGTACAAACAACCATTTAACACATTTGAACACAGTGATTTTTGGTCAATGTGACCCTGGAAAAACCCCCTACAACTCTTGGGGAAAACTAGTTCGAGAGCTCTTTCTTATTTCTGAAAAATGCTTTTACAGTGAGAAATATTCAGCAAAAATCAGCAAGCAAATTTTACAACTTATCTCTTTTTCCGTGCCTCACAGCCAACTGGAAAATACTAGCAAATAGCAAAACAGGACAGCAATAAATGTTGTACGGCCTCCTTGATTTTCGTGCCCACTTTCAGCCTTAAATGCTGCTGTATGGCCTGCAATAAATACACTGTACAGACCTCAATTTGCGTGCAGAAAAATGGCAATACGTTGTACAGATTTCCTTGGAATATGTGCCAGCAAACTGCTCGTCGATTTCTCTGCAAACTTCTCGATTTCTGTGCAAACAACTGTATGGATTTCTAGAAAATCGTGCCAAAATCTGCCTTTCACTGTGTGCTAACTCCGCTGTACGGATTTGCTAAACTGTTGCCTTGGAATGTGTGCCAAGCTGTTGTCTCCTTTTCCTCCCTGTCCAGAAATCTCCAGTGCTCTCTTGCTCTCCTTCTCTCAATCTGCTCATGAAAGAATGAATGACCTTTTCCTCCTTTAATCTAACCCTAAGTGACTTTTGGGTGATCCCTAAATCCAATGGCTGAAATAGATTGAGATCTAGGGCTGAGATTAAATGCTCATTTAAATCTCACTTTCTATTTTTTAATTCACCCCACTTTAATAAAGACCCACTTAGTCATTTATTTCCAAAGTCACTTTTCCTTTCTAATTTTTCATTGACTTTAATAAAGTCACTTTAAAATTAAACTTTAGCAACTTTATCACTTAAAGTCACTTTTAAATTAGATTTGACTTTATAAAAATTATAAAGTCACTTTAGGAGAAAAATTAAATTCTTTTGGACACTTCCCTAGGCCAAAGATCAAAGCCTTAGGGAACCACCTGTCTTCCGGTACCAAATTTCAACACTCCCTCTTACCGAGGAAGGTGTTCCTCACCACACCCATCTTGTCTCTGAAGTAGTCATGCTTGCCCCGTGGTAAGGCTTTGGTAAGAATATCTGCAACCTGCTCATCAGTGGGAATATACTCAAGCTTCACAGCGCCCTTCTAAACACAGTCTCTGATGAAATGATATTTGATCCCGATATGCTTTGACTTGTCATGAAATACTGGATTCTCCGTGAGTTTAATGCAACTCTGATTATCACAGTAAATCACTGAAGGTCTCAATGGCTGACCAAATAAGCCAAACAACATCTTGCGAAGCCAGATGGCCTCACAACTAGCTAGACTGGCTGCCATATACTCGGCTTCCGCTGAACTCAATGCTACTGACTGCTGCTTCCGGCTGAACCATGACACTACTGTCGAACCCAACCCAAAACAACACCCTGAAGTGCTCTTCCTATCAGAAGCACAACCTGCCCAATCAGAATCAGTGTAACCTGCCAATCTCAATCCATCCCCCTGCCTGTAGTCCAGACCATAATCCACTGTCCCCTGCAAGTACAACAAAATGTGTTTTGCAGCCACCCAGTGAACCTTCCAAGGCTCACACATAAACTGACTCATCGTGTTGACTGCAAAACAAATATCTGGTCTAGTGTTGACCAAATACATCAGGGAACCAATCAACTGCCTGTACAATGTGGGATCCACCAACTCGGAATCCGAAGCATGAAGCTTCTTTCAGTTGGTGATCATTAGTGTCGACATGGGTTTACAATCCTCCATGTGGAATCTGCCAAGGATGTCCACAATATACTTCCCTTGCCCCAGGAAGAGATGCCGCTCCTCCTGCCACACCTCCAAACCCAAAAAGTAATGCATCAAACCGATGTCCTTCATCTCAAACTCCGCCGCAAGATCTCTCTTGCAGTGCTCTATGAGTCTCTCTGCACCTGTAATGACCAAGTCATCCACATACAGCACTAGAACGAGAGGCTCCTCACCTATCACAATAAAGCAAAGGTTCGGATCTGCCTCACTCTTTGTGAAACCCATCCCCTACAAGTATGTATCTATCCTGGAGTACCAAGCTCTGGGAGCTTGCTTCAGGCCATAAAGGGCCTTCTTCAGTCTGCACACATGGGACTCCTTCCCATGCACCTCAAAGCGCTGTGGCTGCTCAATGTACACCTCCTCTTGTATGAAGCCATTGAGAAATGCAGTGTTCACATCCATCTGGTGGATCTTCCAACCCATCTTTGCTGCTATCGATATAATGGAGCAGATCGAAGTATATCAAGCCACGGGAGCGAAGGTCTCCTCATAATCAACTCCCTCTACCTCGGAGAACCCTTTAGCCACAAACCTCGCTTTGAATTTCTCAATGCTGCCATCTGCAACATGCTTTGCCTTGTAAAGCCATCTAGAAGTAACCACGGATTTGCCCTCAAGCCTCGGCACCACCTCCCAAACATCATTCTTCATGATAGAAGAATACTCCTCCTGCATGGCCTCTCTCCAGACCTGCTGGCTAGCTGGCTCCTCATAGCTAGAAGCTCAGAGTCAAGGATGCTGGTAACCATTGCCATATAGCTACAAAACCTCTTAGGTGGTCTACTCTCTCTGACCGACCTCTTAGGCTCAGCAACAGATGTGGCATCTCTCAAGGTGTCCTGAAGCGACTTGGGCTTCCTCTTCCCTGAGTGCACTTCTCCCATAGGAGAATGAAACTCCTCCTCCCCATCATCATCAGGAGCCTGAACTCCTGACTGTCTGTCTGCTGTCCTCCTGCCTGCACCTGAACCTGTAGAAGCTGAGGTACCGTGTGAACTGTCCATCAGTGGACTCCCTAGTGAACTGCTCTGCATGCTGCCCGGAGCACCACCCCTTTGACTCGGTGAGCCACTGCTCACTGACGGACCTGACATCCTCATAGATGTACCTCCAGATCCTCCTGATCCTTGCCCACTGGATCCTTGCGACTGACTCAACTGCTGTTGAGGGTCTGGCTGATCCAGATACTCTAACTCCCGTGATCTCCTAAAGGCCCTGTCCTTCTCGAACTTCACATCCCGTCTGACAACAACTCTCCTCTATGCAGGAATGTAAATTCGAAAGGCCTTTGAGGTCTCACTGTAGCCCACAAAGATACCCTTCTCTGCGGTGGGCTCTAGTTTGGTCCTCTTCTCCTTGGGTATGTAATGCATCCAAAGATACGAAGATGACCAATATCAGGCTTCTTCCCAGAAAAAGCCTCCTTCGGAGTCATGTGCCCCAAGGCGCGATGCAGACTCCTGTTCTGTAAATAAACAGCTGTGTTGCTGGCCTCTGCCCACAAGAACAATGACAACCCCTGATCATGCAACATGGCTTTGGCAGCCCCTACGATGGATCTGTTCTTCCTCTCCGCAACCCCGTTCTGCTGGGGGTTGTAAGGAACAGTGAACTCCCTCCTAATGCTTGCCTCCGCGCAATAGTCAACAAACTCTCCAAGGGTGTACTCTCCTCCATTGTCCGACCTCAGGGACTTGATCTTCCGACCTGTCTGTGTCTCCACAAGAGCTCTAAACTCCTGAAACCGCTTGAAGACCTCACTCTTGGTCTTCAAGAAATAAATCCAGGTCTTCCTGGAGTGATCATCAATGAATAAAACATAGTACTCATATCCACTCAAGGAAACATGAGACATCCGACCGCTTACATCGGAATGAATAAAATCAAGTATCCCAGTCGCTCTGCTGTCACTGCTGGGAAAAGGGGATTTGGCAAACTTGCCCATCGCACATCCTTTGCAAGTATCAAAGTGATCAGTACTGAAATCTAGCACACCTGTAGTGATCTCCCGCAATGTCCTCAAGGCTCCATGATACATATGTCCCATCCTGCGGTGCCAAATCTCACACAGCTCAGAACTGCTAGCTCTACTGTCAGTACTACTGCTCAATGCCACAAGGGATTGGAATGCAAAAATGTACACCTTTGCATGGCATACACCTATCACTCTAGCTGAATCAGCTGGAGTGCCCCTGGGATACATCAACACCTGTCCTCCCCTGAACAGTACCTCATATCCTCTGTCCTCCAAAGCTGATACGGATATGAGGTTCTTCCTCATCCCTAGCACATAAAGAACATCTGTCACCTTCAAGGGAGGTTTGGACTCCCTCTAAAATGTCAGTGTCCCCACCCCGACTGCTCTAACAACTCTGTCATCACCGAGTACTACCTCTATATCAGTGCCACTCTCTGAAAGCTCTGAGAAGTACTCACAGACTCTTGTCATGTGACGTGAAGCCTCACTGTCCACATACCAGATACCCGAAGATGCTCCGCTAATCGAGGGAAAAGCATGCTCCCTCTGAACCTGTGGCAGGTGATCCTGCACTAGAGGACTCATACGCAGTGAACCCAAACTCCCGGTCAAAATGAACTGCAAAGTCCTCAACCTCTGCTGAAACTGCCACGTTCTGGTTCTTCCCCTTCTTCTTCTTCTCCGGACACACAACTGCATAGTGTCCCATCTTTTGACAATTCCAACACTTCACCTTGGAATAGTCCTTCTGTGTGTTACCCTGTTTACCTTTACCTTTGCCTTTGCCCCCACCATTGCTTGTGGAAGCCTGCTTCTTCCCTTTGCCTTTCTTGCCTCCTGCCAACAGTGCTACATCCTCATCCTGCTCAACTGGCTTGGCTGCCCCAAGCTGACCTTTCCTGATCTTTGTCTGAATGCAATCATCCCAAAACCTCTCCCATGTGGGAAGGGTCTCACGTGCACAAACCCCATCAGCAAAGTTCATCCATGAACGGGGGAGGCCATTCACTGCAATCCGCACCAACTCAGTGGGTGGAATGACCTCTCCAACTGTTGCCAACTCATCTCTCACATTAGTAATCTTTGTGAGATATCCAGCTGCACTATCATTACCCATCTTAATAGTCTTCAACTTCTCCTTCAGGACCATTTTCCGGTTCTCATTGGTACTCTGGTAGAGATTGGACAATGTTGTCCACATCTCATGGGTATTTCTCTTTCCTCTCACATGAGGAATGCAATGGTCTTTGACTCCGTCTAGAATCAGTCTCTTACCCTTGTTGTTCTTTTTATTATACTCAGCGAACTGAGTAGCATCAGTAGGCACAACAACAGGGTTCTGTGTGGTATGCATCATGATGTCCCAGACTTCTGCCTCCTCAAAGATACTCTGCATTCTCTCCTTCCAAACGCTATAATTTGTATGCCCATCCAACCTATCCTCTACCCTCAATCCCAATGACATCCTGCTGTCCTAAAATTGAAAAATAGCACTGCTGTAGTAAAGATAAAACTGCTGTTTGTGAAAAAATCAGCTTGCTATAATTTCCTTAGTGAAAATTCAGCAGGTTGTAATTTTCCTCTTTGCTGTCCCAAACTGCACTTCAGCACTCAAGCTCCGATACCATGTAAAAATTTCTCATTTCCCACCTCGGTTTTCAGTTTCACCTTATTTCTCCCATATAGTTAAATGCCCTTTCCCATATCCATACATTCAACAACTGAAAAAATAAATTTTGCTGAAAACACAAATTCTGGAAATTTTACAGAATGCTGGAAAATGCAGAAATAAAAAATCAGCAGGTACAAACAGCCATTTAACACATTTGAACACAGTGATTTTTGGTCAATGTGACCCTGGAAAAACCCCTACAACTCTTGGGAAAAACCAGTTCGAGAGCTCTTTCTTATTTCTGAAAAATGCTTTTACAGTGAGAAATATTCAGCAAAAATCAGCAAGCAAATTTTACAACTTATCTCGTTTTTCGTGCCTCACAGTCAACTGGAAAATACTAGCAAACAACAAAACAGGACAGCAATAAATGTTGTATAGCCTCCTCGATTTTCATGCCCACTTTCAGCCTTAAATGTTGTTGTACGACCTGCAATAAATACGCTATATGGACCTCGATTTGCGTGCAGAAAAACAACGATACGCTGTACAGATTTCCTTGGAAAATGTGCCAACAAACTGCTCCTCGATTTCTATGCAAACTTCTCTTCGATTTCTGTGCAAACAACTGTACGGATTTCTAGAAAATCGTGCCAAAATTTGCCTTTCACTGTGTGCTAACTCAGCTGTACGGATTTGCTAAACTGCTGCCTTAGAATGTGTGCCAAGCTGCTGTCTCCTTCTCCTCCCTGTCCAGAAATCTCCCTTGCTCTCTTGCTCTCCTTCTCTCAATCTGCTCATGAAAGAATGAATGACCTTTTCCTCCTTTAATCTAAACCTAAGTGACTTTTGGGTGATCCCTAAATCCAATGGCTGAAATAGATTGAGATCTAGGGCTGAGATTAAATGCTCATTTTATATTTTTTAATTCACCCCACTTTAATAAAGACCCACTTAGTCATTTATTTCCAAAGTCACTTTTCCTTCCTAATTTTTCATTGACTTTAATAAAGTCACTTTAAAATTAGACTTTAGTAACTTTATCACTTAAAGTCACTTTTAAATTAGATTTGACTTTATAAAAATTATAAAGTCACTTTAGGAGAAAAATTAAATTCTTTTGGACACTTTTCCCTAGGCCAAAGATCAAAGCCTTAGGGAACCACCTATCCTCCGGTACCAAATTTCAACACATAATTCTTCCTTTTTATGTCGTCTTTGTAAAAATACTGCAGCCCATACATGATTATAAGCATCTGTTTCTAAAATGAAGGGAAAATTATCTTGGGGTAATGCAAGAGGAGGAAGAGATCTGATTTTGTCCTTGATAGCTCTGACTACTTTTGTCATGGCTTCTGTCCATACTGCATTCTGCTTGAGCCTTTGTTGTATGACCTTTGTATCTGCTGACTATTTTTCATAGAAATTTCTGATATAGTTTAAACATCCAAGAAACCTTTGAGTAGTCTTGATATCTAGAAACTGGTCTGGAAATTTTGCAAAACATGATCTTTACCTGTGAAATGACAAGACCAAGATAATTAGATATCATTTTTGGGATTCAACTGCATTAAGTAAGTCATTCAAACGTATGACCATTTCCATGAGAGGTAGTCGTAACTGACTAATTTCTCATGATTTTTGAATAGTTCACTTAGCACTCATTGCATCGGGTGATGCTCACAGGGGTGAAGAAGTGGGATTGAAACTAGTGAAATGTGGAGAACGAATCACATAGCATCAATCATCACTTCCGGGGCTTGCACCCGGTAACCAGGACTTCCCAAGAGGTCACCCATCCCAGAACTCCTCTGGCTCAAGCGCGCTTAACTGTGGAGTTTTTACCCACAATCAAGCCCACTTAGCTTGCTACCCCATTTGCAAAACCTTAGCAAGTATTGTGCCTCATGAACCATTCAAGTAGAGATCCCTTGACTCTTTTTTAATTTAAGTATGGGGGATTACGCAGTGCATTATATTAGATATCATTTTTGGGATTCAACTGCATTAAGTAAGTCATTCAAACGTATGACCATTTCCATGAGAGGTAGTCGTAACTGACTAATTTCTCATGATTTTTGAATAGTTCACTTAGCACTCATTGCATCGGGTGATGCTCACAGGGGTGAAGAAGTGGGATTGAAACTAGTGAAATGTGGAGAACGAATCACATAGCATCAATCATCACTTCCGGGGCTTGCACCCGGTAACCAGGACTTCCCAGGAGGTCACCCATCCCAGAACTCCTCTGGCTCAAGCGCGCTTAACTGTGGAGTTTTTCCCCACAATCAAGCCCACTTAGCTTGCTACCCCATTTGCAAAACCTTAGCAAGTATTGTGCCTCATGAACCATTCAAGTAGAGATCCCTTGATTCTTTTTTAATTTAAGTATGGGGGATTACGCAGTGCATTATATTAGATATCATTTTTGGGATTCAACTGCATTAAGTAAGTCATTCAAACGTATGACCATTTCCATGAGAGGTAGTCGTAACTGACTAATTTCTCATGATTTTTGAATAGTTCACTTAGCACTCATTGCATCGGGTGATGCTCACAGGGGTGAAGAAGTGGGATTGAAACTAGTGAAATGTGGAGAACGAATCACATAGCATCAATCATCACTTCCGGGGCTTGCACCCGGTAACCAGGACTTCCCAGGAGGTCACCCATCCCAGAACTCCTCTGGCTCAAGCGCGCTTAAATAGTTTATCTTGGTTTGGGCAATGACGAATTTGTCTGGTCTAGAGGACAATACTAAACCATGCTTATGTACAAGATCATAAAAATCTTCAAGATGAAGTTTATGTTCTTGGAGATCTCTACTGAAAACTAATAAATCATCTATATATACAATGACAAAATTTAAATGTCTGAATATATCTTCCATTCTTTTCTGAAATTTAGATGGTGCATTCTTTAAACCAAAGGGTAGAACTGTCCACTGATATTGTCCGTTTGGGACAAAAAATGCTGTTTTGAATCTGTCACTTGGAACAATTCCTATTTGCTAAAATCCACTCTTCAGATCAAATTTGCTAAAAACGTTAGCTTGGGAGATTTTTGTTAGCAAGATTTCTTTGTTTGGAAGAGGATATCTGATAGAACAAAGAGCATCATTGAGAGCTTTATAATTGATGACTAACCTCTTCTTTCCGCGTTTTTGTTCTGAATGCTTGTTCACATAAAAGGCTGGGCATGCCCATGGGCTTTTTGATGGTTCAATGAGACCTCTGTCAAGCAATTGTTGAATTTCTTGTCTGCATAACTCCTGCTCAGAAGGGCTCATATGATTTGTTGATGCCTTTTGTGGAGTTTGTCTCATACCTTCTTTATATGGAAGTGTGATGAAATATTTTTCTCTGAACCAGAATGCATCAGGGTGTTCTGACATGCAATTCTGCTTGAGTTTCTCAAGCACTTCTTTTAAGATCTCAGGTGCATGGAGATCTGCATTTTTGATGATTTTCTGAATTTTTGTGAGATCTTTAAGAGAAACTTCCATATCTTCTGCTTTTTTGTCAGGATCAATTTTTATGATAAAACTGCTTTTGGCTGCAACCTGAACTTTTGAAAGCTGGATTGTAAAAGTTATACTGCTCTTATCTACAATAATTGGCATATATTTCTGTACAAAATCCTGTCCTAACAAAATATCAACACCTGCATCATAATTGTATAATGTAACATATGTTACCAGATTATTCAACATAATAGGAAAATCTGGAGCAACAAAATAGACCTTCATGATTTGTTGGTTGACCGCTCTGAATTGGATTTGTGTTGGCTGCCAATAGTATGATGGAATTTCTTTGTATTTGCAGCAACTGCTCATTGCACCTGTGTCGATTTGAGCATCTAGATGATAAAGTTTATAGCCTGGTATTTTGATGACTAATCTATCTCCAATTCCACTAATGTCTTTTAATTCAGATTCTTCAAATTCTTTTTCTGAATCTGAGTTTTTCAGATATTCAATTTCATAATTGGGTTCAAGTGGAAGTTCTGCTGCTTTAGTCATCATGGTGACAAACTGGGAGTTCAATTCATCAAGCAATTGGATATCTTGCTTAATATCATTGGCTGTTGTGGCTATTAAATTTCTGTTTTTTCTAATCCTATTCTCAACCTGACTAATTTGGTCTTCTAGAGTCCCTCTAAGAGAAGTATAATTAGGAGGTAAATCTTCTCTTTCTTCAACTGGTAAAAGGGTTCTGACAGGAGGAACACTCTTTTGTAATTCATTTATTCTTTTCTGAAGCCTGCTTCTTGGGACAACTAGGTTGGGAGACAATTTATCAATCTGTTGTTGAAGATGGCTGATTTCATTTGAAATGTTATATCCTGAGAACATTTTACAATCTGATATGAATGTACAATCACTGTTTTCATCATCACTAATATTTACATCTAATCTCTGAAAATGTTGTGTTAAATCTTCATCATCTGAACTGGAACTATATACTGAAAAACATTCTGCTGAAGAATCATAGTCTGAAACTAGTTCCCATTCGGCTGGATTATATGATGAAGAAAACAAGTTGAAAAGTTTGACTTGTGTCTTTTGCTTTCTGGATGGACATTTGTTAGCCCAATGGCCTTTTTGTCTGCATATAAAACATTTGCTTTTATCAGCAGTAGCAGGTTTCCTTTTCTTTCTAAAAATATATCTGGATCTTCTCTTATTTTCAGATGATAGCATAAATTGCTTCTTCTTACCTTTCCATTTGGGTTTAGAGCAGTTGCAATTTTGAGATTTCTGCTGAGGCTTTCTTTTCGGAGTTTTATAACACCCAAATTCTTGTGTAACTAGCTCTGGAATTCTTCCTGGCAAAGAAGCAATATAGTGTTGCAAATATGCCACATTCTCATGGTCTGGAATCTTATAATAAAGTCCTTGCATAATGCAATAATACTTAGTGAGTAAGTCAAGATCACACAATCTTTGACTCATGAATAACTAAGCATAATGAGACTCATTTGAAGGTATATTCCCAAGGAATTCATGCGACAGTGCTAATAGTATGGCTTCTAAAGGATCATCTTTATTTAAGATATCCATCTGTTCTGATTTATCTAGGTGTTCCCACCACAGGCGAGCATTTCCTGTTAATGCCCAAGTGATTTGGATGACTACATCTTTCCAAGGTTGTTTGGATTCAACCCTTTTCTGTGATGCCCAAGTATTGATTCTTTGTAGGAGGATCAATGTTTGATCTCTATTTAAACAATCAAAGTTTATAAATGCAACATTCCCAATACTATGGAAAGATTCTGGATCTGATTTCTCATCAGTTTCTGCTAGATGTTGTGTCCATCTAGTGAAAGGATTGGATTGATTATGAGATGATACATCTCCTTCTATAAACTTGGCATTTTTATTTGAAAATTGAAAAGACTCTTCTGTTTGGGCAGATTCTCTATGGGAAGTTTCTTTTCCTTTGATATCTAGAATCAAACTAGATAATTTATCACTTACTAGTGTAAATTTCTCTCTAGCTAAATCTGATCCCTTCTTGATTTTTCCTATTGTTTCTTCTTCTTCTTTCATAATTGCCTTAAGAAACAATGAATCAGATTTATGTCTATGGTAAGTGAATTTTGGTCCTTCTTGGTCTACTGCCTCGAAGTCTGGAGGAGAGTGTGGTCTAGGAAGAGCATTATGAAAATTTGTTACAGCACGGCTAATGGTATCTAACTGTGTCAAGATTTCAGTTAATTTCTTATCATATCCATCTTGTAAACTATCTGTTGTCTGATGCAACCTTTTGATATGCTCTTTTAATTCAAGAACATCTTTAGCAATATCATCTAGGTTTTGAGAGAGACAAACTGATTGATAATTTGAATAATTTTGCATCTTGATTTGTTCAGCCGGCTCTGGGTCTGCAGGATTTCTTAAATGAATAAATTGTAGATCTCCTTGCAAAGTTCCATTTTTGAACTTTTGAGTGCTATTACCTAGATTTAGATGTCTTTCTGGCAAAACTGGTGATGTTCCAGTCTTTTCCCTTGGAAGAATATACATCTTAAAATCTTTAAGAGGTACAAAGATTTGTATGCAATCTTTGCAGTCAGGATGTTGGCCTTTATGATCCATAGAAGAATGATCATTTTCCTCATTGTTTGAGGCAAAAAAATTTCTCCTTTCTTTTGGTTGTTTATGACAGAATATGCAATCTGCAAAAGTAGTAGAACTATGGTTCTGTACATGTTTTTGATAAGGAGAAACCGGAATCTTCATACTATATGAATGATTCATGGAGGACTCTGGTTGTTTAGGCAATGATATATTTGGATGGAGTCTTACTGAAGGAATGGACTTGCTTCCATTTGTATATTTGGCTTTACCAAATCTAAGTTTGCTAGATCCATCAGGAGCAATGACTTTTTCCAACTGATTTGAGGTAGAGGCTAACTGAGGATACTTTTGAGCAATAGGTGTATACTGACTATCCCATTCATTAGGCAAAGATACCTCTGTGAAACCTAATTGGAGAGGGGTAGTATTTCCTGGTCCAACAACAACACCTTCTTTCAAAGCTCTTTTTGTCAATTTTGGATTTATGGCAGGCATAGATGTAGTTACGAATCGTAAACAGACTGAAGTATGTAACTGAGCAATATGAGTGCCTGGGGCCACATCAAAACCATTGAACTGAATATATGCTTGGAGAAACTGATTTATGTATGGATCAGTGAGAGAGATCTGATATCTGGGAACCACAGATGACCATACAGGTCCATTATTTAATGGACTTTGAAACCCTCCTATTAATGCATCATTGAAATCATTATGTCTAGAGTCCAGAACACAACTTAGGCAGGAGGTGTTAAGGCCTGGCCTAACTAATGGATTGATTCCAAATTGAATCATGCCCAGATGAACATATTTAAATCCATTTTCTATTCCCCATTCAATGTCTTCTCTACTCAGCAGTGGTACTTGATAAACAGATTGTCCTACTAAATGCAATACCTTTATCTTTTTCCCTGTCATGTTTTCAACGAGCATTAAACTCTCTGAATCGATAAAAGACCTCATGCTTGGTCTTTAAGAAATAGATCCAGGTTTTTCTAGAGTGATCATCAATAAGATGACAATGTATTCGCCACCACTAAGATCTCTTGTGGACATTGGACCACAGATATCTGAGTGTATCGATCCCAATAAACATTCTGCTCTATTATTACTTTTGGAAAAAGTTGTTTTAGTGTACTTCTCCAGTACGCATCTTCTGCATAAATCATCATGCTCAGTACTAAGGACTGGAACTCCTGTAACAGTCTCTCTAAGCATCCTCAGTGCTCCATGGTTTAAGTGCCCCATTCGCCCATGCCATAATTCATTCAGTTCCTTTTCACCATTATTATTACTTCCTATCAATGCCATTGGCTCGAGTTGCAACTTATACAATTTGTTGCTTCGAGCTCCAATTTGTCTCTTCTTCTTCCAGCTTGGATGTTTGACGTATACTTTCTTTCCAATGAAGTATACATCATATCCCTTGTCCTGTAACTGGGACAATGAAATCAGATTCATTCCTAACACGGGCACATGTAGAACATTGGTGGCTCGGATGCTGGTTCCTGCTTCCATTTGAAATGCTATGGTGCCTCTCCCTAGTGGAGTACGCTTCGTTCTGTTTCCCATAGTAATCTTGAAGTCCATTTGTTCTTCTCAATAGCTCAAAAAATATTCTCGTACTCCAGTCATATGCGCTGAAGACTCGCCCCCGCTATCAATGTACCAAACATCTGCTGACACTGAACTTGCTAAGCATGTGAATTCTTCTTCTAATCTGGAAGATAATTTGGAGACATCTTGAGTTTCCATCTTTGTGCTATTTTTCTAAAGATCTCTGGCGTTATCTTTCCCCAACAACTACTGCAAGAAAAACTGCGTCTTCTCTTTAAGACTACTCTGCGCTGCTACCTTTGTCACTGGCAAACTTCAATTTGGAAATCTTCTATTCTGTCGACTCTCTCAGAGAGAGAAATTTTCATGAGAATTTTGCCCTCCTAGGCTGGACTGCGCAATTCTTCTGGGGATTCGATTTTCTAGCCATGTAGTAATTTCGAACTCCCTCCTCTTTAACGCTGGCTCTTACAGTCTGCACTCCTTCTTAACCTTGCTCTGATACCATGTGAAAAATTCTAAATAGAAATCCAACTGCAGTGATTAATATTATTTCTTCTACTTATTAGCTCAAAAATATAAGTTATTCACAGTGTTTCTACAACAAATATCGAAATAACTTCTACTGCAGCCTTCACAATCAAAACATTGCGGAAAGTGAATGCAAAAAAAAATTCTAGCACAAGTATTACCACGATGACAGTTATTTTTTGACAATTATCCCCGGAAAAACCCAATGTGGGAAAACCGGTGCAGCAGATGAGTGGTCCTTTATTATTCTTTAGTAAAAGTCTCATGTACAAGATACAGGCAAAAAAATAGAAGAGGATTCTTTGTGAGAAATTTTACAAACACTTCTCGGTGAATTTCTAATCTAGGAGAGGACCTACTGCCCCCTCTGCGTCTCACTGCGTGAGCACTGTGCAGCCCTAGCATCACACAGCCTCTGCGCTGTCCCTCCTCTGCATTGTCCTCCCTCCACTCTACGTCTTCTGCTCCTGACCTCCTGACTGACGGTGATACCCTCTACCTGCAACTCTCCCTCTGATTCGATTTTCTCTTGCCGAACTTCGACATTTTAATTTCCTAAGTTTAGACTTAGGGACCCATTAAAAATAATTAATTATTTTAATAAAATGCCTCCAGGTGGAATTTCCCAAAACGATTTCTGGGTATTGTGGAATACATATGTCTAAGCCTCCTCGCAAAATTTGAGACTTAGAGCACATCCGATGCTACTAGAAATCAACAATCCATTGCTTGAGAAATTCATAATTGAAACAAGTCTTCAAAAGGAGCTATAAAATTCTTGGCAGTATGACCTGATCACTCTTCTTGCCAAATGTTTATTGATAAGTGCAATATCTCAGATATATCCTTGTTATTTGAAAGACTGCATGGAAGTTGTTGATTATGACTATAAACAAACTGAATGCGATGTATCCGGAAGATATGCTACAGAATCAAGAAACTCGTAGAAACCTCAAAGACAAAAAAAAGGTCACCTTTCTATATATATATCCTACAATCAAGCCTCAAAGATGCATAGACTGATGATATCTGATTGATGACCCTCTCAAAGTAAGAGGGAGCTGACTTAGCCTTGATAATCTATTTCATGCACATAAGATCTAATGAAGAAGTTGATGGTCTGTATATGTACATCTTATGGGATCTTTAGTATTCTTGAGCAACACCCTATCAGTCATATGTCTCGCCATGAAAATTCTTAAGTCGAATTACGGACGAGCCTCATATATTGGACAACTGCATATTGAGATATCTCAGTGATTCTATAATTTGAGAAACACTACTGGAATCTAATATTCCATAAATATTTTGATGATAACTTGGTTGACAATGTGATAAATGGAAAAAGCACATATACATGTTAAGGGCCACCTTTACTTCCTGAAGTATGAAGAACGTTACTCTAAAGCATTATTGAAGTCAAATGTGTAAATTTTAAGGCAACTCTTCAGTGAGTCTTTTTGTGCACACCTTCGTTGTATATGTTGAAGTTTCTAAGTCTAACAGTTAGAAACCCTCCATGTACTTTCTGATTTATTCCTTCCTACTTGTTTTGATTAATTAACAAGTTATTTACCATGTAAATAATGAAAATAAACACAAGTACATGCTCAACACATTACAGATCATCAATTGAAGGAAACAGAAACAAGCACACAAATGACACTGTTATTTTTGGACTAATGTCCCCGGAAAAACCCAATGTGGGAAAATCGGTGCAGCTATTTGAGGGTTTGATTTATTAAGCCGTTTTAGAATACAATTTGGGTGCCAAATCCGGTTCACCTAATAAAGAAAAATCTTGGCAGTAGTACCTCTCCTTCGAAGATAGATGCTCCAGCTGAAACCTCGGATAAACACTCCGACAGCTCCTCAACTCCAATCTGCTCCACGAAAAACCCCAAGTGTCAGCCTCTTCTGGCAGTTCCCAGCAGTTCCGGCTTTTGCCCTCTGCGTTAGCTTTCCCGGTAGTTCTTGGCAGTTCCGACTTCTACCCTCTGCGTCAGCTTTCTCGGCAGTTCTAGCAGTTCCAGATTTTTTCCTCTGCGTCAGCTTTCTTGGCAGTTTCGGCTTCTTCCCTTTGCGTCAGCTTTCTCTGCAGTTCCCAACAGTTCCGGCTTCTGCCCTCTGCGTCAGCGTTCCAGGTTGCTGCAATGATCCTTCCAACACTATCTTTGCCTCTCTGCTTCTGTATTCACTACCCCTTAGCTACAACTCCAGATCACTCTCTCAACTTTCTCAGCAAACCTAGCCCCAGAAAGTCGAAATCTTGATCTCTTGGTGTGTTCTCCAAGTGACCCTCAAGCCTCCTCTTATACTTTTCTCGTTGACAAATCAACGGCCGAGATTAAATCCCTAATCAACGGCTAAGATTATATCTGGCTTGATCCATGACTTTTGGACCATTCTAACACAATTTTATATTAATTCACATTAATATTTTAATTTCCCTAAGTTTAGATTTAGGGACTCCATTAAAAATATTAATTATTTTAATATCTCCCAAAAGTTTAGAATCCGCCTAAACCCTTTCTGGGTATTGGATATCTCATGTGCCTTAGCCTCTCAACCAATTTTCGTGGCTAGAGCACATTCGATGCTACCTCAAATCAACACTCCCTCTTAGCGAGGACTGTGCTCTAGTAATACTCCTCACTGAGCATCACTCTGATCATCCAGCATCGGTCCCTGCGCTGATGCTAGGCATGCTGCCCTATGTCACAAGGTTCGTCGAAATTTAACCTTGAGGTTCGAATTTTGGCGAACCTTAAAAAAAAATTGAGGTTCGAAAAACCTCATCGAACCTCATCGCCATTGACCAAGTCCATCGATCAAAACTTATAACTTCCTGTCACAACTCAAGATTGTAATTTATGCTTGGAGTTTCCATGTTTGAGATAACATTTTTGATATTTACTAATGTTGATTTCTTTCTATTTTATCATATAATTAATATATATAGACGAACCTAATGACGAACCTCATCAAAACATTCGAACTCAAACCGAACCTAATCATTGTCGAACCCGAACTCGAACCCGAACCATGTGACATTGCTGCTGCCCAACATCCTCTGCACTGCTGCATCCTGTACTGCTACCCATGGCTCTGCCACTGCCACTGTTGCATCCGTACTGCAACTCCCTCTGCATCCGCGCTGTTGCCCATGGTCTTGCCACTGCCACTGTTGCATCTAAACTGCAAGCCCTCTCATCATGCTGCATCGTGCTGCCCATAGCAATACCACTGCTAACTGTTGCACTGCAACTCATTTACTGAGAAGTAAGTAACTGATCTCCCAACTCTGATATCTCCGTCAGGCTAGAAACACTGTTGATGCTGAAGCTCCCTCTGTTACTGACAAGTGCTCCCTCTCTGACCTCTGTGCTGCTGCAACAACTCCCTGCATATCGCACTGTTGCACACCTCTTTGTGCCATCCTGCACTGGTGCAACACTCCCGTGCCTCTCGCACTATTGCATCCTGTTAGCCTCACACTACCCAGGGAATCCTGCACTGTAGCTCCCTCTGTCGCTCCATCCGCATCCGTCTCTACTGACATCGGCCAGTCCTGCTACTCATCTTCGGGGCTCTCGTAGCCAGGTATAATCTAAGAGGTTGGGTACCTCGAGGATCCTGCCCCTCATCTTCTGTATTTCTCCTGACTATGACTCAATGTCTCCCCAGTTTCGCTCAAGTGGTGTGTGTGCACTCATGGCACAGACAACGTCTGTCTCCACTTCCTTCTCTGCCCTTGCTGGCGTTGCCTTGGTCTTAGAAGCCTCTCCCTTGCTCTTCTTCCTTGGACACTGGGTCACATAATGACCCAGCTCCCCAAAGTGGAAGCATTTGACCTTGGAGAGGTCCTTCTTCTTCCGCTTTTCTTGCTTACTCTTAGATGCTAGGGCAACATCCACCTCCTCCTTCCTTCTTGATTCTGATCCCCTTACTGATGCTTCCCATCTTGGTCACCCTCCTGATCTCTTCTTTGCGAAGAGCCGCCCACATTTCCTCCCAATCTAGAAGGGTCACCCTGCCTAGTATGCTTTGGACAAACACCTCCCAGTCTTTTGAGACTGCATTTAGGGTTGTTCTCACCATCAACTTTGGATCTGGTGTGGGCCCCATGGAAGTCAGTTGATCTCGGATATCCTTCAATCGACTGAGGAAGGTGTCGATATGTTCCCCCTTTTGCATCTGGTATGACCACAATTGATTTTCTAGGAACATCTTCCTCTGCACGGAAGTATGCTAATACAACTTGGTCAGGGCCTCCCACATCTCCCATGCCGCATTCTTCTTGGCAATATGTGGTACTATATGATCCTTGACCCCGTCAAGAATGATACTCTTAGCCCTCGCCATTGCTTCCTCATACCTGTCATTGTCAGCTGGGTCAACTGGGACCGCTATCGTCTTCAAGGCGAAGTGCTTGACACGATTTTTGTCAAGTACGGATAAGATTCTGGCCTTCCAGACTACAAAGTTTGAGGCTTCGTCCAGTCTGTCTTGGTCTCTTACTCCATGTAGTGCCATTCCGCTGCTCTTCTACTTCCCTCCTGGAAGTTCTCGATGTGACTCCCTCTGAGCCTCGATTTCCCTCCTAGAAATCCTTCTGTCGATGTTGAGATGCCCCCTACTCTAATCGTTTGTGCAACCGCACCACTGATCTGGATTTCTCGGCTAGAAACCCTTAGTAGCAACTCCCTCCTCCTTGGCCTTGCCCTGTAAGGTATTGTTGTAACAACAGTACCCCACCAGCTCCACTTTGCAACTTATCCACAGCCTCCTAAACTCCAGCAACCTGAAGGTGAGAGCTCCTAGGCTCTGTGCAGTCCCAACACCGACAAACTAGCTCCCTAAGCCAACTGCATCAGCCCTCTTGGCCTCTGCGTGAGCTTATCTTTGCCTCCCTCAGCCTCTGCGCAACCTCTTCTTGGCTCGAACTTGATGACGCAGGCACTGCGTCACTCCTTCCTTGCTGTTTTGCTGCTAGGAACAGCTTCTATCACTCGGGACATCTGTTTTCTGCTACTGCTGCTCTGCTTGGCTGATGTCCTTAGTTCTCTTATGATCTACAACCACGTTCTGATACCATGTTGAAGTTTCTAAGTCTAACAGTTAGAAACCCTTAATGTACTTTCTGATTTATTCTTCCTACTTGTTCTGATTAATTAACAAGTTATTTACCATGTAAATAATGAAAATAAATGCAAGTACATGCTCAACACATTACAGATCATCAACTGAAGGAAACAGAAACAAGCACACAGATGACATCATTATTTTTGGACTAATGTCCCTGGAAAAACCCAATGCCGGAAAACTGGTGCAGCCATCTGAGGGTTTGATTTATTAAGTAGTTTCAGAATACAATCTGGGTGCCAAATCTGGCTCACCCAACAGAGAAAAATCTCGGCAGTAGTACCTCTCCTTCGGAGACAAATGCTCCGGCTGAAACCCCGGATAAACACTCTGGCAACTCCTCAGCTCCAATCTGCCCCACGAAAAACCCCAACGTCAGCCTCTAGGGACTGTGTCAGCCTCTTTTGCCCTCTACGTCAGCTTTCCCGGAAGTTCCGGTAGTTCCTGGTAGTTCCGACTTTTGCCCTCTGCATCAGCTTTCCCGACAGTTCTGGCAGTTCCGGTTGTTCCTGGCAGTTCTGGCTTCTGCCCTCTGCATCAATTTTCCTGGCAGTTCTATCTTCTGCCCTTTGCGTCAGCTTTCCTGGCAGTGCCCGGTTGTTCTCGGCAGTTCCGGCTTCTGCCCTCTGTGTCTGCTTTTTCGGCTGCTGCGCTGATCCTTCCGACACTATCTCTGCCTCTCTGCTTCTATATTCACTGCCCCTCAGTTGCAACTCCAGATCACTCTTTCAACTTTCTCAGCAAACCCAACCCCAAAAGGTCAAAATCTTGGTCTGTTGGTGTGTTCTCCAAGTGACCCTCAAGCCTCCTCATATACTTTTCTCGTTGACAAATCAACGATCGAGATTAAGTCCCTAAACAACGGCTAAGATTAGATCTGGCTTGATCCATGACTTTTGGACCATTCTAACACAGTTTTATATTAATTTACATTAATATTTTAATATCCCTAAGTTTAGACTTAGGAACTCCATTAAAAATATTAATTATTTTAATATCTCCTAACCTGTTTAGAATCTGCCCAAACCCTTTCTGGGTATTGGAGATCTCATGTGCCTTAGCCTCTCCACCAATTTTCGTGGCTAGATAACATCTGATGCTATCCCAACTCAACAGTATATTGTAGAAGAAGATTCCAAGAACCCAGTGTTACATATACCACTTTACACGGTACAACAAAGGACATCCCTGTTTTATGGCATGTTTAAGTGGTAAGATCTCATGATGAGTAGGTTGTCTGATGAACACGATGCACTCTGTAAAGACAAGTTTAGGCTCTAATCTCCCCGAGTAAGGAGTGAAATAAGTCAAATATTTTCTTTATCAAGATATACAAGAAGCAGAGGATTGCTAAGTGTTGCCAAGATCTCTGCTACAATTCAATATGTTTCCTATATATACATCTATATGCTGCTAGATGGAGCTATGAAGCTCCCATTGATCTATTTTTTATCTTCAGAAATCAGGTTGGCACTATTCCCTATATGAAGGGATTCTTGGCTTAAGATTGAGCTCTGGAAGATCATGGGGGCTTGGGGTTCTTATTGAGCTATGAGCAACCATAGTGAGTGGTCCACCTTCCCCTAGTGTTGCGCTGTGTACATGGTGAGTGGTTCACCTTCCCTTGTGATACCCCATGGTGGCTGACACGTGTAGGGTGAGTGGTTCACCTTCCCCTACTGTTGATGACATATCCATAAGATGAGTGGTTCACCTTCTCCTATGGCATGTGATCAAGATGAGTGGTTCACCTTATCCTGTGGGTACCCAGTGAGAGATGCATATAGGCATCTATTGACATGTCGGTGGGACATGGTTCATCCTTTCCCCACATGTAGGATGCTCATTCCCTACGATTGATGGTTGACATGTCGGTGGGATGTGGTTCATCCTTTCCCCACGTGTAGGATCCTTCCTACTATTGTTGGTTTGCATGCATGTAGGACGTGGTTCATCCTTTCCCTACTCTTGGTGTTTTGCATGCGTGTAGGATGTGGTTCATCCTTTCCCTACATGTGGTTGTGATATTTGTTTGTAGGATGTGGTTCATCCTTTCCCTACATGTGGTTATGATGTGTGATTGTAGGATGTGGTTCCTCCTTTCCCTACGTGTGATTGTGATGTAGGATGTGGTTCGTCCTTTCCTTAAGTGTGGTTGTGAGCAAGATGTGATATATTCTTTCCCTGCTATTGATTCAGTATCATCTTACCCATGCAGTCTGGGACACATGGGAAGTACCTCTCATCTAGCCAATGAGTTGGGAAAAGTGGTTAGGGACCATAACACTACCGATGGATGCATTGGGTATTGTCGTACTCCCTATGACTAGGATGCAGGGTGTTCTTCAACTTGATCTGGGATTAAGTCTGATTGAGGTTTTACCTCTGGATTGACTTTTGTCAGTGGAGAATGGTAAGGTCTTGTGACTCACTCTCGATCAATTCTTCTTCATTATTACATCAGTGTTCAACAGAGCAGAGACGAAATTTAGAGATTATTCATGGTGACAGGATGGCATTATGATCAGTGGCATTGAATTCCTCTTTTCGATAGGTCTAAAATCGACCTTAAGATCACCAAATTTGGATAAGGGAAAATATTTATTTACTTAAAAGAAATTCTACAAGACATGACCTTATTAAGGCGGGAAAATTGAAATTTGTAATTCAAGTTTGCCTACAAATGTCAAGGTCGGCTTCCCCTCCATAAGGAAAATTTGTTATATATATAGATGTCATCCATTCTCATTAGACACTATTTTGGGCATCAAACTCATCTTTTGTGGGAGCCGCAACACAAGGAGGATAGGGCCGAGGTTGCTTAGGGTTGGTCAAAGATCTGTTTGTGAGCTTTGATGCGTCTGAAATGCAGCTGAGGTAGACCTAAGCATATCAGTGGAGGGTTTGAGTAAGGCCGCAAGCATTGGAGTAATTTCAGGAGGTTCGTAGGTCTATTTTGAGAGCCGTTAGGCCTCATTCCCTCAACCAGACATGTTACAAGCAGCCATGACAGGAAACATGAAGAAGAATGCTAGATGCAATGATTGGAAACCCTGTTGAAGGAATTTGAATGGGCTAACCAGGTTCGAGATCATTTGCTGCCATATATATATCCGTCTTGGGTTTATTATATTTAGTTATGAAGGCTGCTCAAATTAAGCTAGGACTGAACTCTATTTGGAGACTTCCTTGTAGCTGCTCTGTCTTCTATTGATCTCTGGTTAGGGCAGAATCCAGTTGTTATAGTTTGAAGGCAGAATGGAAGACTTACCTGGGTTGCCTCCTTGTCATTAATTGTATTTTCTCTCTCTCTTTCTCTGCCAAACAATTGAAGATTATAATAAGAAGATTTGATCAAGGGTTTTCCCCATCTTGGGATTTTTCCCTGGCTTGAGCCATTTATTGTGTCCTCTTGTCTTGGCTTGTTTTCGTTATTTATTGTACATGTTCTTCTCTCCGTTCTTTTCATCATGATAATGTTTCAAGTGACTGCTAATGATTTAATAATCGGGCTAATGAGAATTGAATCTCTTGTCTAAGAAAAGCACATGTTATCCTAAATTTAACAGACCTGCAACAGACAGGGCAGAAATTCGGCCTGTAGTGCCTCAGAAATTCTGGCCTTTCCTCAAAGAATTAGACCTTGCATGTGCAAGCATCAATAGTCAAAGATTTGGTCAACCAAAAGGAATATTCTTCAAGTTCTATTTGCTTCTCTCTCCTTTGATTAGGCTTCTTCTCTCTTTTGCTGGTTCAAAAAAATGCTTCTTGTTATGTGTTTCAATGTGATCCAAAGTAGATTGAACTGCTCTCTTATATATAGTGGTCCAGGGGGTCGAAGAGGTGTCTCTTGAAGGATTGGGCTGACTTGTTCCAAGAAGGGCCGACTTGAAGATCTTGTGGGTTTATGACAGAACATAAAATTCATTTCATTTCCTTACAATGTCCAAATGGGGCATGACTCAATACATTTTCCTTTGACTCAAAATAGATTATTTTTTAATCTTTTGACTCTAAGGATGTAGAACATGCTTTAACAAATGAATATAATAAATACAACAATGATAGATTTATATTACATTATGAAGACCGACTCTAGCTACAACTTCAACAAGTAAAAGTACAATAATTAATTTAATTAATTATTGTGGACTATTAGGCCAAAGCTATAAGGATAAATAATAAAATTATTTAAGTGACTTAGATATATTCTCAACCGTTGATTTCAAGTGAGGCTTGGGATTTATCCTAGCCATTGATCGCTTAGGAGATTAGAATTAGGAATTTTGGCTTAACAAAATTATAAAAAATACCCAAGCGAGAGGTGAAGACATTATGTCGAGGAAGTGATTTTCTCAAGAGCAAGAGGCTCGATTAAACTGAAGAGAAGTGAGGAGAATTGCAGCAAGGAATTTTGAGAGAAAATTTCAGGGAAGCCAAAGCTAGGAAAGAGAGAGGCCGAGTATGCTGAAGAGGATGGCTGAAATATCCAGAGGCCGAATTACTCAAGTGCCCAAACGCCATACGAGAGAAAAAGAGGGGGCAAAAGTCTAGTGAGGGAGGCTTACTTTTTGAGAGGTTGAGTTTCTTCAGTAGTGCCGATTTTGAGGCGCTGATTTCCTTGAGGTCAATTTTTCCCAAATGGGCTGAGTTCCGGGATTCCCAGCAGTTGTATTTTTCTGTGTATTCTCTGTGCATCTAGGCCCAAATTTTCCTAGCAAATTTAATATGAAGAAAGATTGTGTTGGGGCAAAAATTTTCTGTTGCAGTATGATTGATTTCCTTATTTTACTTCTGCATTTTATTTTCTGAATTAACATACCAGTGTATTTATTTTATTAGCAATTTCAGAAATATTTGAAATAGATATTTGAGAGAATAATTTCAGTGTGTTTTTTAATAAATTGTTGGAGTAAAATAAATCAAATCTGCCATAAAAGAATTAACAATTCTAAACATATGACATTGGAAAGAAGTCTAGAATTTATTGTACTTACAAGGTTGAAAGTTTAAACAGTAAAATTCTGAGGGAACATTTTTGTATTAACTGCAGTAAAGAGAAAAACAAGATTGAAAAATGTATGATGATACTATTGTTGTAGCACAGACACTTCCCACAGACCGACAGGTTATGCTAGATCGTCAGTGGAAGGTTAGGTGAATGATTCCATTCACTTTTTCATAGAATTATTATACATCGGTATGTGGAAGTGGCCCAAAGTTCAATGAAATCATAATCAATGTAATGGCCTTGTAATTCTTGCCATAAAAGGTAGCATTTTCCAATTAAAAAACATAATTCGGCATCTGCATCTATGCTATAAAACTCATCATGAGTCTGATAATTTGATTTGATCTTAAAGGATTTTCTTCTCAACTTAGTACCTTATATTACTCCCGAAATAGGTGGAAGGGAAAAAAATTATTCTCACCTGCACGGCTTGTGCTGCCGATTTCCTAGCATGATCAACATGTTCGACTCTTCTAATGTCACCGTAAATCTTCATTGGGAAAGCTGCCACGTCTCCTACCGCATAAACATCAGGAACACTAGTTCTGAAAAAACCATCCGTCTGCAATTTATCGTCACATAAGCTCATAGTTAAAAAATAATAGTAATGATTCCTCCATAAAGAAATAAAATATGATATGCACAACCATGAACAATGCAATCCAATATTCATGCCAGAGCAGAACCGGTAGTCAATAAACCCCAAACTCCGAAGTTTTCACTACAGGTCTCTTAGTATCAGTGCACATTCCATGCAAATATAATTTGGGACTACCATTCTCGGAACGACTACTTGCTTGAAACTCCCTTGGTGTTTGTTTTTTATAGGGAATTCTCCTGCACAGAGGAGCATATCCACCAAAATTTGAACCTAAATCATTGTCACAACAAATGCTCCAAGCTGTCACTAAAACACAACCTGACAAACCTACTTTTTTTATGTTATAGACCTTTAATCCAGGCTGAACTTGTGTATTGAATCAGCATTGAAAATCCATACCTATCCTTTTTTAAGAGAACCATTATATGAAACCATAATTCCTATATTTATCAATGTGTTTTGGTGCTTTGGCAGTAAAATGCATCTATGCGATCCTCCTTTACATGAATATCTTCTCCCTTTTCTCAAGAGTCTAAATCAATACCTTCATTTTATTAAAAAAATATGTGCAACATTTTTCTTCTTCTAATGATATCATGCTAAATTGGTGCCCCACAGTGGCAAGTGAAAAGTTTCATTTACGATGAGCGTATTCCACTTAATAAAGGGCAATATCAATACAATATATTGTTAACATTGCAAAGACATCCCACCGACATCTACATTTCTGAGCCAAGCATGTCATTGGAATGAGGGATCTACGCTATGCAGCCAAGTATGGGAAATAATTTGCCAGAACATGAAATGTGCGTCTATAACCTACCTAGTGTTTTATATACATATTCAAATTTTATTTCTTAATTGGCTCCTCATCCAAGCCATATAATTTCTACACTTACATACAAGTTCTGAAAATATTGAAAGGTGGTCAAGCTCTTGTGCAGTAGATTGAAGACGATGTGGAACGCAAGGATGGAGAGCAGGGCATGACAAAATTTGCCGCTCCTGTCATATCACTGGCTTTACTTCGGGAGCTTGGCAATGAATCCTATCAAGGACCTCAACCAGAACTTCCACAATAGTACTCCGAAACTTCGAGAGAACAGTATACATTAAAGCTTCAGATTTCTGTAGTCAACAATTAGATTCATTTGAATCAACCTAAAGCTATCGTGCAAGCCTCGTGACACCAACTTCTGAATTTGTAATTAATATTTTAAGCACCTTTTATATTAAAGGTACATAAATTATTATAATTAGGGGATATATCCCCTGGGATGAGTATAATTAAGCTGTGTTATATATTACAGCATAGTAATAAACATATATATCCGATGAGTATAATTAAGCTGTGTTATATATTACAGCATAGTAATAAACATATATATCCCAGACTATATAGTACTTATTACTCTGCTCTGGGGTGCATACTGATTGCAGTACACTCACCCCCCATCCCAACCTAAGGAATGGAAGATTACATTGCACATATGATAATAAGTCAATGCAAGTCTGGTGGAAAGATCAGGGCCACCCTTTAGTTTTGGATCATCCCACCACCCTATATATTTACCTCACGTTTCATTCACATTCCAAACTGGCCACCCGCTGAAAGTGGGAAACTAGACTCTCAGCCTGAGAACATACGTGTAACCCACGAAAGATCACACTTAACCAAATAAGGGAAGGAAACAGAATCATGTGGGGAGAGGTAGGCCTTAGGTTGGCAAATGCCATGCATTTTTTCAAGAAAGGGAAGAATCTGGTTATATTTATTGCACCCAGAGGCACATTCTAAAGCTTAATATGAGGACAATGTGTTATTTTGTCTATGTTCAGCCTGGAGTTGACACATGTTTCTTTTAAAATAAAAATGAAATACTCTAAATAGAAAAATTTGTCTATGCTCAACCTGGAGTTGAAACATGTCTCTTTTAAAATAAAAATGAAATACTCTAAATAGAAAAACAATGTCAGCTATGATAAAAAACAAAAATTTATATACATCTTTAATTTTTAATTAAAAACATTATAAAACATCAATAATCCCAACTTCAGTATAGTAACTTGATTTATTGTTGATATTACAACCCAATATAATAAAAATATTTCATTCACTCTCAGTCATAAATAAAATATTCCAATGTCCACGTGACATAATATAATTTCATATCAACCTTAAAAAGAGAAAAGTGAGTAACATGTTTTAAACTTATACTTTTCAAAAATATTTCAATCTGGAATTTACATAAACTATTTAAAAATATATATGAACTAATTTATATTAATATCAACTCACTATATACATAAATAATATTTTAATATTATTGAGCTGAGAGGCTCATTCTACAGCCCAGTATGATGTGTAATTCTATCAGTCCATCATCAAGGTTGAAATTTTGCTCATGTCCGCAAAAAAAAATAAAAAAAATTTAAATACAAATCGAGCAATCCCTATCAAACTAGCGGTTCAAAAGAAAGAGTACTCGAGCTGTGGGAAGCAATTACGCTTTGAATAGTGTGAGAGTAATGAAGAGAAGTGTTACTGCATATAGTGTAAACAATGCAAACCATTTGCTGGTTACATATAGAACCCGGCCATGCAATCACAAGACAAATAGAGCTGCGAATTTATTATATTAAAAAAACCAGCAAATTAAAAAGTTGTAGATTGTTAGTAACACAGGGTTTGGAATATGCCTTAAAACTGCTTTTGCTGGCGTAAGAGTTTGTTTTCCTCCCACATAAGGAAATAGGTTAATGGCCCAAGACCCAGAGGCATCCTGCTGGAGTGAAAGCAGTGAAAGTCTGCCCTGTTACTGACCACCAGTGAGTAATTACATGTGGCATGGTTTGGGTAATTACAAGTGGCATGGTTTTCTTTGAATTAGAAGGATGAGTCAACCTATATTAACAAATAGCAGCCAGTAATGGTTGTTACTACTTTTGGTTTGACAACTAAGTTATGATAGGGTTTCCCCCTATTTAAAAATACCTAGTAACACAACACACAAAAAGATACCTAGTAACACAACACACAAGTATAAGTGTAGATCGTTTAGCAAAATGTTATATAAAGATTATGGATTATGAAGTCTTAAGCTCAAACTCCTATATACACGTGTCCACTTAGAGGCATGCATGTATGCATAGTGATTTAGTGGGAGCAGAAGAAATTGACCTGTATCAACAAATACTAGAGCCTCAGTTGCCAATTTACTAAAAAAATACAACCTCACAATCATGCTCTCCATGCCAGTGATCAAGCAAATGGACGATTGAGCTGTGAGTTCCACCCAACGATTTATCGAACAAAAATTGGCGCTGAATTAGATTAAGTTGGTAATTAAATGGGTTAATGTGAATTAGCAACCGGGCAAACTGTGAATAAACCACTCCATGTAGGATGCAATTTATACCGTCGTTGAAAAACTCGCCTTTCCGAGGATCAGATTTAAACCCGAAAACAGAAAGAGGTTTGCGAGATGGCAGCAAATATTTAAAGCACAATATATATATATAAAAACCAACATCAAATAAACACTCTGCAACATAAATATGGAAAACACACCAGTATACATGTTGCTGTAGTAGATGCAAATAATAAATCAAAGTTCAAACATTAACTATCAATACCATGGTTTTTCCATTCAAGGCTATTATGTACAAATTTACAAAATTACATCATACATATATAATAAATGTATCTCATAATCACAATCCATCTATAATGATTAATCTAGAAGCTAGCTTCAAATACCATATAATATTTTTATGAGTAAAGGAATGCCTCATCCTATAATGGAAAAAACCCCGTCGTTTGAGACACAATCATTGGCGGGCCACGGCTGTCTTGCTCTATGTAGAAGGTTGTGTTGAGGCTAGCACATCAGCCTCCTCAATCTCAACCTCTTTCGCCCTCAACAATAGTGGGTTATCCTCCCCTACCCCTGTGTCTCAATCTCCTTCTCCCTCAACAATAGTTGGTTATCCTCCCCTACCCCTGTGCCTTGTGTAACCAATCAAATGCCTTCTTTGTAATAGGTCTCTTGTTCTCCACCTCCACCATGTAAATAGATATATATTCATGTATATCAATGTAAAGCCAAACTGTTAGACACAAAATATGAAAAGTTTGTTATGTATAAAGCATCTAAGGGTGAATGTGTAACAACCCCAGGTTCAAGTTCATGTAATAAAGGATAATAAAGGCAAAATAAGACCAAGGTCATGGGGCACGTATTTCAATTTGAATGTTGGACAAAGCACTGTAGTGGACATCACTTTTGATTTGCTTATGGCTATAAGAATTAGCAAAGGCATTGGCAAAAACAAAGAGGCAATAATTGACATTTATTTATGAAAATAAAGGAAAACAGGAGAAAAAGGAGGTGAAAAGACACAAATTTGCATGTAAGGAAATTAGAGAAAAAACGAAGGAAAATGAAAGAAAGATGAGACATCAATAATAAAAAGGCATTAGAGAACCAATTCACAACTTTTGTCAAATTTGGCTTGATAATAATGTTTGAGAGAGAATGAGCTCCAAGAAGAGAAAGCAAGCAAGCAAGCAAAGAAACGAAAAGGAAGGCAAAGGAAAGCAAGGAGAAGGTTGGATCAGCAACTTTAGCAAGAGGATTTTGCAGGTAACAGGTTGCATGTGTGATTTCCTAGCTGAGGTGTCAATGCATGGTACATGGATTTATTTATTTGGTTCATTCGTTGTCATTGGCATGGGTTTTTCCTGGTTTGACAGTGGTTTCAACGTTGCCTTGCCATTTCCTGGATAGCCATAGTGTGATGAGATTCATTTCTTGGTTGAGCTTTGGACTGTCGAAAGATTATGGAATAGGGTGAGGTGGTCTCGGAAAATGGAAAGGCAAGGAGACAGTGTTCTTCACCATAACTTGAGGAGATAGTTTTCTTCGGGAAGCCCTCGACATGTGGTTGGAGACAAACAATTTCCTAAAGTTATGGTGAAGAAATTCTAAGGCATCCAAGCTTGGCTTGGTTTTGTGATCTCAGGATTTATTTATTTGGTTCATTCGTTGTCATTGGCATGGGTTTTGCCTGGTTTGACAGTGGTTTCAACGTTGCCTTGCCATTTCCTGGATAGCCATAGTGTGATGAGAATCATTTCTTGGTTGAGCTTTGGATTGTCGAAAGATTATGAAATAGGGTGAGGTGGTCTCAGAAAACGGAAAGGCAAGGAGACAGTGTTCTTCACCATAACTTGAGGAGATAGTTTTCTTCGGGAAGCCCTCGACATGTGGTTGGAGACAAACAATTTCCTAAAGTTATGGTGAAGAAATTCTAAGGCATCCAAGCTTGGCTTGGTTTTGTGATCTCAGGACCAGTTTAGGTGAGATCATGGTAGTTTGAGGCTAGAGGTGGTTTAACCTCTAGAGTCCCTGGTTGATTATGTCTTGGTTTATCCCATGAGATCCCACATTCATGCTTGGAATATGGCATGGAGGTGATAGGCTGAAAGAAAGATTTGGTTCAGCTGAATCTATGATCGGGTGGTACGTGAAAGTCTCTGACTTGGTTGGCTTTTGCATAAGTTAATAAGAGCCATTTTCCTATTGTAATCTATGAGCACTTGTACTTGCTATTATATTGATTTGATGGGTGTTCTGTCATGGTTAATATTATGGTTATATGATGTGCTCTAGCTATAGCTCTTGTTATGCTTTGATAAGTTATTTAATGGTTGATGAATGCATGAACTAACTAGTGTGTTGCAGCTACTTGAGAGGGCATTAGACCTTCTTGGTGATTTTAAGCTAAGTTCATAGATTTACACTCATATATGCATTCATGACTTGTAGCTTACATGTTTACCATATGTTTGACAAAATGTCTAGTGTGTTCTAGGCAGTCTAGGTCAAGTTTCTGATTCAAGTTTGAAGGTTTAGCATTGTTGTTATGTCAAATATGATTATGGAAAGTTACAGGAAGTTATGGGCAGTGGTCTAGAGGCTAGCCTGGAAAAGTGGCTTAGATCTCAGGACCACAGGCACTAAACTGAGGAATTTAGGTCATAACCGCATGGAGGCAAGCCTATGCATGCAGTTGGAGGCCTATAACCGCACCCTTGCTTTGTTGTGCGTGCAGTTGGAGTATTAGGTCAGTGAAAAAGGGGTCCAACTCAGGGATTGACCCCCTTAGTTGGTTTGCAGCCTTCTGAGTGGTTTGTGGTCTTTGAGGGGTGTCAGTAAAGTTGTCAGTTTGTCGGCCCCACTTCCTTAACCGAAAGATTGGAGGTCGCGTCATGTCATCATAGCACTTTGCTTCACATTTACCTGGAGGGATTGTAAAAGAAGGTAAATATGTGGAGCGATGGCTACAAATTGGTATCAGAGCTTCTAGGTTCAAATACTTCAACTGGATGTGATTGTTATGCATGCATGTCAGCCATATGCATGCATTTCAGTGGATATGGTTGTCATGTATATAGACAGTGTTGCAGTTTGTGACATCATGCATGATGATTGAGATGATGTCGATAGGTTGATATGTTGGTGCCATTATATATATACATGTATATCGTGTTAATCTGGACTGATTTTTGCAGACAAGATAACCTCCCCTGAACTTCACTGAGGTATGTTTGATTATGTTTCTATTTGGTTTATCTAACATGGTATGTTTGCAAGAAGAAGAAGACCATAGATGACGGGCAAAATGGTGGATTACAGTTCACGTGGCTCTCCTTATAGATTTGTTGAGCAACGAGGAGATGAGTACTCCCCTGATATAACAAATACCCTGAGAAGCTTAAAGGCAAAATTTAGAAGTTGCAAGGCGGATAATGACAGGATAATTTAGTCACAGGAAAGCCTTGCGAAGGCTCAGGAAAAGCAAGTCAAGGTCAATGCGGTCATCCTTCAGAGTTTATCAGATTTTGTAGAGATAGGGACAACCAAGGATCAATTATGGATAGAAGGAAAGGACTAATGGGGCATATGGTAGCAAGTCTTGATCATATGGTAGCAAGTCTCAATCAAGGTACAAGTTGGACAAGGATGCCACAGCCAGAGGTGGCAGATGGATGGATGCACCTAACAGGAGAGGTAGTGGTTATGGGTTCTATTCTAGTTCTGGTTTAGATAGACATCATGGTCATCATCGTTATCATCCTTACAAGAGGAGTGAGAGGGGATACTTGCCAGATGAGTTCAATAAATCCAAGCCTCCTAAATTCGATGGAGAGCTGAAGAAACCGAAATATGTAGAAGCATGGTTGCTTGGGATGAAGAAGTTCTTCGAGTTGCATGATTATACAGAGAATATGAAAGCTAGGATAGCTATTTTCAATCTCAAGGGAAAGGCAGATATCTAGTGGGAAGATGTGAAGCGTGTCAGAGGCATCAAGATAGAGGAGTTGAGTTGGCATGAGTTCAAAAGACTCTTCAGGAAGAAGTACTTGTCAGAGAGATATTATGATGGAAAAGCTAAGGAGTTCTATGAGCTGAAGATGGGGACTATGATAGATGAAGAGTACACGACTAAGTTTCTAGAGTTGTTGAGATATGTGTCATATCTTAAGGATGAGAAAACGAAGGTTCAAAGGTCCATCAGTGGACCACCATTAGCATTCAAGGATCGGATTGAGTATGATGAACCTCGGTATTCGGAGGAAGTCATTGGAAAGTTGAAGCACTATTATGAGCAGTCAAAGCGTAAGACTAAGCCTAAGTGTGATTGGAAAGGTAATAACAAGACCAAAAGGGAAAATGGTCTCTAAGGCAGGAAAGACCTCAAGGTGCAGGTAAGAAAGAAAATGTAGCTCCTTACAAGAGTTCAATACAACTGAAAAGGAACATGGATCTCAGCCTAGAGAGCAGCAGAATAAAGGTAGTGGCAGGGAATCGTTGCAGTGTTGGATTTGTGGCATGGATCATCGTAAGAAGGATTCTCCATTGTACTAGGGTGGCAGACCTCAAATCTACAGTGCTCAAGAGGCGCATACAATTGGGGATGTTGGTCAGCGCATTCCTCGGATTTATGCAGCATTTGATAACAAGTAGGCGGATCACCAGGCATTCATTGTTAAGATGGAAGGTAAGCTCTGTGATTGAGTTGTTTCCATTTTGATTGATCCTGGATCTAATTATAGTTATGTTAATCCTGACCTGGTGGATAAGTGTGGCTTGAGTAAAGAAGTGCATGTAGAGTCTTAGTTGGTGCAGTTGGCTACAGGGACCAAGAAAAGAGTTCATCATTGGGTGAGAGTTTGTGCATTTGAGCTGAATGATATGCCTACATTAGCACATTTAAATGTGCTTCCATTGGGTTCATACAACATGCTTTTGGGCATGGATTGGTTGTACCTTCACAAGACTAAGGTAGATTGTTACAAGAAGGCTATTGAGTGCTTGGATGATGATGGAGAGAAGAATCTTGCAAGGTAAGAAGAAGCCTACATCAGTGAGAATGGTTACAACTATGCAGACAAAGTGCAGTTGCAGAAAAGGGTGTGTATTATTTGCAGTGCATGTTTCCAGTGACAAGGGAAGGATGTTGAAGGTGATGAAGTCTTGAAGAGGTATCCTGTTTTGCAGTAGTTTCAGGATGTGTTTCCGACAGAGATTTCAAAGTTATCGCGTCAAAGGGAAGTGGATTTCTCTATCGAGTTAATAACAAGAGCAACACCAACATCAAAGGCACCTTACAAGATGAACACTCCAGAGTTGGTGGAATTGAAGTTGCGACTTAAGGAAATGCTTGATAAGGGATACATTAGGCCAAGTGTATCGCCTTAGGGTGCACCAATGTTGTTTGTAAAAAAGAAGGATGGTACTCTCAGATTGTGCATTGATTACAAGCAGTTGAACAAGGCGACGATCAAGAACATGTACCCTTTGCTGCTGATTGATGACTTGTTTGATTAGTTGAAGGGAGTAGTAGTATTCTCAAAGATTGGTTTGAGGTCAGGATATCATCAAGTACGCATCAAAGAAGAGGACATCTACAAGACCACATTCCGTACCAGGTATGGGCATTATGAGTTTGTGGTGGTTCCTTTTGGTCTTACTAATGCTCCAACTACTTTCATGTGTTTGATGAATAGTGTGTTGCATCCTTATCTGGACAATTTTGTGATAGTGTTCATTGATGACATATTGATATATTCTAAGAATGAGGAAGAGCATGCAAAGCACATGGAAGCAGTATTAAGATTGCTAAGAGAGAATCAGTTGTATTCCAAGCTTCGCAAGTGCAGTTTCTTTCAGAATGAAGTTCATTACTTGGGACATTTTGTCTCCAAGGAGGGGATAATAGTGGATCTGGAAAAGATTAGAGCTATCATGGAGTGGCTAGCTCCTAAGAATGTGGATGAAGTCAGATCATTCATGGGACTAGCAAGTTATTACAGGAGGTTCATTAGGAACTTCTCACGGATTTCCTATCTTATTACATCTTTGTAGAGAAAGGGAAAGAAGTTTGAATGGACCGAGGAGTGTGCAACTAGTTTTGAGCAGTTGAAGCATTTGCTTACAAATGCTCCTGCGTTGAAGATTGCAGATCCTAATAAGGAGTTCGTAGTATGTACAGATGCTTGCAAGAGAGGACTTGGTGGAGTCCCGATGCAGGAAGGGCAGGTGGTATGCTATGAGTCGAGGAAACAGAATGAGCACGAGCAAAACTATGTGACTCATCATCTTGAGTTGGTAGTAATTATTCATGCCTTGAAGATGTGGAGACATTATCTTCTTGGTAGGAGGTTCTTTTTGATGCGTGACCATAGTGGACTGAGGTACTAGTTTGACCAACCTAATCTGACTGTCAGGCAAGCTAGACAGTTGGCTACTCTCAGTGAGTTTGATTTCGAGATCAAGTACATCAAGGGCAAGGAGAATAGGGTCGCAGATGCTCTCAACAGGAGAGTGCAAGTGAATCGTATTGTAGTAGTGAGTTCTTATGGGACAGATTTACAGGAGCGGATCTTGCAGGGAGGACAACATGATGACAGGTACCAATAGTTGAGGCACAAGTCACAGCAACAGGGTGAAGGTGCTAGGGATGAGGAGTATCACCTCACAGCAGATGGCTTGGTTAGATTCAGGTACAAGATTTATGTGCTGGATAGCAGTGAGCTCAAGAAGTTTATCTTGAGGGAGTTTCATGTCAAATCGTATTCAGGTCACCCAGGATATCATAAGACATTGACAACAGTTAAGAAGTTCTACCACTGGCCGAACTTGAAGAAAGAGGTGGCTAAGTTTCATGTTAAATGTTTGGACTGTCAACAGGTAAAAGCAGAGTGTAAGAATCCAAGTGGTTCACTATAGACAATTCTAATTCCAGAATGGAAATGGGAGGTCATTTCCATGGACTTCAATACAGGTTTGCCGAGGACATCAAAGCAACATGATTCCATCATGGTTATGGTTGATAGGTTAAGTAAGGTAGCTCACTTCATTATGGTAAAGTCTACTAATTCAGCTAGTGAAGTGGCTCAAGTATTCATTAAGGAAATAATGAGGTTGCATAGAGTTCCCAAGAAGATTATATTAGATAGAGATGCCAAGTTCACTTCCAGGTTTTGGAAGGAGTTGTTTGCAGGCTTGGGGACAAAGTTGGGTTTTAGTACAACTTATCATCCACAAACAAATGGAACGACAGGGAGGGTTAACAATATTTTTGAGGACATGTTGAGGATGTATGTCATGCATCAACAAAGGAAGTTGGAGGAGTATCTACCACTGGTAGAGTTTGCATATAATAATGGATATCAGGTGTCCTTGAAGATGAGTCCATTTGAGGCTCTTTATTGGCAGAGTTGTAACACTCCTATCAGTTGGAGTGATCTAGTGAACATGGTGTTGATTGGAATGGATATGTTTGCGGATATGGAACAGGAAATGCAGGTTATTAAAAGGAATTTAAAAGCAGCACAGGACAGGCAGAAGAGTTATGCAGATCAACACAGGGCATTGAAGGAGTTTCAGGTTGGGGAACATGTTTTCTTGCACATCAAGCCCAAGAGGATCTCTTTGAGGATTGGATCATATGCCAAGCTGACACCTAGGTATTGTGGGCCTTTCGAGATCCTTGAGAGAACTGGACCAGTGGCCTACAAACTTGCACTGTTGCCAACAATGAAAGTCCATCGTGTTTTCCATGTTTCATTGCTTAAGAGATATGTGCAAGATGTTGATCATGTGATTTATTGGTTTGTATTGCAGGTGGAACCAAAGGGAGAATTCCAACTAGAACCTCAATGCATATTGCAACAGAAACAACTCATGCTCTGAAATAGTAATCGAGCAAGTGCAGTGGAAGCACTTTGGCCTTGATGAAGCTACATGGGAGATGGCTGATCAAATGCGGACTTTGTATCTTTCATTATTTGCTAGTTCAAGCAAATGAGTTTTTGGTATATATATATATATATATTGTTGTAAATACCGCAATGAGTTGTGTCATAAAACTCCAATAAGCGGTATATTTGTTTTTCTTTCAGTAGGATGTCATTGTAAACACTATATCGAGCTATGTTATAAAGGTCCATGAATAGTATGTTTTATTTTCAACAGTTTGCTAGTCATAGGTGTCATAGAACACCGAGGACAATGTTCCCCTAAGGGGGATTGGTTTTTAATAGCCCCAGGTTAAAGTTCATGTAATAAAGGATAATAAAGGAAAAATAAGACCAAGGTCATGGTACACGTATTCCAAGCAAGGAAAGGAAGGAAAATGAAGGCAAAGGAAAGCAAGGAGAAGGTTGGATCAACAACTTCAGCAGGAGGATTTTGCAGGTAACAGGTTGCATGTGTGATTTCCTAGCTAAGGTGTGAATGCATGGTACATGCATTTGTTTATTTAGTTCATTTGTTGTCATTGGCATGGGTTTTGCCTGGTTTGACAATGGTTTCATCCTTGTCTTTCCATTTCCTGGATAGCCATGGTGTGATGGGATTCATTTCTTGGTTGAGCTTTGGATTGCTGGAAGGTTTTGGAACCAGGTGAGGTGGTCTCAGGAAAATTCCCAAGGGTTGGGGGTGGAGATGGTTTTCTCCAGGAAACCCTCGATAGGTGGGTGGAGACAAGAAAATTTCTCAAGGTATGGTGAAGAAATTCTAAAGCATACAAGTTTGGTTTGGTTTTGTAATCTCGGGATTGATTTAGGTGAGATCACGATAGTTCGAGGGTGGAGGTGGTTTAATCTCTGGAGTCCCTAATTGATTATGTCTTGGTTTATCCCATGAGATCCCACATTCGTGCTTGGAATATGGCATGGGGGTGATTGGCTAAAAGAAAGATTTGGTTCAGCCAATCTATAGTCTGGTGGTATGTGGAAGTTCCTGACTTGGTTGGATTTTACATAAGTTAATAAGAACTATTTTCCTATTATAATCTATGAGCACTTGTACTTGTTATTATGTTGATTTGATGGTTGTTTTTTCATGGTTAATATTCTAGTTATATGTTGGTTATAAACATGGCTCTATGATGTGCTCTAGCTATGGCTCTTGTTATGCTTTGATAAGGTATTGAATGGTTGATGAATGCATAGACTAACTAGTGTGTTGCAGCTACATGAGGGGGCATTAGACCTTCTTGGTGATTTTCAGCTCAGTTCAGAGATGTACACTGAGATATGCATTCATGACCTGTAGTTTACATGTTTACCATATGTTTGATAAAATGTCTAGTGTGCTCTAAGCAGTCTAGGTCAAGTTTCTGATTCAAGTTTGAAAGTTTAGCATTGTTGCTATGTCAAATATGATTTTGGAAAGTTACAAGAAGTTCTAGGCAGTGGTTTGGAGGCTAGCCTGGAAAAGTGGCTCAGATCTTGGGACTGCAAGCATTTAACTAAGGAATTAGGTCCTAACCGCATGGAGGCAAGCCTATGCATGCAGTTGGAGGCCTATAACCGCACCTTTGCCTTGTTGTGCATGCGGTTGGGGTGTTAGGTCAATGAAAAAGGGGTCCAACTTAGGGATTGACCACCTGGGTTGGTTTGCAACCTTTTGAGTGGTCTGCGTTCTCTAAGGGGTGTTAGTAAAGTTGTTGGCTTGTCGGCCCCACTTCCTTAACCAAAACGTTGGAGGTCAAGTCATGTCATAGTAGCACTTCACTTCACATTTACCTAGAGGGCTTGTAAAAGTGGGTAAATGTGGGGAGGGGTGGTTACAAAATATATCAAAATATTACTACAAGATATACATATTTGAAACAAAATATAGTAGCATAAAAGTTCTAATGGGTTTCTAGAATCCTAAAAACATGATGCTACAATAAATAATCACACATCATCAAAAACATCCCCTATATTGGGATCCTCATCATTAGTAGCACTATTTCCCTCGTCCTCTAGCATCCCGCCTCAATCCTCTAGGGACATTAGTACTATTGTTTGGTGCTGCTGGTGGATCCAAGTCCTTCCACTTGATTGTTTCTTAAGTCAACACCCTTTAGTTTCAATGAAATTGGCTAACCATGAGTTCAAATGAGGGAAAAAACATAACATGCCTAATAAGTGGCTTTGGCTTGAGTGAAATGTACAATTTTATAGAGGTCATGGTAGATTAATTCAACAATAACACCACTTACAAGAAGGTACATAGAGGCCTTTGGGTTCTTGATTAAATGCACATCACATATCCTTGTATTGAAATCACTTGCAAGTGAAATTCTACAACAGGGGCACCCCTGTAACCCATGCTCTCAATACCGTAATTATGATAAATCACCCTTTTACCAAAAGGCACGACTTATCAACTTTTTTGTGCATTTATACACTTTCTATCATAATTGTATCATGTGAAATTTTTATCTATTGTAGTAACTGGAAATTATTCTTCTAACTGTAAATTTAATTATGCGGTTTATTTGCTACGACAAACAATGAATAAAATCACAACTGCAATTTTCACCATAAAAATACCACGGAAAATAAAATACTGAAAATTGAGAAAGTCTAGCACACACAATAATTTTGGCAATCACAATTGCAATTTGCACCATCAAAATACTGCGGAAAATAAAATACTGAAAACTGAGAAATTCTAGCACACACACAAGAATTTTGACACATTTATTTTTGGACAATTGTCCTTGAAAAAACCTAATGCGGGAAAACCTGTGCAACAGATGATTGTTTTATTATTATTCTCGGTACCAATTTTGAGTACAATAATTTAGATGCCCAACTAGCAATCTAATCTACGGAAAATACTGGAAAAATTATTGTGAGAATTTTCTCTCACCCCACAACTAATTTCTACCTCCGAAATTATCTCCCTAGCATCTGTGCTGAGCCTCCTGCGTCACCCTCTGCGTAGAGCTTACACTGACCCTGTGAGAATTTCGGCTTTCCTTCGTTTGCCTCTTCCGTGGACTGAAAACCTTCCTCCCAAAATGCTGCTACCCTCCTCTTCCACCTGCTACTCACCCTCTAGATCCATCTTCTCTGTTGAGTTACTGCTATTGAGAAAATCGAATTGCCTAGGCAATTGAGTATCTGCACTAGTGTATCCTCCATCACCACATCGACCTCCTCTTATAATCCACGGTTGGAGCACCAACGACCAAGATTAAAACTTAATCAATGGCCAGGATCATCTCTCGACCGATCCATGTGAGTTTCCAAATGATTCTCACCTTATCTCAATTAATACTGATTAATTAACCATATTCCCTAAGTTTAGACTCGGGAAATATTAAAAACGGTTAATAATCTAATTGAGACACTTCTACGAAAAATTTCCAGAAACGATTTATGGGTTTTGGAGATCTCATGTATTCTAGTCTCTCCACCAAATTTCGTGGCTATAACACATCCAATGCTACAAAAACTAACACTCCCTCTTAGCGAGGAATGTGTTCTAGTGTTGCACATCCTGCCACAACACCCTGTCTCTACATCATCTCGTCATGTTGTTGATGTTTGGCTGCTGTTGACCTTGTTTGTACTGCTGCCAACACTGCATCTGCACTCCAAGATGGGTTTTGAAAGTCTAATAATGCTAAAACTTTCATAATTTCATGAAGTCCATAATGACTTGTTGAACATCACTTCGGTGCATGAAAAACTCTTCTAAATCTTTGTTTGAATACTTATTTCTTGATATTCTTTTGTTTCTGAATTATGACAAGTGTCAAGTTATGGGTGAATGATTTAAAGAGTATAATCGATTATGGATACCTGGTCCTTTCTGACAGTGATTGAACATTCAAAGTAGAAGGAGAGTATTGTTGAATCTAAATTTGTTTGGTTAATATTCAAATAGGACAAGTTTCCTTTGGGTTCTTGTGAGTTGATGATAGGAGAAGGTTCATTAGAAGTGTTGGATTACTCTATCCTGGACTCAATCTCAATTATTGCAATTCCCCTTTACGAATTCTTTCTTTTTAAGTATCAACTCTAAGGTTTGGAATGTATTTTTGAATAGTTTGAACATAATGAAGGGTTCTTTAAGTTATGTATGCTTTACGCTTGGTATGACACATCCAGATGGTTTTGCTTTGAATGCACAGTGTGTGAAGAAAGATAGTAAGGACTTTTCTAGCACGAAATTCTTGTAGTGCAGGAATGGTTTGGTCATCTGTATGATTTGCTTGAACTAGTTGTGGAAGCTTGTGTTCTAAATAACTTTATTTCACTTGCAGTTCTTTTGGTTATTCAAATTACACATTCGACTAGCACATCTGGTTTGTCATATTTTGAACACAGTGAATGAGCATAAGTAGTGCAGGAATTGGAATAACTAGAGTGAGAATTAAGGTAGTGCAAGAATGTTTTGATGTCCTATGTGACTCCTTTAAGCACTCTTGTGGGATTGATTGGATTGACACTTGTGTTTTTTCGAGATTCTTTTGATTAGTTACCTAGTTTTGCAAACTCAATTTGTTTGATGAGTCAATGAATGAAGTGGCTAGTGTCCAGATTGATCAAGTTCTTTTTTTAATGAAATTGTCAAACCTAGTTTAGGAATTGAATTGAGAATTTATGCATTGTTTTCTAGAACTTAGAGGGTTGTTAATGGTTTTGTAGGATTAGTGTTTATGGTTTCACTTTTAATGAATGCCTTTGACTGTAGGATTGGAGTGGGTAATAATTGTTGTTTGCAGGACAACTTAGGGTTTTGTTTTGCAGGTTGTGGAGTCATTCTCTGGTATTTCCAGTGTTGCGCCTCAAAGTCCACCGACCCCGGATTGACATTAAATGTTGGTCCATCAACATACCTTATACTACACCCAATAGTCATTACCTCAAAATCACCTCTATCTTGTTGCTAATTCTTCCATTTTAGGGCTGATGTCATTTTCCCTAAGCAATTTTTTCCCTAGGTAAACCCTAGTCTTGCCCTAGGCTTCATCTTCGGGCTTGTTGTTCATAAGGTTGATCATATCTATTTATTCAAGCCTTTTCTTGGCCTTGTGTACCTAGGCAAGCCTATTAACCTTGCCTATTCTCAAACCCTAGGTCAATTGTGTCCTAAATAGGCCTATTGGAGGGTACACTTTACCTTGTCTAAGCTTGTTGAACCATGTCCTATAGTTGAGTACCCATCCTTAAGCCTATCCTTGTCACCTGTAAGCCTTAGACTTGATATATCTATTAGGTGACCTACATATGGAAGCCTCCCTTGTGGTGGAAATCCACTAAAAAAAAACGGGTAGTGGTTGTAGTGAGAGTGTGTCACACCTCATAGTGTTATCACTTCGTCTATCTCTTGCCTTGTGAGATCCCATCATGAGACCTGCTAGATTTTGAGAGGCAACACATTATACTACTTTGGGGTTTCATTTAATACAGATGACCCCAATACATTAAGTAACAACCCATTCTTCTAACTAGGGAATTAAGGTTGGAACCAAACAACCCCCTTATAAAAAACGGTGAATGAGTTTACTAAATGATTTTATAGGAAGTGTTGCTTGGGATCAAGCTAAAAGGGAAGTCATCGCCAACTCTTCAACTCCCTCCCTAATTCCAACACTCTTTCTCTCCTCTGTCCTTTTGCTAGTAGCATTTTGATCAGATTTATGTTTGTTATTTGTATTTATTTTCTTAGTTCTTTAATTATTTTGTGCTTTCATTGGCAATACAACACTTTGGAGGCAAACAATAGTAGATTGAACAAGCTTATGGCCCTTTACACTATTGACTACATCCTCCAACCAGACATCTTTATGTTGACTGCAAATTCTATGCATCCAATTGGTATGAAACAAAGTCAACTCTGGACTTTTTTCCATGCCCATTGGTAGCCCAAATCTACGATCGAGATAAGTTCAAGTCCTCCAACCTCTTCATCAACTTCATAGCCTCATGTTTTGCATTTGTAGCCAATATTCTAACTTTGTTAGTGTTTTGCATTTGCACTAAGCCATTAAACCATTGATTTTTTTTTTTGTGGATTAGCAATCACCAATTGAAATAGGGTAGAAAATTGTTCGGATGCTCTAGGTGTAAATAATAAATACAAGATGAAGAAGAAGCTTCAAAGTAACTAGGGATATTCTGAACTGCACTACCTATCTAAGTGAGTAGGCTTCCATTTCATCGAAAACTTCAAAGGACATAGAAAGCAAACATTTCAGTATACTTCCAAGCAAATGTATGTACTGTGAATTGGGATTAGAAAAATCCAGGGAAGGAAACTAGGTGGTGCTCTGTGCTACACAAGGTGAGTAAAGAGTAATTTGAAAATGGTATAGGGCCCGACTTTTCAAGAAATTCTCTGCCAATCCTACCAACAATCTATCTTGAGAATCTATTGAAAGGAAGAAGAACACATGACCTTTCATCACAGTAACCTCATGTCTTAGAATACTATAGGGCCACATGTAATGTTTTGGGAGAGTTTATTCAAACCAGAATAGCACAGTTACTGGTCACCATGTGGATATTAGATAAGCCATTGATTAAGCACATTACTTATCTCGCTTTGAAGATAATTTAACAGAAGGCAAGAGTCACAATATTTCTTGAATTATTATGATCCTACAAACAAGTTACAACTTCTAATCATTCAAGCATGCCAATGTTTATTTCAAGTCAGAGACAATAATTTAATAACATGAATTGGCAAGACGATCTCACTAGAGTAAATGCATTTAACCTAACATGTGAAAGCAATTACTTGTGAATCTTCTTATCCTGGAGCTAATTTTAAATGTGTGCTTGCTACAATTAGAGGTCGTGTTCCAAATCACTTATGAGATATGCGACCTACTAAAGAAGTGGGCATTCCTTGCAACTTTGAAGTTTACTAGCAAAATTAGAAACCAAATTCTTCACCAATTACAATTTTATCCTTGTTAGAAGTACAATGGAATCTGGATGACTGCTTTACATCTTTGTCTTGCAGGATTATGGATGGTTGAGCACTCTGGATGATGGAGGAGATTCACAATGAATGGCCAAGGCCAAATATGTTGAGAAATCTAGGGCATGAATAGTTAATAATTTTCTCTGCTTGATAATTGCTTGTGATATACTTCTTAGCTTATAGTCTTTTCTTCGTTATGTTATTACTGTGTTCTCTTCATCAAGACAATTACCAATATGCACAATAAAAGACAAGTGACACAGAATGTAGGCTTCTCAGCCAGGGCCAAAACCTCTCACCTCTTGAGAGGAAAACCAATCAAAATTCTTCTTCTAGATCTTCAATTGATGAGTACCAAGACCATGACACAAACCCTTGACTCTAGTATCCTCCCAAGAACCTTGTCACTAACCTTAATGGTTTGCCTCTTCTCTTTCTCGACTTTCCTCTTGATCTTGAACTGCTTTCCTCGGAAACTTTTAGAGAAACTCGGTCTCTATCCTTCACACTGCTCCTTCTCGACTTCTTCTAGAGAATTTCGGTCTCTAGGCTTTCACTAGTCTCCTCTAGAGAAATTCGGTCTCTAGATCTTGGTCACCCAAAAGAATCCTTCTCTTGCTGCCCCAGAAGAAACCCTCCTTCGCTTGCCTAGAAGAGACCTCTCTTTCGTTGCCCCAAAAGAAACCTTCCTTCACTGCCCCAGAAGAAACCTTCTCCTTCGCTGCCCCAGAAGAATCCTTCTTCGCTGCCCCAGAAGAATCTCTTTTGCTTCCCCAAAAGGAACTCTTTTTCTGCCCCAGAAGAAACTCTTTTTCGCTGCCCCTTCTTCGCACTTCTCTTGATCGAATGCAAGTTGAGTTGCTTGCCTTCAAGTGAGGCCAAGTTAGGCTATATATACACTTCTTCTCATGTCCTTTAGGCCGACATGATCTCAAGAGTTAGGCCGACTTCTTCTAGCATGTTCTTTCATCGTTGTAGGTCGACTTGAAGAGGATAAGTGACAAGGTCTTGGAGGATACTTTACATAGACAAATTTGACCTTTTACAAAGTGTAACATGACTTCATTACATGACAATGACTAACATTTTATGAATAGATGACAAATAAATCCTAAAGACTCTCAATGGGAGTCTTGACTCAAAAACAAAATCTCTTGCTCATGAAACCCATGAAGCAAGCCAATATAATAATTTTATTTTTCTTCTTTACATCTCATTACATAAAATCGTAATTACATGTCTTTATGAAGGCGAACCTAGTTACACTTTTCAACGCTCCCTCTTAACTAGGGAGGTATTCATAATGGTACTTGGACTATCTCAATCTGAAGAATTTCTCATAAGAATAATTTGGATTGGTAACTTATTTGTATAGCATCTCAACCAGCATTGTTACATAGCCAGGCCTTGACTAACAACTCCTTATCTCCACAAGATCTGAGCTCAATGCTGGCGAGATTAATGATTTATGGACACCCTCATCATTGTCTCTCTTGGAACATCGCTGCCCTAGTACTTAGGGTGTGTTCCATGAGGACTATTCTTATCTTGGGCTCCCTAGTCCTCAAAGAATATCGGTCCTCCACGACTACTCTTCCATTGGATGCCTTATCTCATCCCTAAAGAGTATCAAATGCCAAATGATTACCCAATCCTCCATTCTGTCTTCTCAGGTGAAGCCCAGAATGACATGTCTATCTCTCATTTTCAAATAGGGAGGCCATATTCCGATAAGGAATGTGCTCGTTCCTACCAAAAGGAATGTACCTAAGATCCCTATTGGCTTAGGAATTTCTAAGTTCATTCCAAGTAAGAAACCTCTTTTTCCGGCTCCCTCTTAACTAGGGACATACAATAGCTCCTCATGTGGAACAAAAAACTCCCTGAAGAACTCCTCTCTTCTTCGATGTCATCAATTTCTTTTGTCACGGAGTCTTCATCTTTCGAGGACTTCTTCATAGGGCACAGACCATCCATCACTTTCATCCATGAGTTCGTCATGTCCTCATCTCATCAGAAAGTGATCCATCATATTTTTCCATCTGGCCTTTGCTTTATGTCATTCTGCTTTCATCCCATATTTTCTGGAAGGATCTTACATCCCTTAATATGGTCCTCTTGGAAGTTATCCACAAATCTTCCCTTTGGCAGTCCTACATAAGCCCATCCAGATATTAGTTCAAAAATAAGAGATGACCACTTAAATAAAAAATTACCTTTGTGATGGTCTTCCATCATGACATCTTCCTGTAGGTATCAACATCCCATATACAGGGTGACACATTTCCCAAAGATATTCATTGTCAAGGGTCCCCATCCTTTTCCGACTCCTTCATATCTTTCTAGGAGATATTCTAGTCAACTTTTCTTGGTCTCGGATGTTGAATGCCTTCTACCCTTGTTGCATATTTTCACGATCTCTTCCTTTCTTTTTACACATTTCATTCTCGGGAGCTTCTGATCAGAGTTTCTTAATTGTATTCAACTTCCTCATGATTCATATGAGAACATATTATGTTGACTTCATCTAGTGTGACTTATGCTTTTCTGCAATCTTTCGGAGGAGATCCCTTCTTCTTTTGATCATATTTCCCAAGATTGAAATAGTGATCCATATCATCTGCAACCATATGACATGAATTTCATAATAACCTATGTAAGCATACATACCTCATCTTTTCTTTCAGTCATCCAGACTTCCTATAGCAGTTTCATTTGAACAAAAGAAATTTATCCTTTAGACATGCTTTCCTATTATACCATCATTCCTTGAATCCCACGAGTTGGAATTCCTAATGAAACTCTTGCTTCCTTTCTAAATCAGTGAATCCTTTGATAATGATTCTATTACAAAAACTTGAGGATCTTTCATATCGTTACCCATCATATGTTTCCTTCTTGACTATTGTATGATGATCCCAGTCGACGATGACCTCTACTTTGATGAGGTTTCCAAGAGCCCCCATTCTTTGTAAACAATAGAATTTTATTCCTGACATTCTTTCTGCTTCTCATGTCACGAGTTCTTACTTCTAATACTTCTATTACGATGCTATTTTCTAATCTGATGCATCCTATTTTATTTACATTGCTTCCTATCTATAAATTACAAGTGAAAAGTACCTTCTAGTGAAGAAGATCATCTCAGTCATAGTAGAGATCTTTTTGCTTCTTCCTTCTTAAGCTTCTTTGTCTCAAGTTCTTTCACTTCCTCAGTAATATGGGCTTCTTCCCTATCCCTCTTGCGTTTAGGACAATCTCTTCTATAGTGCCCAAGTTTCTAACAACCATAGCATCTTTCCTTAGCCATGTTCTTCTTTTTCTTTGGAGGATCAAACTTTCCAAATTTCCCTTTTCTTCTTGTCACTGATTGATCCCTTCTATCTGATCTTTTGTTACTTTCTTTCTTCAACCTGTCTTCTTCTTCCTTGCAAAGAGACCATAATTTGATGAATGGGATAGCTTCCTCTTCCTTAGTAGATATGAGGTTACCTTGTTCATCGGTTAATGCATTTAGAATAAAGGAGATTATTTCGTTATCAGATACCATCTCTCCCAGATCTTGCAACTGACCTTTTATTTGAGATGCTTTTGAGAGACATGACGATATCCCTTTATCCTCTGACACCTTTAATTTATATAAAATAGATCTAAGTGATATGATCTTTTCTATCGTGCTTTTAGAGAAAAGTTCTCCCAGCTTATCATATATTTCTTTAGATGTCTCCAGCTCGGCTACATAGGAAATGAGAGGATCTTTGATAGACTCCTTAAGAATCTTTTGAGCCTTCAGATCCCTTTCCATGTTGATTGATAACGCTTGTCCTTCGGATGGCTTGGAGACCTTTCCATGGACATGATCAATGACTTCATTTACTTCGAGGACTATGTCTATGACTCTATCCTTCTTTTCCATGCAAGGAAGTTTGATATCCCAACCAGCTTATGGTTCTCCTTGAAACATGAAATCATTTTTACTAGATTAGAGTATAATAAAAGGTACTTACTTGTGAAGATAGAATCTTAAACCTGATGACGAACTTGTTGCTTCAGATGATTCCTTTCAAATGAGATCGTTGCTTCAATAGAGAGAAGATTGCCTTTCGATCTAATCCTCCTTAGATTTGATGAGCTTCCACTTCTTTGGTGGTGTATGATCTCTGGAGTGCTTCTAGGGTTTCGATCTTTCTTCATGATTCCTTCTTGAAGATAAATTCAAGACTCTTGTTGGTGTAGATTTCTTCGATTTAGGGTTTTGGTAGATCTTGATTTATTGCTTCTTACTTTGATCCTTCTTTGAAGCTCGATTCTTGTGTGTCAACTTGCTTGAATGTCCCTTCTTGACTTCAAAGTTCAACACCTAAGCTCTGAGACCATGTTGAGAAATATAGGGCATGAATAATTAAAAGATTTCTCTGCTTGATAATTGTTTGTGATATAATTTTACTTCTTAGCTTATAGTCTTTTCTTCGTTATGTTATTATTGTGTTCTCTTCATCAAGACAATTACCAATATGCACAATAAAAGACAAGTGACATAGAATGTAGGCTTCTCAGCCAGGGCCAAAACCTCTCACCTCTTGAGAGGAAAACCCGATCAAAATTCTTCTTCTAGATCTTCAATTGATGAGTACCAAGACCATGACACAGACCCTTGACTCTAGTATCCTCCCAAGAACCTTGTCACTAACCTTGATGTTCTGCCTCTTCTCTTTCTTGACTTTCCTCTTGATCTTGAACTTCTTTCCTCGACTCCTTCTAGAGAAACTAGATCTCTATCCTTCACACTGCTCCTTCTTGACTTCTTCTAGAGAAACTTGGTCTCTAGGCTTTCACTGGCCTCCTCTAGAGAAACTCGGTCTCTAGATCTTAGTCACCCAGAAGAATCCTTCTCTTGCTGCCCCAGAAGAAACCCTCCTTTGCTTGCCCAGAAGAGACCTCTCTTTCGTTGCCCCAAAAGAAACCTTCTCCTTCGCTGCCCCAGAAGAAACCTTCTTCGCTGATCCAGAAGAATCCTTCTTCGCTGCCCCAGAAGAATCTCTTTCGCTGCCCCAGAAGAAACTCTTTCGTTGCCCCAGAAGAAACTCTTTTTCGTTGCCCCTTTTTCGCACTTCTCTTGATTGAATGCAAGTCGAGTCGCTTGCCTTCAAGTGAGGCCGAGTTAGGTTATATATACACTTCTTCTCATGTACTTTAGGCCGACATGATCTCAAGAGTTAGGCCGACTTCTTCCAGCATGTTCTTTCATCGTTGTATACCAACTTGAAGAGGATAAGTGCAAGGTCTTGGAGAATACTTTAAATAGACAAATTTGACCTTTTACAAAGTGTAACATGACTTCATTACATGACAATGACTCTAACATTTTATGACTAGATGACAAATAAATCCTTAAAGACTCTCAAAGGGAGTCTTGACTCAAAAACAAAATCTCTTGCTCATGAAACCCATGAAGCAAGTCAATATAATAATTTTATTTTTCTTCTTTACATCTCATTACATAAAATCATAATTACATATCATTATGAAGACCGAACTTAGTTACACTTTTCAACAAAATATGTTGAGAAATCTAGGGGGCAACAAGTGTAGGTGATTTATCTTACTTTGATAACTGCCTGTGATGTATTTTTACTTTACTTGATTAACTTCTTCTTTTCTTATTATTATTAGTGTTCTTTATCATCAAACAACTACCAAATTGTAAAGAAAAATGAGAAAATAGGACACAAGATATAGGCAATCAGTGAGGGCCAAAACCTCTCCAACTGAGACGAAAACCCACCAGAATCCTTCTCTTCTTATAGAACTTCAATTGACGAATTCCAAGACCTATGACCCTTGACCAAGACCCTCCAAGACCAAGTCATCCTTCCTTCTTGATGAGCTTTCCTTACACAAGTTCCAGCAACAAACTTCGACCTTCCAACAACTTCTCAAGCAACTTCGACCCCGCAACAATTTCTGAAGCTTCGACCTAGCATCTTCACAACTTCGACCTTGATGCAGCTTGAACAACTTCGACCTAACAGCTTCACAACTTTGACCTTGGAGCTTCACAACTTTGACCTTGTAGCTTTACAAATTCGACCTTGCAACTTCATAGCTTCGACCTTGCAGCTTCACAACTTCGATGTAGCTTCAGAATTTCATCTAGCCCAGAAACTATAGAAACCTTAACGAGAGAGAGAGAGACAGAGGCCCAAAAACTTCAATCTTGATCTTCGTCTTCTTCTTCGTCCTTTTCCAGCTTCTATCTTGAGGAGATCGAACTTGCTTGAGTAAGTGTACAAATGATGTCGAATTCCTTCTTATTTATAGGCTTGTGAGGGGTATGGATTGCTCTCTTGAGGCCGACCTGTTGATCTTCTTCTTCTTCTTCGTCCTTTTCTAGGTCTATCTTGAGGAGATCGAACTTGCTTGAGTGAGTGTATAAATGAGGTCGAGTTCCTTCTTATTTATAGGCTTGTGAGGGGTATGAGTTGCTCTCTTGAGGCTGACTTGTCCCTTCATGTAGGCCGACTTGATCTTTGTGCCATGACGAGTTCTTGGAGGGTCTTTTGACTCTATTTTGACTCAATAATTTTTTGTTTACAAAATGTAACATGCCCAATGGCTCTTCAATACATGACAATGACTCAATTGACTTTATGACAAACCTAGAAGCACTCAATGGGTGCTTGACCTAAAAATAAATTTCCCTCGAGCATGAAACTCATGCCTCAAGAACAAAAATAATAAATTTTTTTCTTTTTTCATTAAATATATAAAATCACGATTACATATGCCATTATGAAGTCCGAACCTAGTTACACATTTCAACGCTCCCTCTTAACTAGGGAGGTATTCATAATCCATACAAGGTACTTGGACATTCTCAATCTGAAGAATTCTCATAAGAAGATTTGGATTGGTAACCCATCTGTATAACATCATATCATCCAGCATTATCACATAGCAAGGCCTTGACTAACAACTCTATCTCTCCATAAGATCAGAGCACAATACTGGCAAGACAAATGATTTATATACACCCTCATCATTGTCTCTCTCGGAATATACCCCACCTGGGTTCTCTCAGAGTATGTTCCACTGAGACTATTGTTATCTTGGATTTCTAGTGCTCAAAAAATATCGGTCCTCTACGACTACTCTTATCTTAGACGCCCTACCACATCCTCAAAGAGTATCGGACGCCAGATGCTTACCCAATCCTCCATTGTATCTTCTCAAGTGAAGACAAGAATGATGTGTCTATCTCTCCCTCTCAATTAGGGAGGATATGCCCATTCTAGTGAAGGAATGGACCCGTTCCTATAAAAGGAATATACCCAAGCTCCCTCTTAATCAGGGCTCTTGACCAAGGACTTCCTTCCAACAATTCTTTAGGTGGAGATCATGGGACAACTAGCTGCTTGAAGAGCTCCTCCTTTCGATGTCATGAACTTCTTTTTCTTTATTCAAGAGTCTTCATCTTTTTGGGACTTCTTTGTAGGGCATTGACCATCCATCACTTTCATTCATGAATCATGTCAATCATGTCATCCTTTCTTTCATTGGAAAGTGATCCATTAGTCCATATCTAGCCTTTCCTTCATGCCTTGCTACCTTCTTCGCATCATGTTTCCTTCGAGATCTTTCATCCTACCACGAGTGTCAGTTGTAGATGACATCTACAATTCTTCCTTTGGTAGCCCTACATTAGCCCATCCAGATATTATTCAAAACTAGAAAATGAACATTAAATCAAAAATACCTTTGTGATGGTCTTTTATCATGACATCTCCTTGCTTGCATCAACATCGTGCATATATATGACACATATCCAAAAAGATTTACAATGTCAAGGGTCTCTTTATTTTTCAAACTTTATCAAGATCTTCATATCTTTCCCTTGGAAATATCATAGTCAAATATTCTAGTCCTTGGATGTTGATTGCCTTCTCCATAGTTGCATTTTTCATGATTTCTTCCTTTCTTTATTCACACATTTCCTCCGAGGAACTTCCAATCATAGTTCCTTTCAACCATGTCAACCACCTCATATGAGGAGATATTAGGTTGATTTCATCTAGTCAATGTGTGAACCATGCCTTCCTGCATCCTTTCAGAGGAGATCCTTTCTTTTGATCATGCTCTTGAGGTAAAGCACTCATTCATGATATCTGCAACCATATGACATGACTTTATTTTTTCAAGTACTAGCATACATACCTCATATCTTTCTTTTGGTTATCTAGACTTCCTTCAGCAACTTCCTTGATTGAAAGAACTTCAATCCCTTGACCTGCTTCACTTCTTTTGACATCATACCATCATCCCATGAATCCCATACAAGTTGGAATTCCCAACGAGACACTTGCTTCTTCCAGTAGGTGAACCTTCCAATGAAGATTCCAACGGAGGATCTTGATCATCCTCATCTTGCAAATGATCCTTTTGAATGATGTATGATGAGCTCTATACTAGATGACTTTCTTTTTCCCATAAGTACTACTTATGCTTCTAATGAGGTTACCAAGAGCTATGTCCTTTTATAGGTGACAACAATAGACTTCTATTTCAGCTATCTTTCGTGCTTCTTTATGATGATGTCATGAGCTCTTGCTTTCAATCGTATGCTTCTATGATGCCATTTCCTAACATGATGCATCCTATCATGATTCTAATGATTCCTGTTGTTTGGTCAATTTAGTGTGTTCTAAATTGCTATTTAAAATGTCAATCCGAGATTCGTAAACTGAAGAAGTGAAGTGTACTATATGTACAAGATAACCATTTCCTTAGTCTTTTGTCGTTTTTGAGTTTTTTAGTTTGTTTTTGGATTTATCTTTCCCTAATGTGTGATGGCGAAAATGAAAGTTAAGTATGGATGGTAATGGCGATTTCTACAGTGATTTTCCCAAACTTAAAAGTGTTCAAAAAGAAAGCTTTAAAACAACTGTAATGAAATCAATTCTTAAGAGGAAGTAAATGTATCAAACAATGAACTAATGACAATGGCACAGTATCCTTACTGCTGAATGAAAAAGAAAGTAAAAACTGAACTTAAAGCAACTCAAACTAAAAGCAAAGCAACTATTCACACTACTTCAACTCTTCTGATCCTTTACCCTTCATCTCAATCTACCTTGTGGGAAGCAATCATGAACAAGTTAAGCAATATGATATCTAAATGGCAAGAAATTAAATTGCATAAAGAAAACTAATCACACTACTTCAACTCTTCTGATCCTTTACCCTTCAGCTCAATCTACCTTGTGGGAAGCAATCATGAACAAGTTTAAGCAATATGATATCTAAATGGCAAGAAATTAAATTGCATAAAGGAAACTAATCACACTACTTCAACTCTTCTGATCCTTTACCCTTCAGCTCAATCTACCTTATGGAAAGCAATCATGAATAAGTTAAGAAATATGATAACTAAATCACACTACAATAAATAATATTCTGATTCCTTACTAATAGAGTCACTTGACTATAGAAAGAAACCATAAACAAATGAGTAGTATGATGTCTAAGTAGCAGAAAATAAATAAGCAAAACACAATTTGAAAAAGGACAGTGCTGGAATTAAACTTCAGAAAATGAAAATTAGCAGGAAGGACAAGATGATCTCATATATCAATAGTTATCAAAAAGATAAAAAATTCGCCTGGGCTGCCTAAGAAAACCTGTAGAAAAGCATTGATCAGCTGACAGCTATAAGAAAACCGAAGTGAAAATGTAAACAACAGTGAATTAAAGACATCAAAACAACATGTTATATACAAGCTAATGATTATGAAAACAAAAATATAATAAAATCAAATGAAAACTATACAGGGATTTAGTGCGCAGGGGCCCTCTGCCACCTCAGCCAGTCAATGAACAGTCACAAGAATGAACTCAGGAAAGTATTCTTCTCATGTATTAAAGCAGCAGCAAAATATATAAAACAGAGTACAGTGGGGTGATAATAGCAACAATTCAAAAATTAAATCGCAAAAAGCTTCTACACAGCGTTCATCAACGCGTTATTTATAATGAAAAAGTGTTGAAACTAACTAACTGAATCCTATGCTATTAACTGCGTTGCCAGAGACACGTAGATCTCCTCAGCCGAGATCTAGCGTAACGGTCATCATGTCTATTAAATCTTCGGAGTGGTAGCTGTTGGATTCAGGTTATGGGGATGATCTCCAGGTGTGCCGATGTCTCTGTGGGCTGAGGACTGTGCCACGTAAACTTTCACGTGCTCAAAACAGAGACGTGCCACCGCTAAATTCCTTGGTTGGCTTTGCCTTTGACCCTTGTTGACCGTGACCTTCTATGGATGATTTGGCTGATCTGAAGGGACACGTTCCATGTACCCGTCACCTGTAGCTTGCCCATGTGGCTCGTTTCTTCATAGGACACCTGTAGCATAGCCTTTAACAAAATGGCTGCGGAATCCTGTGCTGGCTGCGGAAACTGACAAGTTTCCGCAGCTGTCTGAACAAAAATCTAAACCAAACAACAGTCATAAGCATAGTTAGAAAACCATGTCAGAAGCTCTTTTTAGACTATAATGCAATGATTTAACAGCTTGATGGATGAAGTGGAAAAAGAAGGCTGAGAGGGTGTATAGGAAGGTGCAGGATTGAGGCTCAACACCTGCCATGATAGTTATACTTTAAAACAAAAAACTTGAAACATAAACTTGAAAAGAATTAGGTGAGGAAGACTATCTCAATCATAGTATAGATATTTTACTTCCTCCTTCTTGGATTTCTTATTTTCAGCTTCTTCCACTTCTTTAGTGATATGGGCTTCTTCTCTTCCTCTTTTGTTGTTGTCCTTCCTGAGCTTTGGATAATCTCTCTTGTAGTGCCCATATTCATGATAACCATAGCATTGAACTTTCGACATGTTCTCCTTCTTTTTCTGAAGACCAAGCTTCCCAAACTTCCTTTTTCTTCTACCCATGGCAGAAAATGCTTGAACTTGCTCGCTTGATCCTACATTGATTTTTGCCTTCATCCTAGTTTCTTTGATTTTTGCACAATGACCATAGCTCATTGAATGGAGTAGCTTCCTTCTTGCCATGGATGCTTGATGTGAAGTAGCCCCATTCCTCTGGTAGTGCATTGAGCACTATGGTAGTCATTTCCTTGTCAGACATTATTTCTCCCAACTCTTGGAGTTGGTCTCTTATTTCTGACACCCTCATAAAGTATGAGGTTATTCCTTCTTCTTTTGATATCTTCATCTTGTAGAGCTTGAGCTTCTTCTTTCGGCGGTTCGATAATTAAACCCTTAACATGACCAACGACTTCATTTTCTATGAGGATCAAATCTATCCTCTTCTTCCATGCAAGAAAGTTTGACAACCCAACCAATTTGTTGCTCTCCTTGCAATATGAAGTCATTTTGACATATTCAAATATAGATATAAAAATACTTACTTGTCAAGTGAAGATACTCCTAGATGATGAAATCTTCAACTTGATGCCTTCTTGATTTTGAATATGATGTAGATAATAGAATATGTCTTCTTGGAGAAGATGTCTTTCTTCAAAATGTTGATTTTGGGTAGCATCGGATGTGCTCTAGCTCCAAAATTTTCTGGAGGGGCTAGAATACATGAGATCTCCAAGACACAAAAATGGTTTGGAGAAATTCCACCCGGATTGTGAGTTATTAAAATAATCAATATTTTTAATGGGGTTCCTAAGTTTAAACTTAGGAAAATAAAAATATTAATGGGTATTAATAAAAATATGGGTGAGAAGTTTCTAAGAGACGAGGATCAAGTCTAATTTAATATTAGCCATTGATTAGAGATTAGATCACGACCGTTGATTCGACAACAGATAAAGTATAAGAGGAGATTTGCGGGTCAGTTGGAGACACACTGAATTGATCAAAGAGTTTGATTTTTCTAGGGCGACGTTTGCGGAGAAAATCGAACTAGTGATCTGAGTTGTAGTGAGGGGCAGTTCGGCAGAGGGACTTTAGTCCAAGGTCGAAGAATACATAACAAAGAGGCAGACCAACACCAGGAGAGACAACGCAGCTCCAGAGAAGGTGACGCAAAAGCTGGAGGGGCTGACGCAGGCCCTTAGAGGCAGTGTTGGGGTTTGTCTATGGGGCAAAGAGAGAACAGTTCAGCATATCGACTTTCTGAGCAATGGAGGCTCACTGAGAGGATGACACAGTTCCAACGCAGAGCTTGGAGCAACCATCGTTTCCTGTCACTAGGGACAACATTTGTCATATGTGGGGTTTGATCATTTAGTTATGGGATTTGCTGAAATATCTGTCTCCAAATAGAGGTACTTCTTCCAAGGTTATTCTCTGTTGGGTGAGCCGCATTTGACACCCTAGTTGTATTCAAGAATCTGCTTAATAATACAAACCCTCTATATGTTGCACCGGTTTTCCCGAATTGGGTTTTTCCGGGACGATTGTCCAAAAATAATGGTGTCCCTTGTGTGATTGTCTCAGTTTATTTCAATTCATGATCTGTGTGTATGTGTAGGCTGCAATAGTATTTTCATTGTTGTTTAAGAAATTAAATAACTTGTTGAATGTAAAGAACAAGTAGGAGATGATAAACCAGTGATTGCAGTAGGGTTTCTGATCTGTAGATTCAAAAATTTTCACATGGTATCAGAGGGTTGCAGATCATAGGAGACTGAAGACACCAGCTAAGAAATCTGGAGAATTTGTTGTGGAGAAGCAACTGTCCCGAATGACACAATTGTTCCAAAGCCAGAGACACAAAAGGAGGAGTGACGCAGTGCAGAAAAGGTGACGCAGAGGCTCACGTAGTGCCTATGTCAGCACTCTGAGCCAGGTGAGGGTGATGCAGAGGCTCATGCAGTGCTTGCGTCAGCACTTTGAGCCAGGTGAGGGTGATGCAGTAGCTAGGAGAAGCCCACGCAGTAGCTGCGTCAGCTGTCCAGCCCAATGCAAAAGCAAGGGGGGTAGATCAAGCTCACACAGTGCCATGTCATCTTTCTGAACCAAGAAGGATTGAAGCAGTGGACAGGAGGAGCTAATCTAGCTCATGCAGTGATTGCACAAAGCCAGAAGGGCTCATATTCATCAGCTGTCGGGGCTAAGGGAGTAGAGCAAATTTCGATTTGAGGAGTTGGCGGGACGCTATTGCTGTTGGTGTAGAACAATGTCTGTGGAGACAGAGACGAGGTAGAGGGAGTCACTGCCTTGACATATTTCTAGCCAAAAAAATCTAGATCTGGGTTGCAGCATCAAAGGAGGATTGGAGAGGAGTGATTCAACATTTGGTCGGATGATTTCCGTGAAGGAAATCAGGACTCAGAGGGAGTCTAGAGGAGCTTGTTCCTTAGAGGATTTCTAGCACCAAATAAATCCAGATCCGAGTATTGCTGGATTAACAATAGGAGAGGGAGAATTGAACTAGCCCTATATTTGTTGAGCAGAGATGGTTGTTAATGGATTGAGGGATCAGGGCAGATTGGATGGAGCTTCCAACTTTTTCATTTGGAAGGCCAGGATCTTGGCAATCTTAGACAAATATCGCATTAAGGACTATGCCTTGAAAGTAGTTGTTGTTCTGGTTGACGCTAATCCATTAAAGAAGTACGAGGAGGCCCAGGTGAAGGCCAAGTGCATGATCCTAGATGGGGTCAAAGATCATGTAGTACCACACATTGTTGAGAAGGACACAACAAGGGAGATGTGGGAGACGCTGACCACCTTGTACTAGGGCACTTCCATCTAGAGGAAGATATTATTAGAAAATCAGTTGAGACAGTACCAGATGCAAAAGGGAGAGGAGATCGATCCCTTCCTCCTCAGGTTGCAAGGGATTCACGACCAGTTGAATTCCGTGGGGTCTACACCAGATCCTCAGTTCATGGTTAGGACTGCCCTGAATGCAGTCACTAAGGATTGGGAGACATTTGTCCAAAGTATCTTGGGCAAAGCGACTCTCCCCAGTTGAGAGGAGATGTGGGAAGCTCTTTGACAAGAAGAGACCAGGAGGTTGACAAAGGCAAGGAGTAGCAGCAAAGGAGTCTGGGTCAAGAAGGAGGAGGAGGAGGATGCAACGCTCGCATCATTAGGACAACAAGGGCAGAAGAAGCTGAAGAAGAAGATGCTTCAAGTGTGGGGAACTTGGACATTATGCCACTCAGTGCCCCCGAAAAAAGGGCAAGGAGGAAGCTTTTGAATCAAAGGCTTCTCCAGCGAAAGCTAACAGGGAAAGCGAGGATGACGATTGAGCCATGAGTGCTCATGCCCCTTTGGAGGAGAGGTGGGACGACATGGACTTGTAGTCGAGAGGACTACATGGTAAGGGCAGGATCCTTGAGGTGCCCAAACTCTTGGATCACATACAGCTACGGGAGCCCTTAATGACAGTAGAAAAATGATGGGTGTCAGTTGGTGCGAGGTGTGATGGAGCGACAGAGGAAAAGCTAGAGTGCCAAAGTCTGAGGCAAGCAATGGATGTTGTAGTAGTGTGAGAGGCACAAAGAAATTTGCAGCAACGCAGTGGCAGCAGAGGGTCAGCACACATTAGCAGTAGAGGTAGCTTCAGGACCACAAAGCATCCATACTGACCAGGATGTTAGTTTTTGGGTGAAGTTTCAGTTGCTTACTTCTCAGCAACTGAGTTGCAGTGCAACAGTTAGCAGTGGCAATGCTATGGGCAGCATGATGCAGCATTTTGAGAGGGAGTTGTAGTACAGATGTGGCAGTGACAGTGGCAGAGTCATTGGTAGCAGTGCAGGAAGCAACGGTGCAGTGGATGAAGGGCAACAAGCCGAGCATCAACAACAGAGGAACGATGTGATGGATCGGTGTGATGCTTCTGTTGGGGAGTATTGCTAGAGCACATTCCTCGCTAAGAGGGAGTGTTGATTTTGGGTAGCATCGGATGTGCTCTAGCTCCGAAATTTTGTGGAGGGGCTAGAATACATAAGATCTCCAAGACCCAAAAATCATTTGGAGAAATTCCACCCGGATTGTGAGTTATTAAAATACTTAATATTTTTAATGGGGTTCCTATGTTTAAACTTAGGAAAATAAAAATATTAATGGGTATTAATAAAAATATGGGTGAGAAGCTTCTAAGAAACGAGGATCAAGTCTAATTTAATCTTAGCCGTTGATTAGAGATTAGATCATGACCGTTGATTCGTCAACAAGAAAAGTATACGAGAAGGCTTGAGGGTCAGTTAAAGACACACCGAATTGATCAAAGAGTTCGATTTTTCTGGGGCGAGGTTTGCTGAGAAAATCAAGCTAGTGATCTAAGTTGCAGTAAGGGGCAGTTCAGCAGAGGGACTTTAGTCCAAGGCCGAAGAATACATATCAGAGAGGTAGAGCAACACCAAGAAATACAGCGCAGCTCCAAAGAGGGTGACGTAGAGGCCACAGACGCTGGTGCAAGTGACGCAGAAGATGGAGAGGCTGACACAGGCCCTTAGAGGTAGCGCTGGGTTTTGTCTGTGGGGCAGAGAGAGAGAAATTCAGCATATCGACTTTCTGAGCAATGGAGGGTGACTGAGAGGGTGACACAGCTCCTAGAGGAGGTGACGCAGTTCCAGCGCAGAGCTTGGAGCAACCATCGCTGCCCAGCATTGGGGATAACATTTGTCATCTATGGGGTTTGATCATCCAATTGCTAAATTTGCCGAAATATCTGTCTCCAGATAGAGGTACTTATGCCAAGGTTATTCCATGTTGAGTGAGCCGCATTTGGCACCCTAGTTGTATTCAAGAATCTGCTTAATAATACAAACCCTCTATATGCTACACCAATTTTCCTGAATTGGGTTTTTCTGGGGACAGTTGTTTAAAAATAACGGTGTCCCTTTTGTGATTGTCTTAGTTTATTTCAGTTCATGATCTGTATGTATGTGTAGGTTGCAATAGTGTTTTCATCACTATTTAAGAAATTAAATAACTTGTTGAATGTAAAGAACACATAGGAGATGATAAACTAGTGATTACAGTAGGGTTTCTAATCTGTAGATTCATAGATTTTCACAAAAAAGTGATCCTTGGCTCAAAGGGAGATCACATTGATTCCTTGAATGATGATGACAACGCTTTTTCCTGATTTTCTTTCATCACTGTTTAAGAAATTAAATAACTTGTTGAATGTAGAGAAAACATAGGAGATGATAAACTAGTGAGTACAATAGGGTTTCTAATCTGTAGATTCATAGATTTTCACACAAAAGTGATCCTTGGCTCAAAGGGAGATCACATTGATTCCTTGAATGATGATGACAACGCTTTTTCCTGATTTTCTTCCTTCAAGACAATGCTAGTTAAACTTGTTTCACAACCTCAAATTTTGGCCGTTCTTCAAAATTTCAACTTGTTGTAGCAGTTATGCAATTTTGACCTTTTCTATAATAAACCTAGTTCACACGTGTGGATAGAAGATGGACAAATTTGCGTCCTTTATACATTGCTTGACTTGACTTCTTTTCCTTGTTATTTTGGCTTGCAAAGGAGACCTTTCTTGGCACAGAACTTGATCCTTGGTGGTGGCTGCAATTCGATAGTGGTTGTTGTAGAAGGATGTCTTAATACTTCGCACGTGTGGAGAATATAGCCTAGAAAAATAGACCCAAAAGTGTTTCTCTCTTCCTTCCTCATGATAATGATTGTAGAACGTGTGAAATTCCCAAGAACGCTTCAAGTGTGGAACCCTTCTTTAGATGAGCTAGGGTTTTGAGATCTTATTTGATACTCTTAATTATTCCCTTTCAATATGAGGAGAGGGTTAGTCCTTTTTGATGATTGATGCTCTTTATACTTCAGCCCTAGAGTATCCTTCTTCGTGTTGTCCTTCCTTGATGTAGTCACCTTAACTTTGATAGCATGTTGAGAAATCTAGGGGCCAATAAGTGTAGGTGATTTCTCTTAATTTGATAACTACTTGTGATGTATTTTTACTTGATTAACTTCTTCTTTTCTTATTATTATTAGTGCTCTTTATCATCAAACAACTACCAAATCATAAAGAACAATGAGACAATAGGACACAAGATATAAGCGATCAACGAGGGCCAAAACCTCTCCAACTAAGAGTAGAACCCACCAAAATCCTTCTCTTCTTATAGAACTTCAATTGGCGAATTCCAAGACCTATGAACCTTGATGAAGACCCTCCAAGACCATGTCATCCTCCCTTCTTGATGAGCTTTCCTTACACAACTTCCAACAACAAACTTCGACCTTCCAATAACAATTTTTGCAACTTCGACCTAACAACTTCATAGCGTCGACCTTGATGCAGATTCAGCAGCTTCGACCTTGCAACTTCACAGTTTTGATGTAGCTTCAAAATTTCATCTAGCCCAGAAACTATAGAAACCCTAACGAGAGAGAGAGAGGCCCAAAAACTTTGATCTTGATATTCTTCTTCGTCCTTTTCCAGCTTCTATCTTGAGGAGATCGAACTTGCTTGAGTGAGTGTAGAAATGAGGTTGAATTCCTTCTTATTTATAGGCTTGTGATGGGTACAAATTTCTATCTTAAGGTTGACTTGTCCCTTCACGAAGGTCGACTTGATCTTTGTGCCATGACGAGGTCTTGGAGGGTCTTTTTACTCTATTTTGACTCAATAACTTTTTCTTTACAATATGTAACATGCCCAAATGGCTCTTCAATACATGACAATGACTCAATTGACTTTATGACAAATCTAGAAGCACTCAATAGGTGCTTGACCTAAAAATATATTTCCCTTGAGAATGAAACCCATGCCTCAAAAACACAAATAATAAATTTAATTCTCTTTTCATTAAATACATAAAATAATGATTACATATGCCATTATGAAGACCGAACCTAGTTACATATTTCAACAAAATAAACATGGAGGAATGGAACTTGGTGGAAGGGCAAGAGGTGAATCAATTCAAATTTTGAGAAATTTAATAGTGTTAAAACAATTTTCCTTTGATGAATGTTATAAACATTCCAAATGCAAGTAAAATAGCTTTTCCATCATAGCCCACTTGAGCTTCAACCTGCTATAACTAGATGTCATTGAATGCTTGTTCCAATAATGAAGAGATCACAATCGTTGGTCTATTTAATTTCTCTGCACTAGGTTACAATTGTTGGGTTTTCTTTGTGATCCTGTTATTTTTGCTTTGTTTGAGCAATTCATCTGATGCACCAAATTTTTTATTAGCTTTAGAGAGGCTAGTTAGAAGTTTCACTGAGAAGAAGTTAAATGTGCTCAACTTTTATGTACAGTTCTCACTCCTCAAAGAAAGAAACATTAAAATTAAAACGTGGAAACCCCCTAACCTCTGACCAATAGAGATCCATATGGAATTTAAAGATGTCCTATAGAGAGAACTTTAGAAGGGATTGTTGCTCCGTTAGGAGGAAGAAGACAAATTTGAGATTTGGGGGCCCGTGGGAAAAAGGAAGTATTCAATCAAAATGCACATGAGAATAATATCCCAAGGTGACAATGGATGAAAGAACACCTTATGGGCAAGAATATGAAACTCAGACTTACTGCAATGTAGATGAGCCAAGACTCATTAGTAAAGAATCATCTAGAAGATAAGACATGTAAAACTAAGTTTTACTATCTAAAATGTATCAACTGAGCGTAATGCTTGAAAGTCCATAATAAGGATCAATCCTTAGATCAAATCAAAACAAAGATCTCAAAGAACCATTTGTGAAAGAATGGAACCCAATCAGTGGACCGAGGAAAATCTACAAGTTCAAATAGAACAATGGGAAAAGATGGTAGCATGGGATCTCTATTGGGAAAATAGAAACACAATCAATTGAACTGAGAAAGAAGAAAAACGAAAGCAGTCTCTGGAGGCCTATTGAAACCCATTTCTTTAAGCTAAATATTGTTGTCGCATTGAGGGGGAATCCAAGCTATGCAGAAATTTTGGGAATTATAAGAGCCTCACATTTACAACCTACCATAATACATCTATTATCATTTACCAGAATACAAGTGAATCAACCAACAATGTTGCAGAAGCTATAATTGCATAATGGGGAATTTTCAAGACCTAGATACTTGGGAAAAAAAATCGTGGATTGAAAGAGACTCACATCTGATCATCAAAAGCTTAAAGCCTTAAGGGCTACAGTTGAATGATCGGGAGTTGGGAAAATCTTCAAACAACCATCTTGATAAGAGGGTAAAAAAGACCTTTAGGATGTAGAAGTCCTTTCATGGTGTGAATTTCAATCATATTAGAAGATCTGGAACAATGTTACTTAGGAGCGGGAGCGAAAGCGGGGAGCGAGAGCGACATTTTCAGAAGCTCCCGGTTTTGGAGCGAATCTCGGAACAATTTTTTAAAAATATATATATTTTATATATTTTTTAATTTTTGATACATATATGTCAACAAAAACATGTAGAATGATGAATTAGATATAAAAAACATAAAAAAACATAGATTGATCATTGAACCATATCACATCAATCATCTAGAAGTTATAATCTTCATCAACCATGTCCACAAGTTAGTAACATACATATTACAACTGCAACATATTGAGTCTCGTGAATCATGATTCATCAAATTCAATCTTAAAGTTTCAACTTCAAGCTTTCAAAATTGAAAATTCAATATATAACATTTATCATCATTGATCACCAAAGTTGTACTTGTAAGCTAAGTTTAACCATTACAAGAAATAATATCTTAGATATTTCTAAGTTCTAACTTCTAACTGTTAACATGAAATGAAATGTTATAAAATGAAACATGAATAATGAAATGAAATGAAACAACTTTAGTCTTTCACGAAGCATCATATTCATAATTCACAATCATTACCAATGAGTTATAATTGCCAACTTCAAACTTCAAATTTTCATTGTCACAGTGATATATTGTTTACAAAAAATATCATTATGATATGAAAGAGTCAAGAGTCAAGAGTCAAGGACTCAAGACTCAACAGTTATGAAAACTAATAGAAACTAGAAAAACAAGTAAACTATAAATCTACATGTGGCCCTTGCCACGAGAGTCTCCAGGAGTATAAGTAGGTCGTGGTGGTCTTCTAGGAGTCTCCCGCACAGACCGACGACCAGAACTAGAAGGCACATGCCCTCCACGTGAGGGTGTAGATGGAGGTGGCGACAGCAAAGGAACAAGACTTGGAACTCGAGCACTGCTACTGGATGGTGGAGGTGGCATGGTTGCTGCAGCTGCTTCATCTTCATCCCTTATAAGTTCCTCTTCCAGTTCTTCAAGATGTATAGTGCCATCCTCCAAATTGTCTTCCTTTGGGTGGCTGTCCCAAGTTTTATATGTGGGATCCTCATAAGCCTGATCACAATAATGACTCAACAACCTCAAGTTGTAGTGCACATAAACCAAGCTTTCTGCCAGTTTTCATTGAGTCTGTTTCTTTTCACATTATGTATGAAGCTGTAGGTGCTCCAACACCTCTCTGCAGAAGAAGTATTTACAACCTGTGATAGAACTTTTTTTGCCAATTTTGGCAAAAGTCCATGGCCACCATATGTTTCCCACCATGTGAGAGCATCAAATCTGTCTCTGTCTTCCATTGCATGGAAGGTACTAAACAAACCAGTGTTACTGAAGTATTTGCCTATTTCAAGGCGCATAGCTGCACATTCCTCCCTGTCAGGTATCAACTTTTCCAATGCCTGCAAATATCCACTAGTTACCTCTGCATCTAAATGAGGTTTGGTCCTAATCCCACCCCCTGGTGCAGGTTGGCCCAACCAAGATGTAGAGTAGTATTTTGGCGTAAGGATATACGCCAAGCAATGTAGTGGAATATTAAGTTTATTCCACCATACACACAAAATCGTGAATCAGTTTGTAAAAGTCGGGATCTCTATTATGAACAGTATCTTTTATTTTCCCCAACATGGTATCCATCTGCTCATACACCTCGCCAATTACTGGTTTATCTGTATCTTCAAACCGAATCATGTGATAAATGGGCTTGGTGAAATCCAACACTTGCCTCACACTTGACCAAAATTGACCATCAAGAGCGGCCTCCTCCACCAGTTCAAAACCTTGCCTGTCAGTTGCATTTGTAGCCCTTTCCTTTAATACCTGCCAATGTGGACTTGATACCATGCTAGCCAATGACTCTCTTACCTTCAAAAGGCGCCTGAAGGTGAGGTAATAGCTACCAAATTTGGTCTTCGCAATCTTCAACAACTCCAATCTTGAGTGACTGCGGAAAAGGCCATGGGTATTGCTATGATTTGTAATAAATTTTATCATTTGTTTGCCTTTCTTGTACAAATCACCAATCCATTTGTATTGTGCATTTTTGTTCTTGACAACATCATGCATCAGAAGGTTCAATGTGTGAACCAAACATCCAGACCAAAATATGTTGGGGTATTTATCCTCAATAATTGCTCCCGCTGCCTTACAATTAGGAGCATTATCAGTGATGACTTGGATGACATTGTATGGCCCAATACGGTCAATTGTTTCAAGTAATGCTTCTGCAATGTTGATGGTCATCTTGAACTTGTCTGAGTAATCATATGCAGTTAGAAAGATGGCACCACTAATAGACACAGCAAGAATACTTATCAATGGCTTGCCTTTTACATTTTTCCATCCATCAAATACAATGGACACCCCATGGTCAGTCCAAGAACTTGTCATTCTATTCAAAGAATGTGATATTTTTGCTTTTTCATGATCAAGTCCAATGGTTCTTGCCTTGTCATACCCAGGGCTATTGTATCCTTTAGGGGCATCATTTATGTCAGAAACCATTTCGTGCCAATAAGGTGAGCGAAGAACATTGAATGGTATCCCACATGCATAGAGAAACCTGTAAACCTTTGAATCCACATCATTCCTACACCCCTCATCAAGGAAATCTGATATGGTTCTACGCCTTAAAGTTGGTGACCTTGTGCCTCCATATCCACTGCCTTGGGAGGATGCTGAAGGAGTTCCTTGTGCTTGTGATTGTGAGCTTGGTTCAGAGAAACCCCTTTTTTAGATTTGTCTTGGGCTTCCTCCTCTTCCCTTATGTATTTGGCTCTATCTGTTGCTGACACAACTGCACAAGTTTTGATTCCTATTTGTTTATCTCCATCCCATGGCCTTTTCCCGCAGAGGTGTTTTTTGGCACGGGTGTATGAACCTGTGTAATTATTGTTGCAATGGGGGCAATGAAATTTAGTGGTTCCACCCCCTTTCCCTGCTTCAGGCCTTTTAACATATTTCCACAATGGGGTTTGGTCTTGTTCAGTTTTTTGAGAGTCATGTTCACCCTCCTCCAGCTCCTCCTCGCCGGGGTTTTCATCAAATCCACTTTCTCCAGCTTCTTCATCCCCCTCTTCATTTTGGCCCCTCTGTTTCCTACTCTTCAGCACCATAATAACCAGAAAAGGGACCAAGAAGAGGAAAATGCCAAGAAATATAGCCAAGTCCATGATGTTTGATATTTGTAGGCTTTTGAATCTGCAAAATTTAATGGGAATGGGAATGGAAATATGAATGAGAAAATTAATTTAATTTATTTAGATTAATTCATTTAATTTAGATTCAAGATTTTTTTACTAAATTAATTAAACTAACTAAACTATACTAAATTACTACCTAACTAAGGTTTAAAATACTAAATTACTAAGTTACTAACGTAACTAACCTCTTTGCAGGCTTGCTCCTTGCTCCTCGGCGCTTGCTCCTTGCTCCTTTGCTCTTGCTCTCCAGCGTCTCCTCAACTCATTCAAGTGACAATGGATTTTTTTTGCCCCCAAATCATTTTAAAACATAATTTTTTTTAAATTAAATTTATTTATTTATTTTTATTTTTATTTATTTATTTATTTATATTTATATTTATTTATTTATTTTTATTTATTTCTTTATTTACTTATTTTTTTCGCGTCTGTGATTTTTTTCGTGCGAATCGCTCCCGGCGTCGCTCGAATCGTTCTCGGAGCAAAAAATTAAACGCTTGGGCTCCCCGATCGCTCCCGCGCTGTAATTTTTGCTCCGGGTGCGACGCTCCCGATTTTGGCAAGGAGCGCAAATTTTTTATCGGGAGCGCACTCCTGAGCCGCTCCCGACTGGAGCGCGGATTGGGAGCAGCTTCGAGGGGGGGGGGGGGAGCGCTCCCCCGCAACTCTGATCTGGAAATAAAGTGGCTGATGGTTAGCCAATGTTGGCACTAAAGCTGACCAGAGATGGGAAATCTTGCTATCAATATGGAGCAAAATTAGCACCCATAAAAACTCCTGCGAGATCCAAATCCTAGAGGTGGAGGACAAGGAGCCAGGGACACAGTTTATCTCAAGAAACTAGCTCAAACTAAAGTATGCATGAGGGAGATGGAAGATACATGGAAAGGGAGCTGACTTGGATAGTCAATGTCACTGTGGATCACAATGAACCAGAATTTCTCAGCACCCATCTCTGATTAGGAAAATGGAGGAAATGGTAGGATGGGAATAGCATTTCCAATAAAATCACTTGTTGACTGAGGAGAGGTTTTTATACTTCTCTCAATCAACTCCTTGAATCTCACAAGGCGGGTTAGATAGAGGGACAAGTCTGCCCAATGTTTTACACGCTGGTGCTATGGCTGATTGGAATAGAATTTACAATTTTTTTTTATATTGAAAGAAATTTATTTACAGGGAATTTAAATAGGAAATAAAAATAAATTAAATATTTACAAATATTGTTGAAATTTCATAAAAAAATTCAGAAACACAAGTTTATGCATTAAAAAATCAGCGAACAGAATTTTAAAATTAGACATAAACAGGTAGCAAACTAGTCAGTATTTTGAAGCCTTAACCTCAAAAGCTATAGGGCCTCAGATGCATTAGATTTTATAAATTAAAAAGAACAAATTGCTTGTAAAATATAATTTTTTGCGAGAAATATACACAATAAAAGATAGAGAAAAAGAAGGTTGATTTATTAAATGAATGTCTATGTGTACAACAAAACCAAAAGGCAAATTCCTGTAAAGAATCTTGACTAGATTAGATTCTAATTATCTACAATGCAAAGAGGTCATATACAAACACTCTGGAAAGAAGTAAATTATGAGACAACCTTCAAACACCTTCGGATGATCTGATACAATTATAGACAACCTGTTTTCTCTGCAAGATTAATGGTTGTTAGAACTGGTTAAATCAAGACTAGACCTTCTAACAACAAATAAACTAACAGGAATTCAAGTTACCTAAAAAGATGCATCCAAACATTGAGTGGAGTTTCCTTTTGAACTGTATCTTCCCTTCGAAAATAATTTGATGCCACCTGTTGGTTCAGTTTTTTGTAACTCCCAGAAAATTGAAATCAGAAGATAAGAACGACAACTTAATTTAATGCATACCACTCCTCATAGTGTTCTCTCTCTCCCCTTCATAGGCCCCTCCTCTTTTTATACCTCTTCAAAGCAGTTGGGAAGTTGAACCAATTTGGAGGTTTGTTATAATTTAATTTAATTTAATTTCTAATCAGATGTTGATTAGAATACGAGAATGGGGTTTCTAAATGAAATGTTAAATTAAATTAACTTTTAAATTACTATGTTTTAATTTCCTAGTAGGTGGGACCCTCCTAATCCATCAAATAAACAGTTTAATATTTGATTTTCTCATATACTTGATTTGATCAATAATAATAATTGAATGTTGTTGTAATAATAATAATAATAATAATGTTGCTGTAAACCATATAGAATAAAATATCATGTCTGCTTAAAATGAAGGCAAGATAATGTCATCCATCTCTATCCATGAATATCCATGCAGGAGAAGATCATCATCAAATAGAAAATGACAAACACCTTATGCCTCCCATAATGCCCCCTTGTATCTCCATCATCAAGCATCATAATAATCAACAAAGATACATATACATATATAACCCCATATATACGCATGTATACTAAAAAATATAGCACATATATCATAAAATCCCAAAAATTATCCACAATATTTGTATAACCATCCATACATACAAGATCAAAATATTGGCGACTCTATTGGGAAATTCTCTGAAAGCGAGATGGCTAGGGTATTGGACGCCGCCGACATACTGCGCAGCGCAGAGGCAGAATCGACCAAGCTTTCATGGAGGTTAATCGCCGGACCAACCCAACTAAACACGCCGAAACGGATCTGGTACAGCAGAGGTCGAGAACATAAACCCTCTGCAACGAATCAAGCCGCGGATGGAAAACGGTCTGTTCACAAATCATGGACGGGAACTGAAACAATGGCGAGGGTTCCCGGAGATCTGAGCGACGCAGCCACGGTGAAGGCAGAGGTTGGGGGCGAGAGAGCGGCTAGCCCGCAAAGGAAATCAAATGAAGGGCTGCCGAAATCAACTGCGCAGAGATGGAGTCGGCTCCGCGGCGGGCCAAAAAACAAATTCTTCATGGCAAATCGGCTCCTGACGACAGATCGACCTTCTTACAGGTCTCAGGCGCATCCTCTGCCCCAAGGTTTTTTCTCCCAGGTATTGACAGAACCAAACAAACTTCGATATGGCGTAGGGGTTTCAACACGCCTTCGATCAGATCTACAAACCTATCTAGTTTCAGTCATGCAACAAGCCAAAGCGCCCTGGTTGGGAACGACTGCTCCAACAAACGCCGCACAGAACGACACGCCTCCCAACCGACCAGATCCTGCAAAGACAGGGTTGTATAAGAGCAATCCACTGTGCAAGGGTACAGATCTGGCTCAAAAAAGGCTCCACAGCACCGATCTAATCCATACAGATGCAGATCTGATTCAGATCTTCATCAAATTGATTGAAGGAAAACACTACTGCATGCGGCTCAGAAAGGCAACAAGCATCCATGAGTTAAAAAAGGAAATACAGGGTCGCCATGGAATCCCAGAACGATTACAAAACCTCATTTACTCAGGGTTCAGTTTGCAAGACAACAAAACCCTGCAGCATTATGGCATAGCCAATGATTCAACCATTAATCTAACTCTCCGACTGCGTGGCGGAAGCTCTGGAACCAGCTCTAAAAATACAGGTTCCTTTCGCGATGCAGTAAAAGGAAAGGGAGAAAAAATGAAAAATAAAGCAGCACCAACATCAGAATTGCCAGGACCCTACATCGTCGAACAAAAGCTAGAATCACCAACTCTGCAAGTATCTATGCCGGAGGTAAATGACTTATACACTGATTTATCTAATACTGCAGTTATATGTAGATTCAATGGCTTCTGGCCAAAATCAGATGCCCTGCATCAATGGATCTACTCAACATGGACACCTAACTGTGAAATTTATCTCTGCCCTAAAGGGTTTTTCATAGTTAGATTTGATACAGAACAGGAAAGGGATAGCATTATCAAACAGAGGCCTTGGTTCTGGGGCAGTGCTGGCCACTTCACCACACCCTGGTTCTCAGATTTTGATGCTACTACAATGATAGTCTCAACCATGCCTGTATGGGTAAGGCTACATGGGCTCCCATTGCATTTCTGGCATCAAAAAGTGTTAATCGCCATTGGGAATTCTCTAGGGAAATTCCTAAAAACGGATGAAGACAGAGCAATCAGGGGAATCTTTACATTTGCCAGAATATGTGTAGAAGTGGATTTGAGTCAGGGGCTACCTGACCACATCACGCTAAACTTCAATAATACTTAATGGATACAGCAGCTTGACTACGAAAACACAGCATTCCGTTGCAGGAACTGTATGCAAACAGGGCATCTTCAATATGATTGCCCATCAGCTCAAAAGGACCCTAGGAAAACTAAGAAACAACAAAAAAAGCCCAAAGGCTGGCAACACACAGAGCCATTGGAAGAAGAGGACATAAAGGAGGAACCCACAGAGAACCAGATGGAACCAGAATCTCAAATGGGACAGAAACAAACTCAGGAAGCGAATACCCTTTCTACTCATACGGGGCTGATCATTACAGATCTACATCAAGAGTTGCAAATGGAAGTAAGTGGCATAAAGAGAACCCATGAATCGGAGGGCTCAGAATCAGACAAAGAACAACAAATGATCACAATGGAAAACCAGCTAGCTACAATTACACCCACAGCTGATTCGGGAGGATGGCGTCGGGTGGAGAAGAAGAAGGGAAGAAAAGAATAGACTTGCTGGAACATATTTTTCTTTTTCTGTTACTCTGTTGGATCCTGTCCTTACAGGAATTGTTCATTCGCTATTTAGTGTTTTTTTTCTTTGTTTTGCTGCCTGTTATCACAGGATCAGCCATCTGCATATGCCTATGGCATCTACAAAATGTAATTTTATCAATTATGAATAAAATTACGATTTTTTCCTAGGGGAAAAAAAAACCATCCATACATACAATATCATATAAAAAAATTGTAGTCATGATGAGAACGAGCGCTGAAAATCTAGAAATTAACTGAAATAGTAGCAAAACTGAAACATAGTCTATCCACAAACGATAATCTGCTCTGAAAATATAAATAGACTATCATTTTGGCCTATGAGATGTTGCATTTTCAGTGTGCTCCTCCTGCTAGCTGTGATGAGGTGAGAAAGCTGGACAACAAGCCTAGAAGATTTAGCTACTAGTTAAGGAGTGGGGCAACATGTGAGACAGTAGACTGTAGTCTGTAACTATTGAGACACGTGCTTCAGGGGAGGGTGGAGGAGGAGGTAAATAAGTTGTTGGCCATTTCTGGACAGATCGTAAAGGTTGTGGCTAAATGATATTCTACTAGCCATCATTGGCAAGACTACAAGTGGGGCTGAAAAATGAGGGGGCAAGTGGGGCTGAAAAATGAGGGGCACTAGAATACCAATACGAGGTCTGTTATGAATAGATAGTTGTGGGGATTGAACGATAGGTTGACTGGTCAAATTCACAATACCAGTTTACAGCAGCTATTTTAATTCTTTTGAATCTCCATCAAAGTGCATTGAGACTTTGGGCCTTCTATCTCTTCTTATTCCCAACCCTCTCTATTGTTTCTTCCCCTTCCTCTGTTTCCATTAAAAAATCTCACGCTGGTAAACTTGCACACTGGGAAAATGGTTGTTGTGTGTTTCCAAGAACCTCTTCCTCCATCCTCAGCTTCTAGCAGTGGTTAGGGACAGTTTGAATGGCAAACAACTAAACTGCAGAAAGCTAGACATTCTCTATGTCCCTAGAACTTTGCAGGCAGTGGGGAAAATGGCATGCAATAATCGAGGTTTGAGAGTAATGGTGAGTGAATGACGAAAGTAATGGCAGGTGTAAGGATCACCATCGTGGATGATCACATCATATAAACAATTGGAGTATGGATGCCAACTTGGATCGATAATACTATAGACCAACAATAGATTAAGGCCTAGGTGTGCTACATAGGCAATATTCATGTGGTTATGAGAATTGCCGACACAATCGATACATGAGGGTTAAAACCAACCCTTAATATGACACTATCGAGAGGGATAGAGTCTTATGGGGAATTTAAGGAAAATCTGCAGTGAGGATTACAAATTATATCGCAATCAATAAATTTAGACACAGTGCAGGATGGCATATGTGGAGTGACACATTTTTGCAATTTATTGACATATCATCACCTGTCAGCAGCACTGTGACAAGTTGTTAACTCATGAACCATGTCCCAACCTTCATATGACATTTGGCTGCTCGTTAATATGTTGATGCCTCAATATTTTATTGTTCAGATGTGCACCCTGCCGCCACAATAGACAATACGCTATGACATGTAGTATGGATTTCACATGATTTACTTTTTAAAACAAAATTTGCTCAAGAATATGATCATACAAACAATATTTCCGACCTTGTAACCATATGTATCACATTTAATAAAGCGTGGCCATCATTTGTCCTGCATGGGTAGTATAAATTCGCGACCATAAAACTATGTAAAAGTATTTTGCAACCATTCAAAACTCTCCAACAGTGATAATGGTACACTATGTTCGGATCATACAAAATAGAATAACATAGTATAGATGCAAATTTGCGTTGGAGATGCTTATAAATATAGCGCAAGAATGGTCTTCGAACTTTGACATTAGAGATTGTAGGAGTTTAAGGCCTAATAATAAAATTTTAACCCTTATTTCTTCACTTATTTTAAGAAGACTTAGCACATGTCAAAACTTGGCAATATATAAATATATGCTCAGATTTCTTTTCTGTTTGTCGTATCCATAGCAGAAATTTCACATTCAATCCAAGCATAGTCAAAACCCAAGTATCCAAGAAAATCTGTAGCATCAGGCTGCTTGTCTTGACTCTTAACATCATCACTCATTACAGGAGCTTCTTATGTCTTGTCTTAAGGTAGGGTCTCACCTACTAGTTCTATTTTTTTTTGCTTTCTTCTATGAAATTTGTGTTTAATTTGTTTGTTAAGGAGAGAGGGAAGATATCGCAATGATTTGTAAAATTTTTAACATTGACGTGTGTCAACATCACCATCATGGTTTACCACCCCTATAAAATCCATGATGATAACGAAAGACCATGTTATTGGCCAGAAAAGCATTACAAAAAGATTAGGCAACCTTTGGCAAGCTTTCTAGATTTGGAGAAATCAGCTGGCAATGATAAATCATAAATGTAGATACCTACATTTTGAAAACTTGTGTTATTTCATGAACAGTATTAAAGCGGGCATGCTGTTTCAGTTAAACCTATCTATAGGAAGCCATTAGTATCAGATCTTAACATTTCTGCCAATTTTTGTTTCAAATGGTGAGGAAAATGTAATATTTATGTTACCAAGGACCTTAGGGATCCTGGACAAAGTTAGAGGTTCCAGGGCTAATCTGTTTTGACATGAATGTAGATGACTCTGTACAGTTCAAAAAAATTACCAAACCAAAAAAGAAGTGATAAAATTAAAACTATTAAGCTATGATATTAAATAATTAGTTTAATTCTTGCAGTCCAAACAACAATGAAATTTACTATTTAGGTAAAACCTTAATGCCACCCTTTTCCTCCTGAAGCTGTCCTTTGAAAAGGCCTGTCAAAGGTCTTGCTCCAACACCAACAACAACAATATCTGCCTCTAGTTCCCTGCCATCCTTCAGCTTTACCATCTTAACCTGCAGAAAGAATCCTTTTTGAGTCCTACAAGAAACTCTTATAGCCACATTGGATCTAAGAGGACTCTAAATGACAAGTTACTGCCAATGAAAATTAATTGTATATAAACTCATATTGCCAATGAAAACTAATTGTCTATAAACTCCACAGTGATCATTATGCTCCCAGAAGCAGAGTAATTAATGCTGTATAGGCTGGAATATACACCATTTATTAGTCTGCAGCTGTGTGCATAATGTTTGCCTAAACTCCACAACGTTGCTGTCAATACTTACCAGACATACAGAAAGATTAATTACAACTTTCATTGCCAAGAATTGATTAGCCCTTTAAAGCTAGAGCATTAACACTTGATGTCATTGGTTATACACATATTGACAGAGATGGGAGCTATAAATGAAGAAAAACAATTAGTGAACCACTTACATTTCCATGTTCATCCGTGCTGAATCCTGCGGCCCTTCCTTTGATAATATCCACACCCTTTCCTTTATAATAGCCCTCATAGAAAGAAGCTATATCTGCAGTGAAAAGACGAGGCACTACGCAAGAAGCAACCAAAGTGTGATCATTACGAACTTGAAGGTATAACTATGGGAAAAGAAGATATTGAAATGTTGAACTTAAAGTATATTTGAAAATCCAATGATTCTGTAAATACATTACTTCTTTCCAATGTAAACAAATAAAATACAACGTTATAAATGTAACTATTCGCAAAAGACATGAGATGGACCTCTTTCAGATGAGCATAAAAATATTTAGCTGATAGTTGCTAAATAGTTCATATAAATTGCAAGAGAAAGTTAAAGACATTCCAAGATAACATATTAGAAAACTGTTGCCTACTGAGAATCCAAAAGACGACTCTAGATGTAACCAATTGTGTCTTAGGAAAGCTGCTGATGAGATCCTTTAACAAGCCAAAATTCAACATAATAACATAGATTGTACTATAATATAGTCTCAATTTATAGAAGCATCACAGTTATGTCCATTTTGAATAAACCATAGAAAATGACGTTCAAGGAAACTTACTGAACCCTGGCTCGGGGCACACCATTTTAACTTTATACTTGTTGATTTTTAAGACTGCAGCAAGTTCAAGGCCAATATATCCTCCACCAACAACCACAGCTGTGCCTTCTGGTTTTGACTGTATTGCAGATACCAAGGCATCAGCTTCAGCAATCTCTCTCAGATAAAAGATGCCCTTGGCATCAGCTCCTTGTGTGCCAAAGTCGGATAAATTGATAACCTGTTAATAAAATGGCAAAAAATGAGTCCAAAAAAATTACAGCAGAAAAATACACTTGTGGAGTTAGACCAACCAAGTTATCTCATGAAAATATAAGAAATATTGAGAATGTCTACTTGCACCACTGATTTTTGCTTTTGTTAAGAAAAGGAAAAAGCTTTATTTGGCATTTGTGATTTGCCAAAGGAAAAAATATTGATCATTCTTTTACTGAGCTCAGAACTTTGGTGTGGCCATAGCTTTCTGCTGGCAGTCATGCAGCTAGGAAAACTGACCCGAGTGATGCAGACTCTAGAGGCTGGTCAGCCATTAAAGACTTATTAGAATAAGAAAAAAAATGTGACAGTAGAGGCAATTGAACCATTCAAAATATAAGACTTTTGAAGAGAAGGTTCTTCTTTTATTTCCTAAGGAAAACTTCACAGGGAAATCCCCAAGCACTTCTCCACATTTCACATATGTACCCAATGTAAAAGCATGGGCATGGATTATAATTTAAGATTCGTGATCCAGTAGCGACATCAAATGAGGCATGTAACAGATGCAGCCAGCCTGGGATCAACCTCAAGACCTCCTACATGAAGTTCAAAGCACTCAACCTCTAAAGCTAGCTCACCATTCTGGAGAGATCATAGGGGTTACTTTGTATATCAACATTAATGTAATAATTAATTTCCAGGAAAATTATTTATTATTGAGAAGACGGTAAAATACAAAAGATGGTTGAAATTACAGCCTTACTTCAAGCTACTACTATAGGCATCTCAACTTGGAATTTGAGTTTAAGCATGCTGGATATTAATAAAATCAGTTCTCAAGTTAGCCCATCAATCCATAGGTGTGCATGAAAATGGTGGCAATGGAGTGGGAATGGCTTTAGGGAAGGGTACAATAGCCAAGTGACTAGCTAATGGTGGTCCAACATCCTCAGTCTATAGATGTAAGGGGAGAGCAATCATGGAGGCATGAGTTACCCCTTTCCTTGGCTTGCATTTTCCACCCATTTGGTGCACCTTTACTTCTTTATCATTATGCTTTGATTTGGGTGCATAGCTCAAAAGCCCAAGTTTTCTTTTTTATATTTGGCATTTAGTACCCCTTAATGATGAGGCAGTTTTTTACTTGTCAATGTTGGGAGAATACAAGGGTTCCTTTTATAGATGGAGAATCATGTGCTCTAGGAAGTGGATGATGGCTAATGATGGGGGTAGAGCTCATGGTAGGCTTTTGCCAATCCGCTAATCAAATGTGTCAGCCATCTTTTGCATCTTATCTCTTTCTTTCATTGTGTCTTTCTTGTGCCTTTAACTTTCTTTTAGTTGCATCAAACTCCTAGAAAAATTTTGTCAGCTCGGACTCAAGGATGAGGATGAGAGAGTGCCAATCCCCATGACCAATGACAGGAAAGATAAAAAATTGTAAGTGTGGGATACCATGGACATGTTACCTCAATCAAATCCTCTCTAGTAGTTCCCTTCCTAAAACCCTAAGGCCTCAGAGTAGGTCCCATTGAACTACAGTCAAAGACTTTCTAGGTGAAGTGAGGGAACAAGAATACAGTCAAGATCTGTCAATCATCCAAATCACCTCTTGATTCATGTTAGTACGCCCCAAAACATTAAGTGAAAGCACATGATTAAAAAATGGTTGAAGTGTCTGTCGATGGATGACCCACATTCCTTCAAGAAGGACTGTCGGATGGGAGAGAGAAATATGACTGGAGCGAAAGTGGAGCATCTTGGCATCATGTCATGTGCTGATCAAGAGAGCTGCTTGCTGGTTGGCTGTCCAAGGAGGAGAAAATTTTTCTCCTCTGGGTTACCCACTTTTTGGGTCAGTAATAGTACCCAAGCATTCTAATTTTGTCATGCGTGTATAAGCATAAAAGGGTGTGTTATAGATTGAATCAGAACCCACATTGTTATGAGATTATAGATCATGAAGTGCAAGGGACTTCCCAAGTGGTATCCAGTCAAGCAGTCTCAGCAGGATTGTTGTACACAATAATTGTGTATAGCATCAAATACATGTCAGTGTTGCATCTCAAAGCAAGACCTTTGTGAACCCTGCCCAGTATCCATTTGGTATGCTACAGAGGCTATCCAATTCCAACAGCTCAGAGTTTGTAATCCCACACCTCCCTTAGAATTTTTTGAAGGGTTTCAAATAACGAATTAAGGTAGCCAGGCTTTATAAAGTGGGTAATCTAAGTTCTCAATAATACAGGGCTGGGAACAAGTTTGGATTAAACACTTACTAAATTTACAGGGCACTGTGAAAACAGCAGTGAAGGTTTCAAAATAATATGAAATACGCTGAAGTGCATCAAAAAAAGTAAGGTAAAGTATATAAGTTAACATTTGGATCAGATTTGGGTATCCAGTTTGTAGGAAAGGCTTAGATACTCTTCCAGTTGATGCCAAGGTACCTGCTTATGTAATTCTTGATGTAGGCGCAAATTGATTTTTAATGTAACAAACGACCAATGATACAATTTCAATAAAAGAAAACAAGTTATATAAAGAGATAATTAAAGATAGGCAAGGAAAGGATTCACAATTGATTGGTATTAGGCCTTCAAGGGTCCAATGAAGGAATTAATCAGGGATTGTCAGAATCATATTTGTAGTTTTTTTCCTAATTATACCTACAAAGAAATGGAACAGTTTTGACTTCTTGAACATGCCTTTATGCAGTGTTTCATGGGAGTTCTCTTGCAGAAACAGTGTCTGTGCAAAGACAGAACTTCTTGTCAGGTTTAATGCAGCTTGTCATTTTCAAATCATACATTGTGTGCTGGTGATTGAAAGTTTCTGATGTGGATGACATAATGATATTTATTTAACATCTAGATTTTGACCCATTTCTTAATAGAAGAAACCAAAATGATCTCTTCATATGAAACCTAACATGTAATGGCCTAGTCAAATTTAATTACTCTTCAGTTTTTCCAGATGACATCAAAAAAGCATCTACATGAAAATTACTCAAGATTAATGTGTCAACTGAAGTTTTAAGGCACATTCATAGACACAAGATAAATTTGCACATCCAAGGAGTTTTTCTGAATGGAGAGGTCTACATCCTCTAAATTCTGACAAGTTAAGGTCACGCATTCTTCACAAGCCACTCCCTACATTGTTCAATATGAAGTTTATATTGTAGATATTCACAAGTCCAATGTAAACACGGTAATTGGTATTAAGTTGCATAGTTCATACTCTAGTGAATTTTAAAATCTTCAAAGCATCATATCAGCATCATATTTCAATTTTCAAATGTTGTCATTTTACGTACTTACAATGGAACAAATTGTAATGATTGAAATGCCATATTTGACGGTAGTCCCTTCTGCGCTAGTGAGAGCTCTGGTCTATATTTTGACAGTTACACAATTGAAAACATAAATACACTGAAATGACTAACTTAAAAAACAACTTGCACAATGGAAAATACACCAGCAATTAAATTAAATTTAATTGCCAATATTAATTTATTATAAGTCCGTTAAAAAGATATCCAAAGGCTCTAGTACCAAGGATAGTGGCCCTTTACAATCCCTGAAAATGACAAAAAAATAGAAATACAAAATCCTTGGGCTGAGGGTAAATCCTTCAAGCCCTCACTGCCCAAAATCACTCAGTCCAGCTTCTCCTTTATTGGGCTGTCCACATAGCCACCTTGCTGTAGCACCTTAGGGCTTCCCATCCCTATTTAAACAGTCAGTCCACCTGCAATCTTCCCTCTTTACACGTCTGTCCTGTTGTGACAACCTCCTGTAGCCCATGGCCCTCACACAGGCCCCTCGATCTACACTTATTACCTTCCTATGGGCGGCTGTAACCCTTAACAGCTCACAGCCCACAAATATCTTCCCTCAGCCAGGTCCTGTAAACCTTTCATAGCCCGGCTTGCTTCCTTCTACTGCGGCTTGACCAAAACAGGCCTTCTCTGCCCTTGCACAGGCCTTGGCCTGCTGCTTCTTGCTATAGCCTATTCCAGACCTTCCACAAGGTCCGGCACCTTGCTACTTGTCTGCGGATGCATCTATAGGCCCCCATTTCTCTGTGATTTTCCACGGTAGGGCTCACAGCCCCATCCTTGCTGTTGTGTAAACCTGGCCCTTTCCTTGGGGCCCTGAACTCTTGCAGACAGGCCCTGCAGCCTGCCTTGTTTGCAGCAGTTTGTGTCTTCACCCATCTGGCCCCCTGCCAACCCTCTAGGCTCTCTTTCCAAGTCACAAGAATGAATCACTTACCCTTGTAATTATGCTTTTACTTTTCTAAAGGTACTTATACTTTTACTTTTCCAAAGGGTGCAATACCATGGGTCTATAACATGAGTCATCAGAATGCCATGGGTTTATAGGTACAAAGCCCCATCACATAACCCATACACTCATACAATCACTTTTATGAGCGTTCGCTGTTTCCCTCTCACATGCTCTTTATGAGTGTTTTCCTCTCACATACCCAGCATCAAGAACATGTGAGAGCAATGTTGCACAAAGCAAGGACATTTTTTGAAAGCAAAGCATTGGAAGCGTGATTTTCCAAAAAACTTTGAAAGTGAAGTGTCTCGAAAACCCCTCTATATATATATATATATATATATATATATTTGTATTTATATTTAAAATAAAACGCATCTAAAATACCAAATTAATTGCAGAAGATATGAAAACATGCATATTTGTACATAACTCAAGATAGATATGGCATCCATAGGACATCAATGATATTCTTTCGAATATCAACCATCTAGATTCCAGCAATTACAAATAAACATAAAGTTTTTAAGCATATCACAAATAATAGAAAGAAAGCAGAAAATAAATGTGCCTGAAGGGATGTCTATGTGTTTGTGAGCATTTGTATGTTTGAAATTGAAATATAATTGATTCCTACAAATGACCAATATAGTTCAATGGGACTTCAAACTACAGATATCATTAATAATTATAGCCAAATTGAGGGGTGAGGGTGGGGGTGAGAGAGATGAAACAAAATGAAATTGGGGCTGAGGGTGAAGGTGAGGGAGAGAGATAAAACAAAATGAAATTATATTATTGTGTGCTAGTCAGTTGTGACTAGAACTCAATGGGGCTAGAAAATACATCATACCAAAATAGCAAAAAGAGGAGTGCAAAAGGCATTTCCCAAGAGTTACAATGCAAAATACCTAAATCATCCTCATCCTCAACCTCATCCTCCCTTTCCCTAAACTCACCCTAGGCCCCACTTAAACCACAAGTTAAGAGATAAATAAATGAATAAATAAGAACCCCGCATAACCATGCGCATGCTTTCCAGAACCGCGTGGGAAGTGTGGCGGAACCATGCTGGAACCGCAATTTGGCCTGCAAAACCATGAATGGAATTGTCACGGTTCCCAAAGGTCCAAGAACCGTGATTTTCCAAGCGAAGTGCGGTTCCGAAATTCAAGTGTGCAGTTCCCTCCACTGTTCAGTCTTGGATCCACATGGTTCACGGTTTCAGAGGGCAGTTTCTACAAAACTATGTGAGAGTACCTCCCAATGCTACCAAATTTCAACATTTCACAAGCCCCTTTCCACTTTGTTCAATATGAAATTTATATTTTAGAAAATTAGAAATGCACAAGTCCAATGTAAATACAATAATTGGTACCATACATAAAAAGTTGCATAGTTCATACTCTGAATTTTAAAATCTTCAAAGCATCATATCAGTGATGAGAATGCTAAACCATTGTTTTCATTTCCCATGATCATTGCATAGAAGTTATATTTCAATTTTCAAATGTTGGCCTTTTAGGTACTTACAGTGGAACCAGTTGCAATGATTAGAGTGTCATATTTGAAAGTAGTCCCTTCTGCGCTAGTGAGAGTTTTGGTGGCAATTTCAGCTTTCACCACTTCAGTGCTAAGAATCAACTCTATACCTGTGATACCAGAATTCACTTGTGAAATATATAATCAAAGAATCTATTAATTAGAAAAATAGAGCAAGGAAAATGACGATCTGAATGCATACAGACATTAGATTCATTGGCAAATTGCATATATCAGAGGTGGACCCTGAACTACTATGAAATTAAAGCATTAGAGAAGTAAAAGTTTCCACCAACTGAATGTTTTCTATTTACTCAAGATGCACGTAACCTAGAAAATGATATGGAAAAAACTGAGAAAAGGATTGAGACACATACCTTTCTCAGTATACCACTCCGGGAGCTGCCTCTCTCCTCCACTCCCGACACAGACATGGAACCCCGGAAGTCGCACAGCTCCTGAAAATAACAAATGCCAACATTCACATCTCTCTTTCTATCCCATACACATGCACACATTCACAACATCCATGAATATACACACATAGATCCAAGGAAAATACTACCATGGAGAACAAAGCTGCCAGTTGAACAGGCCATTATATACTTATACATATCTAAGAAACACATATACCAAAAAGTTAAATAGGTTATGAGACAATTAGAGATAAATAATTTATAGAGAGAGATAATGAGGACATGAGATGGCATATTCTTAAAAAAAGAGTATGCTGGGAACACTACTATTCAAAGACACTAGATGCTAAGTTAAATCCAATAATGAACACAGCCCTTGAGACAGCAGACAGTCTACTGAGACCTTGCATGGTAGTGACAAACCAGATACATCGCTTTAGTAGAACAAAAAACCATTATCACATTGAAATAAGAACAGGCATTGACATCTATGTGTTATGAGTCATGACTCTTGGTATACTTAATGTCATCAATCCATCTTGTGCACATGGTTGACTACCTATGTCTCAATTTCATGGATAGAAACGAAAGGACTTGCCCATGGAAGAAGACAGGCAATGAAAAGAAGAAATGTAATCCTTGACGAAAAAATGACATAATAAACGGGTAGAAATACCTGTGTGTTTCCAGAGGAAAAAACAACAACTAGAAGTAGCACCTAGAATTGCGAGAGAGCACCAATATTAAGTGCTATTTCCACTGGAGAAGATAGACATGCTAATAGCATGGCCAAGGCAGGATTAAAGGACCAAATAGAGAGATCCAAATTGCAGAGACTCGTAATATAACTAAATAGAAGGCTGTGGACTAAAATATCTGATTTACCAGCGTTGGTACTATTTCCACTGAACAAGATAGACATGCTAATGACTTGGTCAGGGCAGCAATAAAAGGCCAAATAGAGAAATTGCAAAATTTCATAATATAACTAAATATAAGGTGTTGAAGAAGAAGTTGTTATTCTTCCCCCAGTCTAAATCTGGCTCATGACATGTTTGTCCATTATGGGATGATTGGGGTTGGCAATGTACCAACAATCTTACTAAGGTGTTGAAGGAGAAGTTGTTATTCTTCCCCAGTGTAAATCTGGCTCATGACATGTTTGTGCCTTATGGGATGATTGGGGTGGGCAATGTACCAACAATCTTACTCTCAGGTAAGTGTTCAGGGGAAATAAGATGTTTCCAAACATTTAATGGGCTTACAATGGGTACCATCTGCGAAACGTGGGTAATTGCCTAGGGGTTGCCGGTGGGATAAAAAAGGCTATGGAGGCTAAATATCTGAATTTACACCAATAGCCCATAGCTTAATGTAGAACAGCTAGTTACCGCATTGTTATCAATTTTTAAAACGAGATACTGGTTTATAGTAGGATAGTTAGTCACAAATAAAAGATATCAGTGACATCACATAAACATTGAATAGATATTAGGAGTTAGAACTGTGATCACAATGCAAAAGAGTTATTTAGGAATTAATAGTACAGGCTAAGAAAGCTTGCTGGTTAGAATGAAGGTTACCTTCGGGTTCAATTATATATCCTTCAATTTGATTCAAGACTCCAAATCATTCCGGCCAAAATTGTATGAAATGTGGAAATGTGTATGGGCTTTCGCTACACAAAGATCTGGAAAAGTGATCACACGATGCAAAATCCGAAACCAACCTTTATATAAGCTTACATCTGCATAGCCCCAAGAGTTAGCTCAACCGGTCAAATCAGTGCCTCGCTAATCGGGAGGTCACAGGGTCAATTCCCGAAAGCTCTTCGGGTCAGGTCAGCATAGGCCGAGGGGTGTACTCCCCTTCGGGTCGAGCTACCCAGTTCTTACCGTGGACGTAGTGGCTGCCCATTGACCATAGGAATCCGTGAACCACATGTTAAGCTTACATCTGTCAAAATAAACCATGGAATAAAGACTAATACAATTGCATACTCCCCTTCGGGTCGAGCTACCCAGTTCTTACCGTGGACGTAGTGGCTGCCCATTGACCATAGGAATCCGTGAACCACATGTGAAAAAAAAAAAATAAGCTTACATCTGTCAAAATAAACCATGGAATAAAGACTAATACAATTGCATATCCACCCCATTTCTTCATCATTAAAAAAAATCGAACAAGCTCCCTGTTCAACAGAATTGGAATGTGGATTGGAAAAACGAGAAGCTCCACTTCCATTTGCATCTCCTCTAATATCAAGAGCAGCAAGAGAGAGCTCCAATTAGTTTTCGAACTTTCTAGCAAGAGAGCTATAGGAAAGCAAAGGCTGTTGGGGTTTATAGCTTTCTAGATGTTTTTTTTTTTTTACATGAATCTGAAAACTAATTAATTAGGTTTAGAAACTAATTAGATGTTTCCATTAATCATTTACGGTATTTTTAGGCTCCCTAGGAGTCCCACGCCCCTCATGGCCCATAACCTTGAAAGATCCAGCAAACAGCCATACAAACACACCAAAACGGGCTCGGCTGTATCGTACTGTTTTTCCAAAATCATGAAATGCAATACATTAGTAAAGCCATTTTGTACGCATTTCAGTATTTCTATTATAGCTAAATTTTGTAAATGGGTTAATTTTTTTATGGTTTTTAATATATATATATATATATATATGTGTTAATGTTTATTTTTTCTAATGATTTATTCAAATTTTATAGCATAAAATTATTTTATTTTAAAAATTACTAAAATTTTATATACACTATATAAGATCAATAGAAATTTGTATACTTTTTCAAAAATATTATAAAACATTTTACAATTTACATATTAGAAATTAGTAAAATTTACTAAAATTTTGACAGTTTAAGATAAATTTTTGTCTTTAAAATTTTTCATCAAAAAATATATATTTTAAATATTAAAACATTACTAAATAAACATTTCTTGACACACAAGTTCAAACCATAACCTAAAGTTTAAAACAAAAGAATAAAACTCTACTTTATGGTAGTGAATAGGAAAAATCTAGAGCTACTTCAAATACAACAGAGTTAAATTGCTACTAGCTCCGTGCATATATGCACCCAAAGATTTTTCATCTAGCTCTATGTGAACTCAATTGAAATGTCATACCTTGCGGAAAGAGATAAGCCTTGCTAAGTGCAGGTCTTTCATATGGAGCTACCTGTAAAAACAATATAAGTTGTTGTCATAAAATCCAAACTATCACGTATAGGAAACGAAACATTTAATTTGCTTACATATTACCTTCTCATATAATAAAATATGCATCTAATTATACAATATGCATCCAATTATACGTGGGTTGGTATAACAGGATTATTATATACTTAATTGGTAAGTCATATGATTTGGGTTTGGTAATGATTTGACTTTATTTGAATTTGAATTTTTTTATAAGATTTGGATAGGTCTATATTTATTATATATATATAAATTTTTATATTTATTTTATATATATAAATATATAAATTTTAAAATATAATAAAAAATTAATATCAATAAAAAAATAAATGCTATCATAATTATGAAAATTGCAAAGATACTAGCTTAATTTGCACCATGAAATCATGAATTTATAAACTTAGGCAATAACCATAAAAATCAATGAAGTTGAAGTTCGCCCAACATTATGACATAGCTTAATTTAATAAGTTATTAAGTGGTCTCATTGTCTTCTCTAATATTTAACAAGTCAGTGATCACAACATTGTTATAAAACTCAGGGACCATGTTCGGGACCATGTTCGGCGGATTACCAAATGCAAATCATTTGAAAAATCGAAGCACCAAATGTCATTGAAAAGGAAGCACAAATAGACCTTGCATGCGGAAAGCATATACTGCACCGTAGCTTTCAAATTTCAGAGCTCCCACTAAGAAGAATTGGATATCCCTAATGACTTGAACATAATTCCAAATTGTAAAGCTGATTCTTGAATTATTTCAACGGAGTTGTCTTTAGTGTTATTTTTTGGAAATTTCGGCGACGAAATCGGTGGGAAAAATTGAGGTTAAATCTTGATTTGTATTATTTAAAATGGTTTTTTAACTGCATATTTGGATTCAGCACCTTAAAAAACCCCTGGGACGCCTTGGTTGTGCAGAAATTAGCTATCAAACTTGCGATTTCAACAAATTGCTGTCCGATTTTGACCAGAAAAACCCACCGAAAAAACTTCCAAAAAATCTCTTTAAAGACAACTTCTATTTCAACTTCCAAGTTTTCACTTTTTTGATAAACAAGAAAAAAAATGACACAAAAGAAATTGGAAATTGGAAGGCTCCGTCTAGTCTAAGATTTAAAAGGTAATATGTTTTTATGGATACTTGAGATTTGGGTTTAATTGAATTTATATATAATATTTTATAAAATATTAATTGGATTTTGGGTAGAAATGATTATTATTTTTCTTAACTAAGTTTTATTTTTACAAGTCATATGTTAACTTATATTGAGTTTATTAATATATTGAGTTTATTGTTATAATAATTTTAAATCTGGTTATAAAATAACTTTATCCTCGAAAATTACCTATAAACCTAAAAATCTAATTTATGAAGACCAACCTAATGCAAAATCTAATTTATGAAGACCAACCTAATGCAAATGAGAAAGATCCTCACAACATAAAGAGAAAATAATTTATATAGTTTTTTTTAAAGAAAAGTTTCTGCCCAAGAGTGCATTATTAGAGCTAAAGACACTTGCATCATCACCCTTATGAGCGGCCTAACGTATACAGGAGTTTATAATGCATTATTTATAGCCAGGAAAAAAGTTCCACATCATACTGAGGCAAGTACATTCTGGTGAAAAGAAAGAAAATTTAGCATGGCTTGAGGTAAATGCTTCTGACCTCCAGATATAAACCCACAGACCTCCAGTCGCTTGGCTATGGAGAGTGCTTACAAACAAACAAAAAACCAAAGCCAGAAATTTCTACTGTCCTATACAACAAATTTGATATAAAGAGAAATCAGAACATACAGCCTCTTTTGATATAATTGCGAGCTCTCCAGATTTGACACCCAACTTAACAAATTCTCTGGCTGCATAACCCTGAAAAACGATCAAGTAAATTGATTAATAGCTGAGTTCAATTCAACTTGTATAAGGACGCCACCAAATATAGTCAAAGAAGGCTATTCTTACCAAGCTTCTTTCACCATCAACAGCTTCAGCTAACTACAAGGCATAAGTGATAAATGAAAGCATAAACGACTTGGAAAGAAAACAAGTTGAGCTGACCAATAAATAAAATAGATGGATAACTTAAGTTCAAACTCTTACTAGGTAATTAGATTAATTTCGTCCTAGTTTATTTAATTTTAACTACTGCAAATAAGCATAGCTTGCTCCAACCAAGCTTCATCATGGTCTAAATTGGGCATTAAATGAAGGTGCACAGTTAAGAAACATTACCCCTTCCTTTATTATGCCTGAAATGTTTTAATAGGAGCAGGTACCACATGTGGAATTAAACGTTAGAGTCCATATATCATATATGATATTTGGCAGTTGGAAATAAGTACAGCAATCACTTTACAGGACAGGAGTATCAGCCAGCATAGATGACACACTGAGAAAGGAAAAATTTACAGTCAAGCAGGACATGCAAATTGCAGTCATGCTCCTAGAAATATAAACATGCCTTTAACAAGATTCAACTCATGTCTATATTCAATTCCGGAGCAATTCCAACTCTCATTGGATCCTAGTTTCTTCTTTTTCCATCGATAGATATGAATTGAAAAACGCATTCTTATCTTAATTGACATATAAATCGCTGTGCATGCATCCGTATATATGTCCTCTGGATAATCTAACCTTCAATCCCCATACGGTTTCCCCATATTTTATTGTCATACAATGCTCCTATAAGTTGCCTAATAGCGTCATAGATAGCTGAATAATATACAAGTAGCTGTATGCTGACTACAAGTGCATACTTACATACGTTGCAAATTAAAAAAATGACAGAGATGAATTTCATGAGACGTTATACATCAATCAATAGGTAAGTGGATTTCTGCCAACTTTTTTGTGAAAATTGCTTAGTAGCAGTGAATTTCCTTTGACGGAGGAAAATCAAGTACATCGAGAAATTGACTTTTTATTTTTAATAGCCAATCTTGAAATACAGTTTTAGACAAAATAAAGAATGATTAACAGGTTATGTGCCTGATTACACTTGCTGTTGTTTAATTAGTGAACTGATTAAGGCTAAGCTTAAAAAATTTGGGTGTCGGTGATTCGTCCAAACGAGCTCTGACTAAGGAAAATTTCTCCATTAAAGCCAAATCTCTGCGGATCCCCTAGGTTTGGTATTGGGTTCTTGGAAGTTTATCTTCACAAACCCCTCAAAAACAATAGAAGTTTAAATATAAATAAATAAAATCTTTTTTGAATCGTGTGCCATTGAAACCAGATAGACCAGAAAAACAATCGTCACCTCCACTAGAAAGATAGACCAGAAAACAATCGTCACGTCCACTAGAAAGGGCCAAATTTTGGAAGATGAAATGCTCAGTGTGAAGGCCTTTTATGCTCAAATATACCCTCAAAGAAAAGCGTCTTTTGTCAACTGCAAAAAGTTCAGTAATCTTTGGGTAAATAAGCTCAAACCTAACTTATTAGGAAGCCATTTCTTAGATCATTTTTTTATTTTTTTGGGAAAGGCAATTTATATGATTGTGTTGATCAAATATATTTTTCCTTAATCTCCTATTTTGTGAGAATTTGCAATCATTTTTAAACTTTTGCAGGCTCTGTTTTTCATCAAAAGACCAGCAACTTGGCTTAAAAAAAACTGTAACTCCTTAATTAATCATTATTATTTATTATTAATTAATTTTAATTTTAAATAAACACAATTAAAAACTCAAATATACATAACTCCATGCTTATTAGACGCCTGCTTTTTTCTCAATGTAAGACCTATTGCACTCATGAATCACACTCTCCAAAAGAAACTAACACAGACACTAGAATGGAAGAATAGTACATGTTTATTGATCCACTTACGCATGATAAAAACAGGGTAACCCTTACTGATATAGCAGTGGGCCTATTGGCAATCTTGATTAAAACTAGTATTCACTATTTATTCTCCACATGCAAGGCAGGTGAATACAAGCAGACACACGGGGCATGTCGATCCCTAAAACGTCGATCCTAAAACTATATGTTTTATATATGGAAAAAGAGAAATATAGATATAAAGATTTAAAATACAAATGGAAAACTGAAATATAGATATAAACATCTAAATATTTAAGTTCATTTACAAAATAAATGAACAATTAGATGGTATATTAATCATAATCAACTAAACAAATTAAAAAGCAAAAATTCAATACAGTTTAAAAATTAAGATAATAAAAAGTAGTTTTTTCATTGAATCATTTGATGGGCTGGAAAGATGTATTATATAGATATTGAATTACTAATATGAATTACATAAATATTGAATTATTAATAGCAAATATAAAATAAAATAGATACTGGAACAGCAAAATAGGATAGATACTAGAATAGCAATTGGAATAGATACTGGAACAGCAAAATAGGATAGATACTAGAATAGCAATTGGAAGAATAATGTATAGCAATTGGAAGAATACTGTAGCTTTTTAATTGTACTTTTTCCTGTCAAAATCATTATCACTGCTATCACTGCTCCATCCTTCTTTCTATCTTTATCCAATCCAATATTTACATCTGTTAGTGTGGAAAATGATCCATAAAGAAAAACACCAACATCAAAAGTGATTAACTTTAACGTTAATTCATTAAAATCTAAATTCATTTGTTAACTCAAACAATATTACTCCCATATCATCAAAAATTACACACATTTCTATCTTTCCCTCCCACTACTCATCCCTCGTATACTGAAATATGCCTACACCATTCTCTTTGCTCTAAATTGTTTGACCGTACTCTTCTTCAAAGTTCGAAAATTCTCGTATGCCCTCCAATTCCCTTGGCAGCCAGAAACGAAGTAACATAACAAAGGAGCGTTATGACTCACTCGAATGCTGTATGCTAACTATGAGTTCCATGCTGCATGCTAACCATGAGTTCCTCACTAAGCAGTGGAAATCTTAATTACTTGTCCCGAGCACATCTAACCTTCGAATCTCTCAAAGCCAATAGAAAACTCCAGGAAACCCCTCCAGCTCATCAAGGGAAAGCTCTAAGAAACCCTTCTACGAAGCGTTGGTGTTCAGCACATCAAAAAACCACAAAAGCACATGTCAGACACGAAGCCCTGCCAATGTGTCACATGCCCGACACGCAGAATACAGACAGGCATGCCATGGGGGCGTTTCTTGTTCCTACCTGATTACGAATTCTCAATTATCATCCCTATGTGATTTCCTTAGAGCAGTCCCAATGAGATTTCCTTAGAGCAGTCCCAATGATCTACTGCACTCTTCAAATCACACTCTCCAAAAGGGTCGAACAAAAACGCTAAGAAAGGAGCAAATGGCTAAAAATTCCCTTGTCCACTTACTTGGACTACTGCACTCTTCAAATCGCTGGCAAGTATCCAACAAAGATGCTAACAAGGGAGCAAATGGTAAAATTCACTAATACACTTTGCATGTTCTGAAAGGCAGGCAATCCCTACCAATATGGCAACCAATCCATTTGCAACCTTGCTTCGAAAGTAATATGCACAATTAATTCTCCTACAATTGGGACCATAGTAAAAGAAGACTATATGAGTCAACAGGGTTCGCCGTATTTCAAGCTGCAGGTTCAAAGTTCGTCCTATTTCAAAGCCCTGCTCACAATCCGATTCAATTCGTCGGGTTTCTGATTAATTTCGTTTATTAACTCCCATTATTTTTCTTTTGCTCTCGTTATGCATTCGAGTATTTCTAAATTGGCCTGGCTCTACAAGAAATCTTTGAATTTCCTTGAAATTCTGACGCTATTTGACAATTGAAAATTTGGATGATATATAAAATATAGCTCAACTAGTTTATATGGAGTCTAGTTTTTCTTTTAATTTTAAGTTTAAATTACATAAATCTTATACAATAACATTATTCTATTTAAAATTAAAACTAAATTCAGCCTCACCTCTGCCTAGCTATTTAACCGACCGGAAAAAACCTAACCAAAACTCGACACTAACTTCATTTCCTACCTATGCACAACGGCTTGCCTTAACTAATCACAGTTCTGTGAATGTGCATTGATTTCCTAAATTATTTAAACCAGTATTTTAAACATTTTCACATTCTGTGGGGTCATTTGTTCAGCCAATTTTATATAAAATTTGATGTAAAATTCTAGATGTGCAAATTTCAGTGTAATGATTTTTTTAAAATTATATTAATTTATATCTTAAAAATATAAGTTAAACCATACAAAATTGTAATTTCTATGAAAATTATATTACCACAATTATATTACCAGAATCCAATATGTATAATTTCAACAACAATTCTATTACCAGAATCCAACGATATTATAAAAAGATATCAAAAAACAAAACATTCGGCATCGTACTTAATTTTATACCATTTATTTTGCCCGCCAAAAGACCGCAGGTACATGTTCATTGTCATGGGCTAAACTAACCATTCGAATCGACCCAAAGTCATATTTCGTTTACTATTTTTAACATCCCTTCAAATATAAAATCAAAAACCTTACCCTTCGGTGGCTTACTCTGCATCGAGATTCCACACTGTAGGATCTGTTACTAGCTTTCCCTAAATGATTTAAATTTTTCCAGCCAAAAACATCCGTTGAAAAAGAAATGAAATGCTTTGTGTGAACACCGAAAGCATTCTCTTTGATAAAACTGTCATCTCAGAAGTAGCGGTTGCATTCTCTGAGTAAGGAGAATCCCAAATATCGGTGTAAGGAGAATCCCTCATGAAAATGCAAGGAATTCAGGTTATGAATTATATATTTATTCCTTAAATTGATATTTCTATCCAAAATTCATGAAACTATACCTAAAAAATTTAATTAGTAAAATCTTATTATAATATATTTAGTCCTTTTAATTTTCCAAAATACTAACATAAAACAAAATATTTTCCCAAACTATTAACATGAGACAAAATGTTTCCAGTGAAACAAAATCTGAACCTAATGAAACCAAAAATGAAACTGTACCAAGACAAAATCTTAACATAAAAAGAAATGAAACCGTACAAGAGAGCTTACAACTAAATTTCAACATGAAAGAAGTGAAACTGTACCAGATATATTGCAACAGTGCATAAATAAAACAGTACCAGAGAGATTGCAAGACTGCAGAAATCGCAATTACATATTAAAAATAACTTACAAACTATTTGTAAGTTTTGGAGTTTGTCAATTTTATTTGAAATTTGATATAAATTTATTATAATTATAAGTTTGGATTATCTAAATTGTATAAAATTTTAAGCTATTTAAATTGCATAAGATGTTAAATAGTTGTTTTTAATGTCATTTTTTGGACTCTGCATTCGGTGGAAAAAATTGAGGTTAAATCTTGATTTGCGTTATTTAAACTGGTTTTTTAACTGCATATTTAGATTCAGCTCCCTGAAAAACCTCAAGGACGCTTTGGTTGTGCAGGGATTACCCATCAAGCTTGTGATTTCAATAAATTACTACCAACTTTTAAAGAAATTTGAAAAAAAAAAAAACACAAGAAAAACTTCCCAAATCTATGAAACTATGATGATGATATCTTTTATCAGTTTTTTTCCTCCTCATAATGTGATGCATCAGTTCATGCTTTTCTCAGATGCTTTATTGTCTTCAGTACAGTCAGATTTCTTACATGTAATCCTATCAGAATATGTTTGTAATATTGCCTTAATATTAATATACGCTTTTCTTTCTGAAAAAAGAAAAACTTCCCAAAAATCACACTAAATATATTTAAAAACAAATTAAAAATGGCAATCTCACTCACAATTACCAAAAAAGACTCGAAAAACATATAGTTGGAAAATTCCAAACGAAAACCTGACTAGACATCCTGTATGTAAGATCAATAAGACAAAAATCATATGATGCCAAGGAGACCGATTTACTCACAGCTGCAACGCCACCTCCCAGAATAACATACTTGAAGGATTTTTCCGCCTTTGCAGTTTTTGATCGAATGAATCTGCTTGCAACAGTACCACACGCCAAAAACAAACCAGCAAGCGTGATATACAAAACGATCTGAGGCGACATGGTGTATGCGAGATCAATATTACGGAAATCATATGTTGACAAGTAGATCAATCGACTTAACACTGCAACGCCGCCACCCACAATAACATACTTCAGAAACCTCGCCGCCATTGCAATGTGTGATCGAATGAATCTCCGAGGGAACTCAAGAACTGTTTGTTGGTCGAAGAAGTTTGAGAACCAACAAAGTTCAGGAATAGAGTTGAGAGCGTAGCGGCTGTGGCTTGGGGCAGAAGCAATAAAGCACTTGGAATTTGATTCCTCATAAAGCAAAAAGAACTTAAACTCTCTTTCGAATAAAGCTAAAATTGAATAAATGAACAGATGATAAAATATTATTCTGGGATAAGAATGGTAATCCAGGGAGATATGATTCCAGAGATCGGTCTTTTTTATTCAGCTGATTAGTTTTATGAAGAGACAATGTTCAGATTAAAAAAGTCTGTAAAAAAGTGCCGGAAGCCTCTTCTTTCCAGGTTCCTGCTGCCTGTTTTGATGGAGCTGAGCAAAACTATAGCTGTGGTTGCGGAGTTCACATCATCATGGCCGACAGCCTTCAATATTTTCTATCTTGGCATGGAGGGTATGGTTCAAATACTATGGCCGAGGCTCGAGTCTTTACAAGTCTGCTTGCTTTTTGTGACTTTTTTGACATCCAAGGAATTTCAACATATGACGCAAAATCTTTGATAGATCATGTTAATGGGAATGGTCTCATTAGCAGTGCTCATCTTCTCGGATAGTTAAGCAGAATCAGGCATTTTCGAAACACTATGAAGCAGATTTCATTCCAGCATATTCCTCGTTCCAGGAATGTCCAGGCTGACCTTCTCTCCAAGGAAGGCCTTGCTATGAAGCCGGGATTATGGTCATTGAGAATTCTCCATGATGGATCTTCCTTTCTTATACAGGATTTCAGTATCAAGGGAATGTGACTTCTTTCTTTGGCTTATAAAGCCAGTTCATTGATCTTCAGCAACATGGGATTGTGACTTATTGTGACTTTTTGCGTTTTTAATATCTGTTCAGAATGTGTAGCTACTCATTCCTGTGTAGCTTTTTTGACTCTGATTTCCTTGGGATCGGTCAAATCCGTTCTATATGGTGTTATGGTTCAAAGTCTTGTTGATCTTTACATTATCTTAATATAAATCTATGATGATTTTTCTGTCTGAAAAAAAAGGAAATGTTTGAAATGAAATGATATTTTAAGATTTATGAAATTAAAAATAGTTTATGAGATTATCTTTTTTTGTAATTTAATTTTGTTTCGATTCAAATTGATGATGAGCTGGCTCAACCTTCCAACCATTCCCTTGTTAAAAAGAAAATGCCAAAAAACTAAAGCTAACATGTTCTAGTAACTTTTTTTTCTGTCTGAAAAAAAAGAAAATGTTTGAAATGAAATGATATTTTAAGATTTATGAAATTAAAAATAGTTTATGAGATTATCTTTTTTTGTAATTTAATTTTGTTTCGATTCAAATTGATGATGAGCTGGCTCAACCTTCCAACCATTCCCTTGTTAAAAAGAAAATGCCAAAAAACTAAAGCTAACATGTTCTAGTAACTTTTTTTATGATACATCACATTCCAAAATAAAATATTTTTCTTATTTTGTAGTCTCCACGCTCAAAATGTACACACTCTTTTTTTTCTAACTTTTTAAAAAATAAATAAATATTTTTAACTATTTCAAATGATTTAATTTTAGGAAAAGTTGAGAAAATTATTGATTTAGATTATTGAAAAAGAAATAAATACTTTTGACGGGTTCAAAAGACCTTTTAAAGTTAAAAGACCTTAATCAGGATATATTCTTTTAAATGATTAGCAAATATAATCAGGTATATTTCTTTTTAAATGGTTTTAGATGACTAAAAAATTTAAGCGTTAAAAGATTTGATTCGTGTGCACGATGGATAGGTATGGATTAAAATGAATTAATTGTGGCGTAGTAAAATTATTGTTAATGGATTTCCATGGCAGGTTTTATCTTTCAAAGATTTGAGTTAATTCAAATCATTGTTTGAAATAAACCAAAAAGGATGGAATGATTAATTTTTATGGAATGTAATTATTGTAAGTTTATTAAGGGTTATTTAGGTGGTTAGGATTTATTGTGATTATGTTATTAAAATTTGGGTAGTGTTCTTTTTTAAAGTTATAGTTTAAGTTGGTTTTTTTAATATATTTTTTTTAATTTTATTTAAAATTTGATTAAGAATTTGTTGAAATCACAAGTTTAAGTTGTGGAGTCTACATAATTTAAGTGTTCTAAAGAATTTTCAAAGCACCCAATCTATTTATGCATTGGAAATCACATTTTAAAATACAAAATAGTAAAACCTTGCCAAAATTTATAACACCATACTCATGCTATCATAAATAGATTTGTAGGCTATCATATCCAATTAGGGGGATTTTCTTAGCATAGGAGCTATAGAAAGAAAGGAAGAAAGAAATTATTTTAAAGTCTACGAGGCTAAAGATAGGTTATGGGACAGATTGCTTCTTCATCTACTTGATGTATTCAGCCATTTTTCTGTGAAGCTTCAAACTAAATGCTCCCAACTTCTCGACAAACCCCTCGCTAAATAGGTTATCCCAAGAGCTAGCTACCCGCATATCTGCATAACTTTCCTTGTTGTCTTTGAAGGCCTCACAATCTAAAATGAAATGTTTTTTTGTTTCTACTTTTCCGGAAGAACAAAAAATGTATACCCTTTCCTCCCACACTTCCTTTGGCCTTTTCCAACGCCCTGTTTCACAACGGAGTTGATGAGAATTAGTCCTTAACTGAGCAATAAGAATTTTGGCTCTCGAAGAGATATTGGCCTCTAAACACTTCAATATAGTAATTTTTCTTTCTTCCCAGCTCCTTATCCCAAGTACGTTTGTGGAACTTTTCTATAACAAAAGCTTTTATCCCTTTGTTGTTTATGGGACACGCGTTCAAACAAATACCCCATTTACTAAACCATTTGTTATTTTACTGCATCCAAGTTTTTTTGCTCTTGCACAATATATCATTAAAGACAACCTTAGCCCATCCACCCTCTTCTATTTGCTCATTTTTTTAAAATACCTTATGACTTGCACCATAGAAATTGCTTCAATAGGAGCAGTCCTTGTTTCACTTAACAAGATATCATAAGGAACTGCACTTTTAATCTTAAATTTGTTTGTAATCAAACGCTTCTGAATTTTCTCAATTTGTCTCCACTGCATGTCAGAGGTATTGCTAGCCCACAGTTCACAACCATAGAGAATCGCCGAAATCACTAGAAGCCCAAAAAGAGTTTGAGTGGTTTTCCAGTCCCATAACTCTGCATTCAATAGGAGCAATCTTGTTTCACTTAACAAGATATCATAAGGAACTGCACTTTTAATCTTAAATTTGTTTGTAATCAAACGCTTCTAAATTTTCTCAATTTGTCTCCACTGCATGTCGGAGGTATTGCTAGCCCACAGTTCACAACCATAGAGAATCATCGAAATCACTAGAAGCCCAAAAAGAGTTTGAGTGGTTTTCCAGTCGCATAACTCTGCCTCTCTTCACCTATTTTGAAAAGCATAAAATGCTTTCCAACCCCCCAAAGTTCTTTTCTTTCTACAACCATTCCAGCTTAGATTTTTGTTGAAGTCAATTCCAAGGTATTTGCAATCCGCAACTTCTTCCAGAATTTTGCCTTCAAAGTAGAACTTATGTTGGTTATGTTTTCTTTTCTTAGAAAATACCACTACTTCCGTTTTGCTGATATTGACTTGCATCGCCACACTTCTATAAAAATGCTCAAGGGATAGTAAGTGCTCTTGCAAACCAAGAGCCGATTTAGCAATCAGAATAAGGTCATCTGCATACAAAAGAAGCCTTATAACAAACTACATAATCTACCACACTTGCTTCATTGTAAGTATTGTAAGTGAAATTACCGGACTTTGCCCATCTAGTCAAGCCATTACAAATGACTAAATCGAAGGCCCCACATAGAGTAAGCAATTGTTCACCAAAGAGATTGCATCCCTTGTCCTCTAAAATTATTTCCCACTGATGATTACTTTCTTTTGTAAGCCAAATAGAGTCACAATCATCTTTACAACAAAGAATGCTAGCTTGCTTAGTCTTCAATTTTCCATATGCTTAGTTTAATTAATAGATGAAATGGTCATTCTCTAAGTATTCCTTTTAATTAATTTGGTTCAAAATCGGGTGCATATTTTAAAAAATCATAACTTTAAGTTTTTTAATGTGCAAAAATCAAATGCCTTAAGAGTTTTCAGGTTTTGAATTCATTTATGAATTCAGAAGTGTATTTTAAAGAACAAGAAATCACAATCTCTCTAGAAATTGTGTTGTCATTATTTCATACATTGGTTAGACTATGCCTATATATATATATATATATGATTTTTCTCAATTGATTGGACTACATCAACTCACTTAATAAGAAGTTCAAAGTCACTATGTATAACTAATTTGTAGTTGATGATGGTGATTGTGATTATATGTTAGTGGACTTAATTGATTTGCAATTGATGATGGTGGTGGTGATTGTGTGTTAGTGGACTTAATTAATTTGTAATTGATCATGATGATAGTCATTCTCAAATAAAATGAATTTCGACTTACCACACTTTTAAAATTATATTAATTAATTTATCATTTATCATGTAGTTTTAGTGATTAAATAACTTGAAAATGAAATGTAAAATTAGGTTAATTAATTTTTTATTTATCACATGGTTTCAATGATTAAGTAACTTGAAATTGAAATTTCTAGAGTTATTATTAGTTAGCAATTTATCTAATTGGTTTTTTTAAATTTAATGTATGTATAGGCATGACCATCTAAGAAAAACCTATGAAATTTATGGGAATTTGTTCTTTTAACTTGAAGTCAATGATTTTTTTTTTTTTTTTTTTTTCACAAATTCAACTTTTTATCATTCAAGGACGCACTGGTGCATGACATCTCTAGTGAACCCATTAATATATATTAGTATATTTTAATGAGAGTGATAGCCCAATGCCCTTCAATACTAACAATAATTAGTTAAATTAACCCTTAACTTTCTTCAAACATAGTTGTAATGGTGATTTCAAAAATATTGATATCTTGAAGTGTGTCCACCATCTCCCAAAACTTTAATTAAAATTTTACATTTTCAATCTAAAATTTATCAATTTTCATTAAAAATATACATCAATAATTATTATTTTTAGATAACAATTAAAAATATTACTCATGTAATTTTAAAACGCCACACCAATTTTGAAAAAATTAAATACTTATTATATGGACTCACTAATTAAGGTGAATTCATGTTGAATGGATAAAAATAGAGAATAAGAAAACTAGAGAAAAGGGTTATTTGTCAATTTCAAATCCTCAAACATAAGATTTAAAAGAATGATTTCTTTCTTTAAATTTTGTAAAGCATACAAGTTAAAATTTACTCTTTAGCATGTAAATTGTGTAATTATACTCTTGGATGATAAGAATTAGGGGATAGTTATTAGACATTAAAAATATTTAAAAAATTATGTGATTTTTAAAAAATTATTGTAAATCACAATATTGTTAATGTACATACTTTGTTACTTAAAAAAAAAGAGTAACATAAAAAAATCTAGTGTTAAAAGTAGTTTAATAAGCATAGATTGTGAATGTTATATTGACATTAAAAAACTTAGCCAATGTGTGAACATTTACACAATGACTTTGATACCAAAGAGGAAAAAAAAAAGAGTTTCACTCTAATAGTCCATTTAAGAAAGGCCAAGAAAAGTATAAGCATCTTTCTCCTAGTGGGTCTTAAATTGAAAGAAAGAGTAAAAGACACCATTCTTTCATAAAAAATTGAAGACAAAGAAAGAGTAGAAAATTTCATTCTTCCAACAAAATGAGATGGGATCAAATGATAATTGTTATAGAAACTCAATGTTGGAAGCAAAGAAATATCAAAAAAAATAAATTGAAACCACTTTGTATTTCAAGATTTATTGTACATTAATATATGCTCAAAGGTGATGTTACAAGTTGTAATTAAAAATTAGGTGTAAGGTAATATTTGACTCCTTCGGACACTAAATTTGGGAAGAGAGTTTCTGCGGGCCGACGATGAACCCTAGCCAAGTCGTGGCCGCCTCCCCTGTTCCGGACGCCGCCTGGCCCATGCTCCGCCCTGCAGCAAACGATAATGCGAGATCAATACAGAGAACGCTGCTCTTGAAGTTGCATTCTTCAGCTGCCGCCGTCTCAGCGCCATCGGCCTCTGTTTTGCTTCAGTCCTCTGCCGTTGACGAGGAAGATCCTGCTCAGCCTAAACTCAAACGGGGGCTTCGATCTCCACCTACAGCAGCGCGGGCTATTACAGCCAACCTTCACGCTAAGCTGCCCAGACCTCAGGACGGCTGCAGCAAGCACAGCCCGAGCTCCCCACGCCTTCACGGAAGATTTGCTCCTGCCATTAGGGTCTCAGTCTGTCAAATAACTGAGGGCTTCTGCCATGAACCAGAGCAGTGGACCTCATCACTCGCATGGTCTCCACTTGGTTCTGGGCGAACAACCACTCTCAGAAAGGCATTCACAGCCTCAGATCTGACAGCGATGGGCCAGATCTGATCACCCAGCAGGCAGAGCAAGCCATGCTCTGGCCAGATCCAGAGATCTGTAATCATTTTGACATGGGATCCAGGCCTATATCTGACCCCTTTCAGATTCTTATTTCTCAGCCTTCAGGCAGAACCAGCATGCAATGGGTGAGCCCTTCAGATCTAGTGCAGGAACTCAAACTGCAGCTTGAATGCAGATTGGGGATTCCATCGAGCCTTCTGCGACTTCTCTCTCAAGGTAAACAACTTGAAGACCATCTTCCTCTCTCTGCTTACAGCATTTCCAGGAACAGCGTGGTGGTGGCGAACCTTCGTTTAAGAGGAGGTGCAGGGGGGCAATCTTCTTCTACCCGGCCTTTCTCATACAAGGATGCAGTCCACTCTGAGAACCCCAAACCACCGGAAGCCCCTAAATCTAAGGTCTTCCTGGTTGACAAGATCGAAGAGGTTCCCTTTGTGGAATTCATTCATGAAGAACTGGCTTCCCAGCAACAAGAGTTTGCTGAAAGAGCCATCATTTGCAGATTCAACGGTTTGTGGCCGCGTTCTCAGGATCTCTATGCATGGATACATGCAAACTGGACACATCACTGTAAGATCTTTTTCTGTTCGAAAGGCTATTTCATTGTTTTATTCAAAGACAGTAAGCACTATGAAAAGGCCTTAGAAGAGGGCCCTTGGTTCATGGGAAATGCAGGGTTATTCTTGACTCCTTGGTTTCCAGACTTCGATCCAGCTACTGCAACCATCACCAAGACTCCGGTATGGATTCGGCTTCCAAACTTTCCTGCCCACCTATGGAATACTCGTGTCTTCAGAGTTATAGGAGATACCTTGGGCAGCTTCCTCTGTGGAGACTTATGGCGAGAATCTAAAGGGCTCTACTCATATGCAAGAATATGTGCGGAGTTAGACCTGAGCAAAGGTCTTCCAGAACAAATCAACCTTAAGATAAACGACCTTGTCTGGACCCAGACTCTGGACTACGAGAATACAGCTTTTCGGTGCCGCCATTGCCATCAATCTGGGCATTTGCAGAATACATGTCCATCTCGACCGGCAAAAAAGAGCAAAGCCAATGCCTCCAAGCCCAAGCCCAAATGCTGGACTCCCTGCTCTCCTCCTCCAGTGGTGGATCCTGGTTCCTCCAGCTCTGAAGATGAAGACAGCGATGAAGAATTGGAACAGGTCCCATCGCCCGTGGCCCCCGCCACCGATGGTTTGGCGCCTTCCTCTGACTCAGCCATTGCTCAGAAACGTGTCCATTTGTCCTCCTCCTCAGATTCAGAAAAGGAGGGCTCCCCCAAGGAGGGAACCCCGGAGGGGGATCCCAATCTTCAAGTTGTAATCGCTCATCCACCTCAAAATGGTTGGGTTGCAGTCAAAAATCGAAAAGGGAAAAAACCTCGTGTTGAAACCTCTACCCTCGCAGGGTAGTTCACTTTGTTTCTCTCAGCTTCTAGTGTCTTGTTGTAGCTCCTTGTTTGCATAGCTCCTTCTCCGGAACCGAGGTTGATAGGTCTGTCATTTCTGGTTGCCGGTTCTTGCTTCTTTGAGATGTACCCCCTTGTACAATATTTTCACTTAATAGATTTAGTCTTAATTTACAAAAAAAAAAAAAATATGCTCAAAGGTTTATTTTTCCAAAGAAGGAATTTTACTTGTATGTTATCCCACATTACAATGATTGTGTGGGCTACCCCACAACAACATATGGATCTAGTTAATTGTATAGCAACTTCCTTCCACTAGCTATAATTAGGTTGTTAAATAGGGAATCCATACATGTGAAGATGGTTTTAGATAGAGGAGGAATAACCTGTTGAAGAGTTTTGTGAACCCAACGTTTCAGACTACCAAGTGAGTCCATCATCAGGGGACGCGACAATAGATAATCTTCAAACAATGATGTATCCATGAGGTTACCCAAAAAGTTTTATTTCAATTGATCCAAATCTCAAATCAATTTTTTTAGCATATGGGTTGGTTTAAAATGAGGCAAAACCCTAGGGAGAAAGTTCCATCATACATGGAACTTGGATCATCGTGGAACTTTAGCCTTACATAGAAATTACATGTCTGAATTAGCTCTAATTTGTAATCAAAATAAGGGTTTGATTTTTATATGCTTAGCCTATTTCACAACATATAAGTCCTAGTGTATCATTATCCTTATGATAATGTATATGCTCACAATGAGGTGTTGTCTCCTACAAATGTAATAGTTTATTGATTGCAAGGTGAGACATTCCCCTCCTTTGATGTGGGATGTATTGTGTGGGTTCATGTATATGAAACAACAACCAAGTATGTCTATCTTGTGGCATCTTGGAATAGCATGATCTGGATATTGGGGGATAAGAAACAAAATTTTTGAATGCCAAGAGAGAAGGAGAGAAAAAATACAGATATTCCATTAAACTAAGCACAAGAACATTGATAAAAATGCCATAACTAACTACATTGCAAAAATACAAAGGGAGAGAGAGGGAGGGAGAAGAAGGTTTGCATTAAGAAAAACCATTACTAATGTGGATTGGATCATTATATTTTTGTGTCACCCATCTTGATGCTTTCAGGGTGGAAAAATTAGAGAAATAAGCTTATAGGAACAATTTTATTGGTGTCACCCAGTTTGGAGAATTAGGGTCAAAAACCTTCCAAAGCTAGTTTGAAGTCTTGAATGACATTTTTTGGGGGTATAACGTTTCCACTTGAGCGCAAACCCCCTAGTGCTATTATATACTAAAATACTTTCCCAATGGTGTAATAATTGCATCAATCAGAGTTCATACACAAAAATTATGTCTCCCAACTGTTGACCTATCACGATTGACCACCATAATTCAAGAGAATGTCACGTTAACTGTGACAGCCCCAACCCAACTTTTCCTCATGAAAATGCAATGTAAATATTTTTACAAAATATATTAAAATGGGTTGAGTCAAAGGGACACATATTACAGAGTTGAGGATGTTGCTTTCTTGGGATGTATGAGGTTTCCTTGTTGCAAGAAATATGAACTATTACAACAACCATTAAAGGTTGGTTGATGTGTTTTTAATAAGTTGGTTACCTGAATTAAATTAGGTTGCAAGAGAAGTACGTGGGCTCATGTTACTTGAATAAAAATTACAAGGAAAAAAGGACAAGAAATAATGGAGTTGGAAGATTGTGCAGACAACAGCTTTAGGAAAAAAGAGAGTTCGAACTCACTCATTCGAGGGGAATTTCATTTAGGAAACCATAGGGTAGAGGGAGAGTTCAAGTTTCATTAAGAAAGAACAACTTAGAGGAGAAGAGAAGAGAAGAGAAAAGAGATATATTAAAGAGAAGACAAGACAATGAACCCAATTAGGTTGGAAAGTTTGGCATGAAGAAGGTCTCTCCTTGGCGATGAACTATGGGCTCTGGATCCCTTGTATAGCTAGAGGGTAGAGATGGGTTTTCTCTAGATTCCCTTGATGGCTAGGGTGGAGGATTAATCCTTGGATTCCTGGAGGGAGGACTTTTGAATCCATCTTGATGTTTCATTTACAATGGGTTCTGGATTCCCCAAAGTGGGTGGAACTATTGTGTTTGTTTGAAGGGTGGAGACTTGTTCTCTGGATTCCCTTGACAGTCTTGGGTGTAGGAAACTATCCTTTAGATTCCTTATGTATGCTTGGCTGGAGAAGAAGCCTCTAGATTCCTTATGTATTTTAATTGGCTGCCATTGGGTAGATGAAGGGTGGAGGCAACTGGCCTCTGGATTCTATGTGCATTGTTTAACTTCTGAGTGGCTGGTGGGTGGAGGAAAGAGGTCCTTTGGATTCCTTGTTTCAGCTGGTAGTTGGTGTTTCAAATACTTTGAGCAAGCCCCTCAGTCTCTAGAATTTGGCTTAAGGGTGATAGTTGCAAGTGAGCTTGGATGCAGTTGTATATGGTTGGGAGGAGAGTCCTTGTCCCGGACTCAGTTTCCCTAAAAATTACAAGATAAGTAATCTTGTGTTTTCTTAAATGATAATGAATTTATGTTGCATTCTAGATTGAAATGGTGCATAAAATTATATTGAACACGTGTTTACATTTTATGGGTTGAAATGGTACTCATAAATGTAACAAATATGTGTTTGCATTTTTGGATGGAAATGGTGCATGATAATGTAATAGATATGTATTGTGTTACTATCGTCCACATGAATGATTAATATACTATGAAATGTTAAAAGCATTGAAAGGGGTACATAAGGTCCTGAACCAAACTATGGCATGATTGATGTAAGAACCCTTTTTTTTATTGCAGTCAACTAATTATAATGCAGACAACCTGTTTGATAGGGTTTGTGTCTATGTTGGGTATAAGCCCATAATACAACTTATGTGGCATTGGGTTAATGCGAAGGATTGTCCCCTCTTTTAACTATAATAACCCATGACTCTACATTAGAGGCTTCCTAGCCTTGCATTTTCAGCAGTCATGGAAGTCTTCAATAAGCGCTTAAGTGTTGTTGGCTAGGACATAGCAAGTATGAGGGTGCACCTGGGCGCGCAGATCCTTGAGGAGTTTTGATCTCCTTGTAGCTCTCTCGATGCCTTAAAAATCCCATTGAATCGGGAGGTTTGATGTTAGCTTAAGTTCAAGAGGGGTAGCATTGGTAAGGTATAGAAAACCATAGAGGCCATGGTAGAACGTTGGCGTAGATCCAGTCAGTTGCAAAACCAATGCAATCAAACCATAACTAAATCCATGCTCAAATGGCTATGTTCTGCACAGAATTATGTGCGACGAATTTGAACGAAAACTCAACTTATAATTTGATCCACTAAACCTTATCCTTCAAATATGAGGAAAAATCTAGTTGTGGAAGCTCTTGATTGGATGTCAAGTTTGCACCTTATTGCAATTATGCAAAAGGAGGGTGACGTGGCTCGGAGCTCGCATCTCAGAAACTTTTGATCGGCAGTTCAAAGAGTGGGCGGGGTGACATAAGCCGGGCCATGATGGCAGCCACATGAGCCCGACATCCATGCTATTGATTGGTGTGGACCCACCTAACCAGTTAGCCCATCAAGCCAACCCTAGAGCATTCTCAAGAGTGCATGAGAAAGGAAGCAGGGTCACTAACAGTGGGATGTCGTGGCACTGCCTTGATGTGGACCAATAGGAAGTCAATGTTGTGCGGTGGTATGGCCCACTAACTACATGGCCCAAAGGCCACACCTCATAAGATTTGATTAGTAACACAAAGGAAAGGTAGGTCTAGCGAGGTGTCGGGCCAACTAAGTTCACAGCTTGGAGGCAGGGAGAGTTCCCATTTTTCGGGATGGAGCCCACATGATAGCTCATCCCTAAGGCCATATCCTAAGCGTTTATTTTGTAACCCTAAGGAATGGTAGGGATGATTGGTCGTCTGACTAGTAGGGCTCACAAATCGGAGGTAGGGAGTGTTCCCATTAGTTGGGATGGATTCCACATGATAGTTCATCCCGATGGTGAACTTTAACGTAAATTATTATCGGGGAGCTAGCTCAGAAAGGTAGGATGACATGGTGCTAAGATGATTTGGCACGAGGTGTCGTGACTATGTGACCCCGTGGACCAACTGGAATCCTACGCATGGAGAGGTGTGGCCCACCACTCCACATAAATACGGAAGTCCCTTTTTCGAAGTCAAGCGGGGGCAACCGGGAAGAGTCATTAGGATGGTAAGGATCAGGATGGCATGTCCCAGAGGTCCCTACCTTGGAGGTATAAGAGAAATGGCGAAGTGAGAGTGTCGAGAGGGAAGCATCGGGATGACATGTCCTAAAGGCCCCATGCTGGAGGTATAAAGAAGGGGAACAAATGAAAGCATCGAGATATGGCGTAATGGGATGACATGGCGGTCAGAGAGAGGGGGGCGTTTGTGACATCACACGCCCATCAACAAAAATCGTAAGTGGGTTTGGAAGACTCGATACCGCCTTCTCCAACACCCCCTGCAATGGTTTTAAAAGAGTGAAGGAGGGTGTTGGAATGTCGATGGTATTCCATTATTGCCTATTCAAAGGGGTGACTCCCTCATAACATTCATGCATGTTACCCATTTGAGATTACGTGTGATGACTTTGTTGTTTGAATGAACGGGGATCCGCTTGGAACCTGTATGACTTTTATGTGACGTTGGAAGGGACCACTCGGGAAAGCAATGTGGTATATCATTATTGGCAGCAGGGTATAGAGGTGAGGTCCATTGCATATAAGTGACAAAGCATATAGTAAACCAAGGTGTATATATATATATATATATATATATATTTGTCCTGTAGATAAATCGTTCTTGCGGACAAGACCGATCTCCCTAGTATCTATGGATATCTAGCGACAAGCAAACCAAACAAATTTTATCTTTCTCTAAATATGCGATTTATAGATAAAGGTTAATAGGTGTTTTAGGCCTACCTCGGGTCCAGTGCTAATTTGTGGAAGCCACGCTCCGTTTGTCCAAATGAGTTCCCTTTTGAAGAATCTGCAAACACAAACAAGCACACATATCAAATAACACCTGAAAATCGAATATAATAAACCATATTTATCATGATGATCAAGGAATTCATGAAATAAACCATAGAAGACAATTTATTGAGAAAATGAATCTGATTGTATTAACTTTAATCAAAGAAGAACTTTACAACCTTGGTGCCTTGATGCTGTACAAGCTCCTCCCAGGGTCCAGCAAGAATCTCCTCTACTTTAACAAGTTTCACTCTCTTCCCAAAGAAGCCAAAAGGTATGTAATCTCTCCTCTCAAGCTTAACTAGGAAGTCTCAATTCCAACAACATTTACCAACAAAAATGTTCAGCTTTCAACCTCCCTAGCAACCAGCCCAATGCCTCAATTTATAAAGCAGAGGAGGGAAGTTATCAGGTCCACCTTCAAAGGGATAAGTCCTCCTTCAAAGGGATAAGCTCCTCTCATCAAGGGGTTAGCTCCTTTAGTTATGGGATGCATGAACCACCTAGGAGCGTACCAACCACGTCAAGATTCCTTCTAGAAACGTCCAGAATTAACCCAAAGTGAGTTTTTAAGAATAAACTTGCGCCTTTTTTACTTTCACAGGGGTCCGCACCCACTCCTTTAGAGACAGAGCGCACAGGTCCGCAGGTAACATGACCAAAGGGTGCGGGACCACAGGTAATGGTAAGAGAAAGTGCGGAACCAGAGTTTTATTGATTTTCAAAGACTTTCTCTCATTTTTAAAGCTTGACATGAAGAGCTGAGGTTTGAGACTTGCAAAGGAGGACAGTATGAGTGGTGATAGACTCACACTGACAGTAGAAATTCACGGTGACAATATTGTGTGTAACAGATTGCCCCCTAAAGTGCGAAGTTTGTAGTAGATGAGGATTTCATTTATCATCTAAGAAGAGTGAAGTACTTTATCATTTCGAGGATCATCTTGTGGAGAGCCTGGTTGGAACCTGTAAAAACATTCAATGCAAAATATATATATGAGATCATATCATCGCTGAGTTAGGCATTCCCATACTCAGATCAAAACTGACTAGAAAACTAACTAAACTGCTTTGATATAGGAATGATCTTGTAATACATCACTAGTATAGACACATGTAGACACAGTATGGATGCAACCATCTGTTTATGAATAGTCTACTGTATAGTGAATACAAAATTCCTCACAGCCTAGATGGTGGAAACTAGATCCAGGGTCTTGATTTCTACTTCCCGAAATAGTATGATTCTATCCATGTGAATGAAAGTGTCGAAGTCGAACATGGTAGAAACCACTTGATTACCAGTCAATGATATGAACTGTTAACAAGTGTGAGAGAAACCACCAGTAATGTCAATGGCTCTCAAAGTACTCAGTACAATCCATGAAATTTGAATAGATGTGTTGATGTCAAACATGTCACGGAATCCTTTGATTGAAGGTCAATGATGCAACCTATCGTCGAAGGCGAGAAACCTGCCATTGCGGCATGCAGATCCCAAGGTACTGACAATTTCTAGATCATCTTTCTAGATAATGAGCTGAAGTCGATAGAAAGCGATCCGTCGTAGGCAAGCCCACAACACGAAATCATAGATCAAGTTTGAAGAAATATAGTTGCAAGGACTAACTCAGGGATGGTCAAGATGGATGACAGATATTTTGCAGATGAATGGTATATTTGCACTAACCTCTTGAACACATAACGACACTACAGATGGTTTGGTGACAATTGACCCAAAGCTAATACCCAGAAACCGGCTGAAGACTTTCAATATGGTTTGATTAACTGTTAGGCAAAGGATTTCCCAACCCAGGTGAACAAAAAGTGTCATGTTCAAGAGTGGTTAAATGTTTTTCTGAGACACAAAGTATGACAAACAGGTTCATTTTTCTCTTTTTTCCCCCACCATTTCTGGCAAGTACCTCTTTATTTTTGACAAGCTTGAGGAGGATAACATTTTCTTGATTATAAGCTCATCCTTCGGATGAGTCCAACTTAGTTTAAATTCGAACCCTAAGAAGGAGTGGTCTGTTCCTGTTTGTAATTGAACAGGTCCTTTACTGTTAAATTTTAACGAGTCCAGTATAGGAGAAACTCAGCGTTTTTCAATTTTAGGGAGTCTGAAAAACTTAAGAAAACTCCATGGTTGTCCTTTTTCGTAAATTTGTGTCTCCCAAGCCCGAAAAGGTATAAAATAATACTTGAGAGAAGCGCTTGACCATTACGATCAAGGAGTACTTTTCATAATTAGTGTCTCTGATCTGAAAAAAGTAAAAAAGTGATCAATGACACGTCGTTTTATAACCAATATCGAATTTGAAACGACAAAATCCGGCAATCTTTTCATGTTTTTACGGTCAAAAAAGAGCTGTAAGTGGATCGTCTTTTAATTCCGTTTTAACGAGCTTAAAAAGAAAAACTTGGCAATCTTTTCATATTTTAGGAGTCAGAAAAGAGCTTAAAGGTGACTCTAATGTTTTTTGTCGAAAATGATCAATTTTGCCTGAAAAATCTGTTATCCTGCACAAAAACTCAAACATTACTCATACCTGTTTAAAATAAATAAAAATGCTTCAAAAGTTACCTCTTTAAAGTGAAAAATAAACAAATTAAAAATTCATTTATTCAAAAAATCTTATAAAAAGGGCTTTTGTAAATTCATTTTTACCGTTTGACTTCAGAGTGAGAAAGAGAGCTTTTGGGTAACTTACTCTTGCATTTCAACTGTTTGAAATTTTGTTTTTAGGTTTATATTTTGATTTTTTGGAAAAAATTTGTTTAAAGGTCCGCTCGCGGGGGTCCGCAGGCGCAGCATGCGAAACCTGCGGACCCCGACTTTTTCGCATGCAGAAAAAAGTCAGGGGCCCGCACCCGCTGTTTAGGCAGAGTGCAGACCTACGCACTGTCTCTAACTTAGAGGGTGCGGTCCCCGTAGCATATGTTCTAAAATTCCAAATTTTCCAATATTTGCCCAAAAACTTTGATTTAAGATGTTCTAATCTGCCTTTTCTTTGAATGTAGGGTATACATTATGCTTAGCTGGCGGGAACGGGAGCACGAGGATGTGGATGTTGCCACACTAAATCATCAACCCTCAATAGATGCATTGAGGGCATGCGGGCTATATAAATTCTGGGCCATACCTGGCATGAGGGCCCAAGTAGACTTTTTGCAGTGGCTGGTAGACAGGTGGAATGTGCAGGACCAGTGTTTCATTATTGGTGGCCACCAGCTCGAAATGGAGCCAGAAGACATTTACTTTTTGACTGGTTTGCCTAAGAGAGGTGAACAATTGACTCTATTCGGGACTAGGCCAGGTGGCCAGTCTGTCGATAGCCTCCGGCTAGAGTTTTGTAACGACCAAACCAAGGACAAAGGGATTGATATCAAAACCATTTCCCGTCCTGAACTCAAAGTGATTGCATTTACTGTCACCAGGCTCTGCGGAAGCGCAGCACTACATATGGCCACTGGATCCCAAATGCGGATGGCAGTAGACTGCTTTCGAGGCACCGTCTTCAACTGGTGCGAAGCTGTGTTGGCTAATGTAAAAGGCCAACTGACTAGAGCAAAGAATGGACAACTGAAAAACTTTGGATATGGTTTCTTAGTTGTGAGCTTTGGTCTAGAGAGGGTCCTAATGTTGTTCCCACAACACCTTTCCATTGAAGCAGGACTTCCCCAAGAGCCCAAACTGATGCGTTGGGTTGCAGTTATGGCCCGTCATCCTGAGGAGGGTTCAGAGGTTGTTCGATTTCCTCTTGAGTATTTTCATTGGTTGGAGAACCAAGTTTTTGCTATTCAGGATTTTCCTTATACTGGGATGGATTATCGTGGTGACCCAAACATGGCTCTTCCACCAGGAGAGCAATGGGATGACTAAGGTAAAATTATTTTCAACATTTTCTAATTTATTTTTTTTGTTTTTAAATCGTCCCAAAATTGATAGTAAAAAGTTTCAAATGCAGATGTAGGTCCACGACGACCAACCACTTCCGGCCCTACGAGAGGAAACAGCCAGCTGCAGCAGCACTAGCCCCACGGGACAAATCTACAAAGACCCTGGCCGAATTGGAAAACCATCCAGAGCGTTTGACAACAGACATTCCAGAGACTAGCATAGATGACATTCCTCTTAGGCTACAACGCTATGTGATTGGGGTCCCAGGACCTTTCAGGAGGTTCCTTTGTAGGGTGGCCCGTACAGTGGTTTCTTATCATGATCGTCACCAGTGATAGGATGATCACCCGTTGTAGACTCATATCACATTTTTGCTTTTTGTACTATCATTTTTGCCAATCATAAGGTGTTTTTCAACCTATGATCAAAGACGATGTATATTTGACACACTTCTACGCTATGCTATATCACTATTACTGGCTATCTTGTAAAACATGTTATGGAATGTTTTTAAATTTACTTGTTTGATTATTGCAAATTTCTACTTAACATTTGAGAAGCAATTGCATCTGCTAATATATTTAAATATCTTGGAATATGCTGATACCCAATATAGTCAAATTCACGTTCCAAGAGACGAATTCTCAAAAATAATCTCAAACACTGGATTTCTAATGACATGCACTCTATTAAGCTGTAATACAATGAGTTGAGAATCTAACCTCACAATCAAACTCCGAATCCCAAATGAGATGGATTTAGATAATAACTCAATCACTGCACTATACTCTGCAATGTTGTTCGTTGTTTGACCGAGGCTTACCCCATGCATAGATACCAACTCATCAAAGGGCGAATAGATAACCCAAGTTGCGGAAGAAATGTTCCGTGTGTTAGCCTCTTGTTGCAACAGGTGTTCATATTTCATGATTGACATTTTTACATGCCAAATATGTCATCTTTCATGCTGCAAGTTTCCATATTTCCAAAAGAGGCCAAAGAAAAGGCCATGAAAGTGTGCCAGTCCAAGTGCCACTGCTGTATTCCAATTTTGATGACTTAACCATTTTTGAAGAATGTTCTATAAATGGGAGGGCCAAACAGTTTAATCTTGGCCCCCCTAGGTTTCAATTTCTTGTTTTAGAATATAGAGAATTGATATCTGACCAAACAGCTTAATCTTGGCAGATTTGTAGATAGGTAGAGAATCAAAGGAGCCCAACTACTTAATCTGGGCCCTTGGCAGAAATAAGGGTAGACTTAGATAGGAGGGCAGTCAAAAGAAAAATTGTAAAGCAGGGTCTGCAAGTCTAAGTGCACCCACCCAAAAAGAAGAAAAAATGTTAGGAAGGCAGTTTTCATCTGGAGGAGCTCAAGATGGATATCTCTAACTTCCCCATTCTCCCTTATCCCCAAATCACTCACTAACTTCCCTGAAGAGGTCAAGATCTGCTTGATTCCTCTTAGTTTCATCATTTTCCATTATATTTGCCTGAGTAAAGGTCCTCTTTGCTTAGGAGTCCTGTTGTTTCACTCTGAGTCACTTTTCCCCCAAAATAGCCTAAGGTCACATACTTAGCGCTTTCTGGTCACCTCCATATTAACTACTAATTCTATTATATAGCTCCCTATCTATCCCCCCTTCCCCTACTAAAACTATGTATAAAATTCCCCTATGTACATATTCCCCATCCCCGGCACTATAGCCCTATTGAATAAGTTCTGGGAAATAACAGTCCATCTGGGGCTGTTAATTAGCCCATCCGTGTCCTGGAGTTACTCTGACATCTGGTCAGAATAACAACCAGTTCCCCTAAATCCTAACCCTAAAAAACCTATTTTTCCGCCTTTATTCTAAAGTTTTGCCTCTAAATATCTACCCCGGCGCGCAAAACCCACAAAAACCCACTTTCCTAAGGTTTTAAACCCCCCCCCCGCCATACAAAAAATTAAATATAGCGGGCGGGTCCCCGCCCTAACCTTCCGTCACCTTACCTGTCCCGTCGACCGTTAGATCTGGCCCGCCCAAGATCTACGGTGGGCAGGTGTTTTCTCGCGCCAACAGCCCGAGGGTTAGTGTCCGGGAGTTCGGCGATTTTACCGCCGTACTCCCACCACACATCGCCCTCCCAGGTGTGGCGGAGCCCCCTCCTCCCAAACCGCTTCAGTGCAAAGGCGGTGCGCCTGAAACCGCCAAACCGCCCTCCCCTGGGTGACGTCAGTGCCACGTCCTCCGCCCAATGACGTTATCCTACCGCGTCATCTGCCTGCGTCGGCCTCCTGCCACCATACTGCCAACTCACCATTTCCACGTCACCCGTCGTACATGCTGACGTCACCCTGCCACGTCACCACCGTACTAGGTCCCACCCGCTGACGTCATCAGCAAAAAAGGTGCGAAGGCGAAAATCGTGCTTAGGAAGCCCGGATTCAAATTCTGACGAAGTTTTTCATGCCCGATTAGCGCCGCCTAGCGCTAATCGCGCATGGCTACGGGAAATGGGCCAAAGTGGAAAGACCCTCATCACGCAGCCCCCAGCAAGCCCGAAAGGCGCAGAATGACCCGTTTTTCTTCGCGAAGCATTTAGAAAGGGGCAAACGTAGTTTTTAAAGCAACAGAGGGCCGAACAGCGGCCATTAACTATTGATTTGACAATTTCATACACAGCGAAAGAGAGAAACGGCCTGGTTCAACTGCGAAAGAGTATCAGTTGGATGTTTTAATCAAAATCTTCATTTCCCAAGGCAGCTTAGCATTAAATGGCCTCCAACAAAGTCAAATAAAGCGGTGTAAGCCCATTAAAGCTCTCAAATCACAGTTAAAGCATTTAAAGCCGCCGAACAGCAATGGATCGAAGCCCAAAGCACAGTTATTACAAAAACACTGCACCAAGCCACCGAGGACAACACATTAACTCAGTTTTGATACGGCTGCCCTCAACATAGCTCAAAGATATTTTCTTGCATTTATTTCTGGATAGGATTAGGTTAAAGTAATCATTTTCTTTCAGACTTGTTTAGGTCAAACTGTGATAGACAATTTTGGATAGTTTTCCCTATATATACCACCCTCTGTATTGTTTTAAGGGTTGGTTGGTTGATAATTTTCACTAGAGACTCGCACTGGATATCTGAGATGTTTTATTTAATCAAAGATTGCTGAAAAGCTTTGGAGGAATGATTGTCTGCTCTGTGTCTAATGGTCTGAAGAATTGAATGTGGAATTCGTGTGATGCAGTATGAATCAATAAGTGTTTCTTACCTCTGTTATTCCAATTTCACATATGCTTAAGTTACAGAACAAAGGATTGGTTTAGAATTTGCTTAGCTGCACTCTACGCTCAGTTTCTGTGGTTTCTTAATGTTTTCTTCTTGAATTAGGCATAAATATGAATTCTGTTATGGCTCATGTTTCACCTATTTCACATATGAATGACTGTTATCTAGGAATTCTTAACTGCTCCTAGATAGGGCTCATTTATCTCCTTTCTGCTAACCTGAATGAGAGATTCTTAATTTCCTCTCATTCCTTAGCCTTTAATCCATCTTTTTACCTTGAATGATTGTTTCATTTGCAGCTAGCTTGCTCCATATTCCTTCTTGTGACCAAGAAAATGCACCAGCAGTCCTACTCCTTGACTCCACGCCCAATGGTTCTGAAACTTTCATGCTATCCCTGCCTCTTTACCTGAAAGTATCATCCTTCCCACCAAAAACTAAACAAAACCCCCTTGAACTCAATAGCTAGCCTGAAATCATCTTCAACAAAGCTAAACCAGAAAGAGAGAGCCCTCTCTGATTGCAGGTGGGCTAGAACCTGCAGTCCAAAGATTGGTCTGTGGTTACCTCGGCCATATCCTTTTGCGCTGATCAAAAGGACAACCTGAGTGATGACATAATGGTGACTTCACTGGGGAACATCCTCAGTTAATTTCATAAAACAGGTTGGAAAAATCCACTGGGGATAAATCGATTTTCTAATTGCTGTATATTCCTTAAAACTACAGATGAAGCCTGAATATCAGCCAGGAAGCCTTTGAAACTATTTTTGCTTTGCATTAACAGAAGTAAATAAAAGCTGCTTTAGTCAATCTTCATGCTAGTTTTAAACTATACACAGCTATTCCAAAATCGGATCAATTCCTTGCTAATTCTAAAAACATTCACACAAAATACCAAAACAAATTCAGAATCTGGCTCCCAAAAGGAATTCTCGTTATACTAGGTCAAATCCAGACCCAAATCCCCCAGCTGCTTTTGAAAATCCGAACTTAATCCCAAAGATCCTTAGGAAGCAAGAAAGACAAGAAGATTTTGCTGATAATAGCCCTGAAGCAATTCACCCTAGTTGTGTTCCAACTCCTGTCAAGATTTTATTTAATTCAACCCCTATTTCCCCTTGTTCATCATCCACATCTCAAAGCACTCCTTCCACACCTTCATTCACTGCACATACTCCTATTACCACTCTGTTGTCACAGCTGTTCCAGTTGTCCCTATTGTTCCTATTGTTCCACTTATCCCTGTGAATATGGCCAATAGATATGCACCCATGCAACTACCTGCTAATCCTGGGGCTTTGCCACAAAATTACCAAACTAAAATCACTGTGAATATGGCCAATAGATATGCACCCCTGCAACTACCTGCTAATCTTGGGGCTTTGTCACAAGATTACTAAACTAAAATCACATATTTTGATAGTACCAGTCCTTGCACAGCCCTACAGCATACCAAGAAGATGCAAGACTATTTTGAGAACTACGAGATAGATGATGACAGCGTAAGAATGAAAATTTTTGTTCAAAGTTTAACAGGTGATGTAAGAACCTGGTTCAGATCACTTGCTGCAAATTCTATAACCACTCCGGATGAGCTTTACCAATCCTTTACCAACAGATGGGAGAAAAAGAAAGACCCCTTGCACATACTAGCTGAATATGATACAATTAAAAGAGGTCCTCAAGAGACTGTTTTGGAGTACTGTGCAAGGTTCAATAATGTCTATAATGCAATACCACAGAACTTAAGACCACCACCTGACCTTGCCTTGTATAAATTCCCTGATGGATTCGACCCGGATATGGCATACCAGTTAAAGGAAAGAGCCCCTCAAACCCTTGCAGACATGCAAAATGTTGCTGTTAGCGTAGAGGCCAACCTAATTGCCAAAAGAAACAGAGCTAGAATGGAAAGAAGAACCACCTTCAAGGAAGAACCCTCAGCCTTAGAGCAAAAGCTTGATGCTATTATCAGTGGCATGCAAAGGCTGGGAGACAGAGTAGAGAGTGTTGAGAGGAAATCATCATGGGAAGGACAACAGTCCAATACCATAAGGAACCCAAACTTTAGGAAAACGCAGAACACAAATGCTGGTAGGTCAAGCCCAGACCATGACATAAGACCCCCTTTCCAAGAAAACTATGCTGAGGCATCCACTTCTAGTGAACCCATAGAAGACACTCACATGAATCTGATGGATCTAAAGGGTGAGCATCAAACTTTCCTGAGCCAAGAAGACCAAAATGAGCATGACTATAGTCAATTTCAGACTAATTCTGGTGAGTCTTTTGATTTTAAACAAGGTTATGATACTGTTGTGTATGAAGTACACAAACAATATAAGCTGAGAACTAGGACCATTGATATTTCTGAACCTAGCAAACCAAAGGATGGCAAACAACCCAACAAGATTAAAGGCAAGGCTGTTATAACAGAACCAGCTGATATACCTGTCCCAAACCCGCATCAAGTGACTGTAGAAGACATAACAGAAATGCAGCCTTCTATTGATCAGCCTCTGCCACCTTCTTCCTCTGAGAAAAATTCGACCAGTGTTCCAAAAAGCTCTCCTAAAACAGAAAAACCGCAAGCAATCAATTCCCATAACGCTGATAAACAAGAGCAAATCGCTGATAATTCAAATGAAGAAGAAAAAACTCCCATTATCAACACCAAGACTCCATTGGAAAAGCCATTTAATTTAGAGGCGGAGATTGGAAAACTTAAGATATCCATCCCCCTCTCAGAACTTGCCAAACATGATGTGTATAGGCAACAAATTCAAAGATCACTTCAAATCCCAGAGAACAAGGATGATGTAAATGTTTTAGATGATACCCCTGAACTGCTGTTTGGTCCAGAAGTTAATGGAAAGTCAACATATGGACCTATTTCACCCTTTTATGTCAGTTTGCATATACATGACAAAGTTTTGCACAACGCTATGTTTGACTCAGGAGCATCGCACAATCTTATGCCCAAAGCAGTTATGGAAAAGCTGAACCTTGATATCACAAGGCCCTACAAAGATTTATTCTCATTTGACTCAAGTCAAGTCAAATGTTTAGGCCTCATCAAAGACTTGTGTGTCTCCTTAGTCCAATATCCCAACAAGACCATCCTCATGGATGTGATGGTGGCTGACATCCCACCAAAGTATGGTATGCTCCTATCAAGATCATGGGGAGCAAAGCTCCAAGGATCCCTTCAATTAGACCTCTCCTATGCCACTATTTCAGTCTTTGGGCAACCAAAGAGACTATACAGAGAAACACTCATGAAATGTGTGGTAAGTAGTGAGAGCAAGCCTGAAAATTTTCCCATTTATTCAATCCATTCCGATATGGATTCTTTTATTTTGTTTAATGATGAAACAGGTCCTCCCACTGATGATGAGCCGCTGGCTCTAGAACAAGACATACACATCAATGAAGAATCGGTGGCCCATACTGATAAAACTGTCAAAACAATCAAGGCAACCAACTTACAAGAAGAACCTCCCCAAACAGAAATTTCAAATCTGCCCAATCCTGAAATGGCTGAAACTCTTAGTACTAACCACAAGCAAGAAATCACATGGTATTTAGAGTTTGATGGCTCCGTTAACAAATTAGGAGTAGGGGCAGGTGTATGGATTCACAACACACATAACAATCATGCAGAAGGCCATGCCTACAGACTAAATTTCAAATGCACAAACAACATGGCAGAGTATGAGGCTCTGCTTCTAGGCCTTAAACTGCTCAAAGCTCTAGGAGCTGCAAAAGTGTTTATTCTAGGTGACTCTGATTTAATCATACAACAGATGAAAGGTAACTTTGTTACCAATGACAATAGAATGAGGGCCTATAGGACTGCTGCCACTAATATACTCAATGCATTCACTGAATCCAAGCTTGCCAAAATCTCAAGAGATCATAACATTCATGCACACAGCCTAGCCACTTTTGCTAGTACATGCAAGCTTCCCTTTGAGCCAAACCATTATTTTACAGCTGAAATAAAACATAGGCCCGCTGTCCCAAATAACGTGAAAGACTGGCAAGTGTTCGAAAATGATGCCCAGATTAATAATTTCCTCACTCTTGAGCATGAATTTTCAAATATTAACATTGACATGGAAGCTATGAACGATTCCCAACAACAAAAAAATGAAAATCAGCAGGTTGTAACAGCTGAAACAGCCAAACAAATCTTAAACCCAACTGTTTTTGACAAAACAAATATAGAAGAGCTGAAACAGATGCATTTGGAGGAAATTGCCAAAACAGAGGCAGAGATCATTGACTTAAAGGATAACTTTTTGCCTGCTGGCCTAACTCCGTTAGAAGACATGTTTGATGCAAATGATGTTCCTAAAAAACCAAAAATGCAACCATTGAATTCTGATATAGAGGAACACAACATTGGGACAGCAGAGAAGCCAAAAATGATCAAACTGTCCAAAAATTTGCCACCTGATCAAAAGCCCAAGTATATTGATTTATTTAAAGAATTCCAAGATGTATTTGCTTGGAGTTATGAGGACTTGAAGTCCTATGACACCTCAGTAATCCAACACACCATTCCCTTAAAACCAAACCAGAAACCCTTCAAACAGAAACTGAGGAGAATCAACCCTATGCTTCTTCCCCTGATTGAGAAGGAAGTAAAGAGAATGTTTGAAGCAGGTATAATAGCACCCATCAGATTTTCTGAATGGGTGTCCAATCTTGTTCCCACAAGAAAAAAGACAGGTGAGATTAGACTTTGTGTAGATTTGAGAAATTTAAACCAAGTCTCCCTAAAAGACCACTATCCCTTGCCCAAGATGGACCACATCCTACAAAGAGTAGTGGGGTCATCTAGAATCTCTTTACTAGATGGCTTTTCAGGTTTCAATCAAATACTTGTTCACCCGGATGACCAAGACAAGACAGCCTTTACCACACCGTGGGGAACATTTAAGTATGTAAAGATGCCATTCGGACTTAAAAATGTTGGTGCTACCTTTCAAAGAGCTATGGATATTGCATTTGCCAAGGAAATACATGATTTCCTAGTGGTCTACCTTGACGACTTGACTCCATTTTCTAAATCTGATCAGGAGCACCTAAAACATTTGAGGCAAATATTCATGACATGTAGGAAATATGGCATTTCCTTGAACCCCAAGAAGTCTCTTTTTGGCCTTGAAGAAGGAAAATTACTTGGCCACATCATAACAATGGATGGGATTAGAATTGATCCTGAAAGAATTCAAGCCATCCTCCAAATCCCATATCCAAGAAACATCAAGGAGCTGCAAGCTTTCCTTGGAAAGATCAATTTCATAAGGAGATTTATCCCAAATCTAGTCGAGCTAATAAGACTGTTAAGCAACATGTTAAAGAAGGATGCCAAGGTAAAATGGTCTCTTGAGACCAAGCAAGCCTTTGAGAGCATCAAATCTGCCTTAACCCAAACCCCTGTCCTCACCAGCCCGCAGTTTGACAAAGATTTTATCATATTTTCTTTTGCATCTGATCATACTATAGCTGCTGTCCTTTTGCAAAAGGATGAACAGGGAGCTGAAAAGCCAATTGCATTTTTCAGCCGAGCCTTAAGAGATGCCCCTTTGAAATACCCAATCATGGAAAAGCAGGCCTACGCCCTTGTCAAGGCCATCAAGGATTTCAGAGTGTACATTTTATATTCACATGTGATTGCCTATGTCCCAAGTGCTGTTGTAAAAGACATACTAACCCAAGAGGGATTAGAAGGCAAAAGAGGCAAGTGGATTGCAAACATCCTTGAGTATGACATAGAAATAAAACCAACCAAACTGATAAAGGGACAAGATTTAGCCAAACTGATGTCCGAAACAAACTTTCAAGCCTTGGACATTAACCAACTGGACAATGAACAAGAGCTGGCGACTCCACAGATCAGTGAAACCTTTTTGCAATCCCCATGGTATGCTGATATATGTTTTGTACTGTTAAACCTGTTTACTCCCCCAGGATTGTCCAGAACCAAGAAAAGATTTTTGAAAATGAAGGCTTTAAAGTTTTGTGTCATAGATGGTGCATTATTTTGGAGAAATCATGAAGGTATATTGCTTAATTGTTTAACCATGAGTGAAACTGACAAAGTCATGAAAGAATTCCATGCAGGTGACTGTGGAGGACATCTATATTGGAAGTCCACTGCTGATAAAATTTTAAGGGTTGGTTTCTATTGGCCCTCTCTTTTTGCAGATGTAAAGAAGTTTGCCATGTCATGTCACAAATGCCAAATCTTTGAGGGCAAAAGAAAGCTGTTGCCCTTGCCCCTTAAACCCATCTCAACCGAAAAGCCTTTTCAACAATGGGGTCTTGACTTCATTGGAGAAATCCATCCCTCTTCCTCAAGCCAGCACAAGTGGATTTTAACAGCCACCGACTATTTCACTAAGTGGGTTGAAGCCATCCCATGTAGGGAGGCCAATGACACCATTATTATCCAATTCCTTGAGTGCAACATCCTTTCTAGATTTGGCTACCCTGAAAAGATCATTACTGATAACGTCGCTGCTTTTAAATACAAGAAGATGATCAATTTTTGCCACCAATTTCATATTACCTTGGGCCACTCTACAACTTATTACTCTTAAGGTAATGGCTTGGCTGAATCATCCAACAAAACCCTCATCAACATCATAAAGAAAGTGCTAGAAGAAAACAAGAAGAACTGGCACAAAAAGCTGGTGAATGCCCTATGGGCAAACAGACTTTCAACAAAGAGATCTATTGGGATGAGCCCTTATGAGCTAGTATATGGCATGGAGGCCAGATTTCCTTCATCCTTGGGCATCCCTACTATCAGATTGTTACAGGAGATTCAGGCTGAACCAAATGACATCCAACGAAGAATCAATCAGACCATTCATCTTCAGCAAACCAGAGAACAGGTCTATGACAGAGCTCAAACTTTGCAAGAGAAGCTCAAAAAGATGTTTGATAAGAGAGTTAAGGCTGAGGATTTCTACATTGGTGACAAAGTTCTAAGGTGGGATTCACGAAGAGAAGACAAGGGCAAACATGCCAAGTTTGATTTTTTATGGAAAGGGCCATTCGTTATTTCTGTTGTTCAGGGAAATAACACATATTTTCTCAAATCTATAGAGGGCAGCACTGCTGAAGAAGGCCCTGTTAATGGCCGTATGCTGAAACATTACCATGATCCCTTTTAAGGGATACAATGCAGCTTTGTATATATCTTTTGTACAGTAATATTTGTATATATCAACACTTTGTTTTATTTTTCCGAATGTTAGAGGAGCAGCAGTAAATCTTGTGAAGACACAGCCAATGCAAGTATTCCAATTTTAAAAAGCTCTGTCTCTGCACTAATCTCAACAAAACAACAAGAGTAGCACTGTCACATCACAGCAATTCATGGCAAAAAGAAGCTGTTTGTAGTCTTGCAGTCTTAAGTTTCACATCAGCAACTGTTTCTAGACCAAGCCTAAAGGAAATACATCAGTTTTGGTCTATGTTTTTCAAAGGCAATGCTCAGGCAACATTCTATATAATATCAAGCACGCAGAAGAAAGCAGGCGATGCTATACAGTTCATAAAAATTCAGTTGAGGGAAAGTGTTGTTCTTATTCCAAAGTTTCAAGTATCTGACAGTCAGCACAAAGAAGTGTTTCCAGTCTACAGCAACAACAGAAGATCAAGGCAGTCTGACCTGCTGTTCTTGGCTTTTCACAAGGAAAAGCCATCCCCAAGTGGAGCCACTGTTAGCCTCCTGTTGCAACAGGTGTTCATATTTCATGATTGACATTTTTACATGCCAAATATGTCATCTTTCATGCTGCAAGGTTCCATATTTCCAAAAGAGGCCAAAGAAAAGGCCATGAAAGTGTGCCAATCCAAGTGCCACTGCTTTTCATGCTGCAAGGTTCCATATTTCCAAAAGAGGCCAAAGAAAAGGCCATGAAAGTGTGCCAGTCCAAGTGCCACTGCTGTATTCCAATTTTGATGACTTAACCATTTTTGAAGAATGTTCTATAAAACGGAGGGCCAAACAGTTTAATCTTGGCCCCCCCAGGTTTCAATTTCTTGTTTTAGAATATAGAGAATTGATATCTGACCAAACAGCTTAATCTTGGCATATTTGTAGATAGGTAGAGAATCAAAGGAGCCCAACTGCTTAATCTGGGCCCTTGGCAGAAATAAGGGTAGACTTAGATAGGAGGGCAGTCAAAAGAAAAATTGTAAAGCAAGGTCTGCAAGTCTAAGTGCACCCACCCAAAAAGAAGAAAAAATGTTAGGAAGGTAGGCTGGGTAGGTAGCTGTGTGGCTGCAGAATCATGGCTTGTGATCCATTTCATGTTGCCAAATGTCATATTTATTTAGATCACAAGTTGAAGGCAGTTTTCATCTGGAGGAGCTCAAGATGGATATCTCTAACTTCCCCATTCTCCTTTATCCCCAAATCACTCACTAACTTCCCTGAAGAGGTCAAGATCTGCTTGATTCCTCTTAGTTTCATCATTTTCCATTATATTTGCTTGAGTAAAGGTCCTCTTTGCTTAGGAGTCCTGTTGTTTCACTCTATGAGTCACTTTTCCCCCAAAATAGCCTAAGGTCACATACTTAGCACTTTCTGGTCACCTCCATATTAACTACTAATTCTATTATATAGCTCCTTATCTATCCCCTCTTCCCCTACTAAAACTATGTATAAAATTCCCCTATGTACATATTCCCCATCCCCGGCACTATAGCCCTATTGAATAAGTTCTGGGAAATAACAGTCCATCTGGGGCTGTTAATTAGCCCATTCGTGTCCTGGAGTTACTTTGACATCTGGTCAGAATAACAACCAGTTCCCCTAAATCCTAACCCTGAAAAACCTATTTTTCCACCTTTATTCTAAAGTTTTGCCTCTAAATATCTACCCCGGTGCGCAAAACCCGCAAAAACCCACTTTCCTAAGGTTTTAAACACCCCCCGCCATACAAAAAATTAAATATAGCGGGCGGGTCCCCGCCCTAACCTTCCGTCACCTTACCTGTCCCGTCGACCGTTAGATCTGGCCCGCCCAAGATCTACGGTGGGCGGGTGTTTTCTCACGCCAACAGCCTGAGGGTTAGCATCCGGGAGTTCGGCAGTTTTACCGTCGTACTCCCGCCACGCATCGCCCTCCCAGGTGTAGCGGAGCCCCCTCCTCCCAAACCGCTTCAGTGCAAAGGCGGTGCGCCTGAAACTGCCAAACCGCCCTCCCCTGGGTGACGTCAGCGCCACGTCCTCCGCCCAGTGACGTCATCCTACTGCGTCATCTGCCTGCGTCGGCCTCCTGCCACCATACTGCCAACTCACCATTGCCACGTCACCCGCCATACATGCTGACGTCACCCTGCCACGTCACCGCCGTACTGGGTCCCACCCACTGACGTCATGCTGACGGGATCAACAAAAAAGGCGCGAAGGCGAAAATCGTGCTTAGGAAGCCCGGATTTAAATTCTGAGGCGGGAAATGGGCCAAAGTGGAAAGACCCTCATCATGCAGCTCCCAGCAAGCCCAAAAGGCGCAGAATGACCCGTTTTTCTTCGCGAAGCATTTAGAAAGGAGCAAACGCAGTTTTTAAAGCAACAGAGGGTCGAACAACGGCCATTAACTATTGATTTGACAATTTCATACACAGCGAAAGAGAGAAACGACCCAGTTCAACTGCAAAAGAGTATCAGTTGGATGTTTTAATCAAAATCTTCATTTCCCAAGGCAGCTTAGCATTGAATGGCCTCCAACAAAGTCAAATAAAGTGATTTAAGCCCATTAAAGCTCTCAAATCACAGTTAAAGCATTTAAAGCCGCCGAACAGAAATGGATCGAAGCCCAAAGCACAGTTATTACAAAAACACTGCACCAAGCCACCGAGGACAACACATTAACTCAATTTTGATACGGCTGCCCTCAGCGCAACTCAAAGATATTTTCTTGCATTTATTTCTGGATAGGATTAGGTTAAAGTAATCATTTTCTTTCAAACTTGTTTAGGTCAAACTGTGATAGACAATTTTGGATAGTTTTCCCTATATATACCACCCTCTGTATTGTTTTAAGGGTTGGTTGGTTGATAATTTTCACTAGAGACTCGCACTAGATATCTGAGATGTTTTATTTAATCAAAGATTGTTGAAAAGCTTTGGAGGAATGACTGTCTGCTCTGTGTCTAATGGTCTAAAGAATTGAATGTGGAATTCTTGTGCTGCAGTATGAATCAATAAGTGTTTCTTACCTCTGTTATTCCAATTTCACATATGCTTAAGTTACAGAACAAAGGATTGGTTTAGAATTTGCTTAGCTGCACTCTACGCTCAATTTCTGTGGTTTCTTAATGTTTTCTTCTTGAATTAGGCATAAATATGAATTCTGTTATGGCTCATGTTTCACCTATTTCACATATGAATGACTGTTATCTAGGAATTCTTAACTGCTCCTAGATAGGGCTCATTTATCTCCTTTCTGCTAACCTGAATGAGAGATTCTTAATTGCCCCTCATTCCTTAGCCTTTAATCCATCTTTTTACCTTGAATGATTGTTTCATTTGCAGCTAGCTTGCTCCATATTCCTTCTTTTAACCAAGAAAACGCACCATCAGTCCTACTCCTTGACTCCACGCCCAATGGTTCTGAAACTTTCATGCTATCCCTGCCTCTTTACCTGAAAGTATCATCCTTCCCACCAAAAACTAAACAAAACCCCCTTGAACTCAATAGCTAGCCTGAAATCATCTTCAACAAAGCTAAACCAGAAAGAGAGAGCCCTCTCTGATTGCAGGTGGGCTAGAACCTGCAGTCTAAAGATTGGTCTGTGGTTACCTCGGCCGTATCCTTTTGCGTTGATCAAAAGAACAACTTGAGTGATAACACCGTGTATTACGACAAGCACCATCAACAAAACCAATGTATGTTTGAAGAGACGTTGACATCTGCAATATCAAGAGTAAAATCAAGATAAGCAGGAATAATGACAAAAACACTCTCTAAGCTAAGCACACTTTTTAATCTAAAACACACCAGCTAGAAAGAAAACTAACTTAACTAAAATCTCCACACCCAGGTTTAAGCATAATATCTCTTCAGGTAAAGACCATTTCTGGGTTTACCTAAAGAGACTCCGCCAAAGTCTACCAATTCATAGGCCCCTTTTGCCAGCTTTTGCTTAACAACATAAGGACCATGCCACATGGGTACGAATTTTCCAGCGCCTAACTTATCATTTGCTTGATCGTATAGTAAGACTAGGTCTCCTTCCGAAAAATTACGAGGTGTAACATTTCGATCATACTGAGCTTTAATACGTTTGGCATGAGTTTCGATTGCTAGTGCAGCATCACGTCGATTCTCATCTAGCTGGGCCAAGTACAACAAATGTTTTTCCTCTTCGGAAGTGGCTAGAAGTAATTCTATGGCCATTTGCAATGACGGGATTTCGCATTCAATGCGTAACACAGCTTCCAAATCGTAAACTAGTTGGAAAGGAGTGAAACCGGTTGATGTTTTCACTGAGGTTCGATACGCCCAAAGCGCTGAAAATAACATGTTATGCCAATTCGACCTATGAATCTCAATGATTCGTCGGATCATAATGACTAGAACTTTGTTGATGGCTTCAACCAGACCATTAGCCTATGGATAATATGGAGTTGAACTATCATGACGTAGGCCAAGTTGGTTTGTTAGTTCAGTATCATAATATTTCGAAAATGACGCCCATGATCAGTGATAATCGCTTATGGAAAACCGAACCTAGCAATTATATGATTGAAAATGAAAATCGAAGCAGTTTTGCCGTCTACCGAAAATGTAGGCATCACCTCGGCCCACTTGGTAAAATAATCTACCGCAAGGATGATATATGCATCCCCCCCGGCCGAGTGAGGGTTACATGTAATAAAATCGATACCCCATTTTGCAAAAGGACCGATGGCAATTATAGGGTGGAGAGGAGCAGGCATCTTTCGATAAAAAATTTTGCAGTTGTGGCATTTTCGGACCGCGTTAATATAGTCTTTAAACAAATACGGTCAGAAATAGCCAGCGCACAATATCTTTTGGGTTGTGGCAAACGCAGACATATGACCGCCACACGCTCCAAAGTGACAGTCATTTAGAACCCTTTCAGCTTCCTCATGAATTAAACAACGCCGGAAAACAGAGTCCGCCCCACGACGATAAAGAGTATCTCCAATAATTTTGAATTGTTGGGATTGGAATCGTATTTTCTGACGCTGAGATCTTGAAATTTCAGGCTGAAAGGATTGGGTTTGGAGATAAACGATGATATCTCCATACCATGGATCAAGAGTGCTAATTAGAAACAAGGATTCGTCCGCAATGGGCTCTTCCGCCACAGTTTCAGTATCAGCACGCGGGAAGTCACACATCAACTCCGCAAAAACTAAAGATTTCTTTGACTTATATTTTTCAAACTCCAAGTCAAATTCCTGCAGGATAACAATCCATTTGGAATACTTGCCCCCTAGCAATTGTTTGGTCAAAATATAGATCATAGGGTTGCAATTGGAAATTACAGTAGTTTTGCGTAGTAAAATGTAATGACGAAAACGTTGGACAGCTTGAACAGCTGCCAAGGCCAATTTTTCCACATATGAATATTTTAGTTCAGTTGGATTCAAAGTGTGACTAGGGTAATAAATCACATGTTCACTACCGAATTCATCTTCCTGAACTAACACCATTCCGATGGTGGAATGAGAGGTGGCGAGATATAAGAAGTAGTCCTGGTTGTAGTTGGGAGGATGCAATAACGGTGCATGGGTCAACGCGTTTTTTAGTGAATCAAAAGATTTGTCAGCTATCTCATCCCAAAAGAATGGAGTATTCTGTTTCAAAAACCAGGTAAAACCCTTTGTTACCTCGGCGTAGTTAGGAATGAATCGATGTAAAAAGTTTGCTTTCTCTTGCAAACTTTGGAGTTGGCGAAGAGTCGAAGGAGGAGGCAATTTGACAATAGCTTCGACCTTCGAGGGATCGACACGAATGTCGGCTTTCGAAACAACAAATCCCAGTAACCGACCCGTTTCTATACAGAAAACACACTTGTCTGGGTTCAACCTAATTCGATAATGCTTACATCTCATAAAGATTGCTCGTAAATGAATGAGATGATCGGCTCGATGTAATGAATGAGTAGGTAAATCATCGAGATAGGGTTGCACAATGTGCTTGATGTCATGAAACGCGTAAGACATGGCTCTTTGAAAAGTTGCACCGACGCTCTTGAGCCCAAAAGGTAATTTGCAATAAGAAAATGTTCCCCATGGACAAATGAAATCCGTTTTTGGTTGATTAGTAGGTAGAATGTTGATTTGATTTTAACCGGAAAAACCATCCATAAAGGAGAATATTTCGCTGCCAGCACAATCATCAATGATTTGATCGATATAGGGAGTTGGATAATTGTCTTTTGGACAGGCTCGATTAATATCCCTATAATCGATACATATTCTTATTGTTCCTTGCTTTTTATTAACAGGAACAATATTCGATACCCAATCCGTTAAGGGAATTGGATAAATGAAACTTGCTTTAAGTAATTTTTCAACTTCTACTTTAATAGCAACAGCTTTTCGCAGGTGAATCTGATGCAAATATTGCCGGATGGGTTTAGCATCCGGGTAAGTTTTGATTTCATGAACAACAATTGCTGGGTCGATTCTTGGCATTTCCTCATATGTCCAGGCAAACACATCGCAGAATTCTTGAAATAGGGCCTTATATGTTTGAATTTCATCTTCCGTACAAGAGGCACCTATATGAATGTTTTCAACAATTCCAGGCTTAACCGAAATGTCAATAGGAATAGTTCGAGAAATATTTCCCAAATTTAACTCAGAATCAAGATTTTTCAATGGATTCTGAGGTTCCTTGACATAATCAGTTGTAAAAATAGATGAAAAATCATTTTCAAAACGATCAATATCAGGTAAAAACGAAGATCTATGATGAAGACCTTCCCATGGTAAATCATCAACAGACAAGATTTCACAGATCTGCTCATCAGTGTGAACAAGTTCGGAAAACGTTGTTGAATCTGAGTTTGATATTGAAAGTGATTCTTCATGGACCACATTCATTAAGTCAATTTCGGTTGAAGAAGGGTCGGAAAACGACTGTACGACCTGATACGCAATTTCATAGGGACTCAAAGGCATAGCATCACCAAATGAATCCATCTCAGATTCGGAAGGTACGATCCAAGGATCATCATATACAATAGTGTCTAATGAAATCATATGAATGGTTGCAGTAGAAGGCGATATGTTGGGAGGAGGAAAGGAAAAATTTCCCATTAAACCAGAATCTTTAACTAGTCCTACTCCAACATCCTTATAAGGGATAGTTGTTTTGCCGACATGCTGGATACTTTCAGAAGAGGCTGGGTCAGATGAAAAGTAAGTTAGCTGGTCTATAGTTACGATCTTTCCACTATGAGGAAACTTTATGAGCCGAAAGACCGATGAAACAACAACAGTCATGGCGTAAGACCAACTACAACCCAAGAGAAGGTTGTAATCTAGAGGGGCATCAACCACTTCCACATCTAGATTAATAGTTTTGCCTTCAACCCCTATAGGTCAATCCTGTAGAATGCCAAAAGGATGGAACCCACGGCCATCAAAAGCCTTTAAAATCGTTGGGGATTGGTTAATTGTAGGAGAACCAAGCGATCTCCAACACTGGATCGACATAATACACGTTGAAGCTCCCTCATCAATTACAGTCCTATAGCAAGGTCTGTTTTTGACTAACACTGGAATCTGGAAAGCCATTTGATGAGGTAAGCGAGGTGTACTATTTTCTAAATCGAAGATTATAAGGTTCGAGTCCTGAATATCAACAGCTCCTATAGCCGACAATAGCAATTTACGTTGTGCTGGACATGATTGCAGCACCTCCAAAGCCGACATTGCTGAAGGTGAAATAGCTAAATCTTCAACAATGTTATAGTTCTAAGCAGCTCTCGCATGTGGATTGAAAGCTGACTTTCGAAGTATACCCTTGGCGGGCGGTTTGATTACTAAGTCTGGGTTAGGTTTCTCGATCTGTAGTGGATCGGAACCGAGAGTTGAAGTTGATGGGTTCGAATTAGAAGATTCTGCTTCCTTACCACCAACAGGACTTTTACTTCCATAATCTTGCGATCGTGTCATAATCCTAACATGGGACATCATCATTATGGGTTCTTCTGAGGCATTTGAGGAAGAACCTATCATCTTACCGTCTTGACTAGGAAAAGGATCCTTCAAAACAGTAGGTGTTTGAGAACCTTTAACGATTTTCGCAACGTCAACGCGATGAGGGCAGTCTCTTGTAAAATGCTCTTCGTCACAAATGAGACAAGGATAACGAGGTTTGCGTTTCTCATCAGTAGATTTCGTTTTTTCTGGTTTCTCTTTCGAATTTTTATCTGATTTATTTTTCTTCTTCCCCTTCTTCTTACCGCCGGATTTTGATTTGGCCGTAGATGAATCTACAACATGAATATCGGCAGAAATTTCTGCGGAAGAATCTCCTGTCGGGGAATCTGGTAAAATTATGATAGGAGAAGAATTCTTGGAAGATTTCTTCTTACTTTTGGTATTAGCTTTTCCAATGATACCATCAGCGGCATGAGACCCTGAAGGATCTGTAGTTATTTGATTTTGTTTAGGAAGGTCGGGGATTTTCTCGTGTAAGGTACCCGACTGCGTATAAACGAGGTCAAGGTACTGAGCTTGAGCAATTACTTGCTCTTCAGTAACGACTCCTGCCTTAGCTACATCCTCAGTGATTTTAGGTAATAATGATTTGACAAACCATTCTGCTAAGATATGATCCGAAATAAAAACTTTCACTAAACGCCGTCGACATCTCCATTCATGAATGTGATCTGAAATGTAAGTGGACGTAGACTGTTTTAATGAAGTCAATAATTCCGTGCCATTGTCATATCTGACTGACAACTGAAAATGAGTTAAAAATGAAGTAGCTAGCTGACTAAAGTTATAAAAGTAGGCTCGCGGTAACTCAATGTACCACTTGGCCGCAAGACCAATTAGAGTGCGTTGAAAAAGATGTAAATGAATCGAATCATCTGAAATGGAGTTAGATGCACACCAGAGGTGATAAGTCATCACATGGTTTGACGGATCCTCTCTTGATTTTCCTTCAAACTTTGAGATGTCACATTGAGTCTGTTTCATGTAAGAAGGACCCTTCTTGGGCATGTTACATTTTATATGAGTCATTTAATATGTATGAAAATCCCTCCAAGATAAGCACAAGAACTTTCCTTGATGTTGGCTACAAGATAGAATTAATTATCTCCTCTAACAGACATGTCGGATCACCCTCTTCATATCGTCTAATTTGAGGGGGAAACCACTATATATAGGTAGCTTGGCTTTAGTTCATATCATCGAAAATTTCATAGAAGTACAAGTCTCCAGTTTAAAGTGTGAAAGGGTGAAAAGAAGAGCCTCCCAACTAGCGAAGTAACAAAAGAGAAGAGTGGAGTTCTTAAAGGTGTTTTGGGACTGGTTTAAGGATAAAAAAACTTTTATACATGAAGTTTGTTGCAACAGTAAAGGAGAAGTCTATTGCAGTAGTGAAGGAGAATTTTGTTACAATAGTGAAGGCCGAAGGTAAGTCTGTTGCAGTGGAAGCTAAGGAGAAGTGCAGTCCTCCTAAGAAGCTGAAGTGGAAGAAGGGCTAGTCAAGAAGGCCAAAGGTCTAAAGCAGAAGGAAGACAAGGTTGAAGAAGAAGCCAAGCATATAGAAGAAGTTGAAGATTGACTATCATTGAATAAGGATCTTTTTTTCTTGGTCTTGGAGTGGAAAATAGGTCAGGGGTCTTGGTCTTGGTATTCATCATTGGAATCTCTACAAGAATAAGAATTTGTTCGGGTTTTCCTCTCAAAGAGTGAGAGGTTTTAACCCTGGATGATACCCTATATTCGGTGTCTCTTGTCTCTTTATGGTTTATGAATTGGTAGTTGTTTGATGAGAAAAAGCACTAATAACCTAATCTAAAGAAGTAAAAAGCACTCGCAATTAGTTACTAATAGAAGAGAAATCACTTAATTTCTATGCCTTAGATTTCTCAACATTAGAGGCATCCCCAGTGCACTCTCTTGCATTAGTTATATCTATATATCACAAGAACATATGTTGGACACACTCCCATTGCATAGCACACTTTTTTATTGTAGTCGACACTTATGTCAAAAAGACTTGTGCCCTAATTGTCACACTTGGAGGATAGTGTCATTTTGTTTTCATCTTAGTGTATGCACGTTGTTTTTAGAATATGTGTATATTCCTATCATGAATTTGATTGTGTACGTGTGTGTGATCATGTTTAGGACTTGTTTGTATGCTCTTACTCTCTCTATCTCATCCCATTGATCTCACACTTAGTCAATTTTGGGATTCTTCCTTGTACTCACATCATGCACAAGCTATGAACACTTCAGCCAAGTGATGAGCACATTGCACACTTCTAAGTATCATTTGTGAGATTCTTACCTCCTAAACTTGCACCCTGTGCCCATATTGAGGTCATATCCCTTCACAAGTGCATAACACATCTCCATAGCATAGTCACCCAGCCTCTTGCTGCTTGCACCTGCAATTTGTACCAAGCCTTAACAACCATGCCTTATGGAGCACATTGTGCATTCCCAGTGGACGGTAAGGTCACCTCTTTGCCCTTGAAGTTGCAACCTGCACACAACCTAGAGACTCCTCAGTTATAGTGCATTGCGCATCCTCAGTTTTCAATCCTTTAGCCAATATCTCCAAGATATGTACTTTACGCCCAAGCTTGTCCCTCCTTCTTGCCCAAGCACAATGTGCACTTCCAGTGCCTAGACCTCCACCTCTTGCCTCTTGAACTTGTGCCCTACGCCAAAGGAAGCCTCTCTCTCAGTCCTAATGCGTTGTCTGTTAAAAATAGCAACAAGAAAATACTAATTTAATTTTTCCTTGAATTAAATTAGGAATTAAATTGTAATTATATTCTCATAGCAACTTGTAATAGTTAACTAAGTTAATTTGACTTAGTTGGCTCAGTAAATTCGAGTTGGGAGTCTATCTAGAGTCATGTAGAGTGATACCCAAATTTTAGGGGCCCAAGTTGAGTTCTTTTTAAGTTATAATTATTTAATTCAGTTTAATTGAGTTAAATTCAATTAAACTAGTTCTAACTGTTGGAGGAACTAGTGAGTGGTCAAGTGAATTAAATTGGATTTAATTCACATGCAGTGATCAATCAGATAACTAATAATTCACTCATAAATAACTCATGCATGTTAGTTCAAAGGAAGACCCAGTTGAGATTAGAGTTCAAGGACAGTGTACTATCAGTTGTAAAATCATCTAAATTAAACCGATGGTGCATGCAATCAGAGGAAGGCCTATGGATGGATTGCATAGTTATGAGTGAGGAATTTCCAAATTAAATATGGGCTAATTCCCAAGGGAACAACGCAATGAAGTAGGAGCTTGGCAGACAATAGTTTTGGCTAAGTACTGGCTTGAGCTGATTTGTGAAGCAACGAGATAGATTGTACTTGTGTAGAGGTTGTTCAGGTTGAACAAGAATTGTATTTTCTTCTCAGATCTTCTGGTTAAGGCAATATACAGATAGCATGGGTTTTTAGCTGTGGCTTTCCCTAGAAAATTTATGTGTTATGTGTGATTGAAATTCTTCCTTTTTTTGCTTCATGATTTCATCGATCAATTTTTGTTTCCACTGATGAGTAGAGTACATTCAAGTTGATTGTTTTAACATATCACAATCTTCAGCTTGAATCCATGATAAAAATCTACATTGTCCCATCACAATCAGCATCTTGCATAAGAAAACAAGGTGAATAGGTGATTTTGGGACTGATATTGTCTTACCATGAGTGAATTTCATTTGCACGTACTATCATCTTAACATGGCAGATGATGTTCAAAGAGGTCATGAAGGAGAGGTTTTAAAAAGAAACTTGTGGAGATGAGATACAAAGATACCATCATGGAGGAGATAAATTAATTATGAACTATGATTGATAGATGGAAACCCAAAATGACTTGGAAGGATCTAATACTATATCTCGATCCTTTGGAGGTTGAAGATGAAGTACATTCCATATCTATCATGAAGAGTTGAAGACATAGCAACAAAGAAAAGAACCTAACATCAACACATTACAATGAAGTCTCATGTCACAGTCGCCAAATTGTAGCTTCTCAAAATGTGAACGCAAGAGTGTTATTTTGTTCCCCATGTATCCTTGCCACATTTTTGGTGGAATGTAATCTTGTAATTTCCAAAATTAGAAAATGTAAAATGTGTGGAAACCCAAGGGTCAAACATGGAATGTGAAGAGTCACTAGGAAGTCCAAGAGTCATGTAGGAGCTCAACAGTCATGAGAAAGTTCAAGAGTCACGAGGGAGGTGAAAGGTCACCTCATTGGTTATAAATAAGCCCTCATAACTCGAGCAAGAGACTTTTAGTTGGTTTCTCAAGCTTAGCATAGGAGAGAGAGATCATTCTTTGGAGGAGCAAGTGGTGTCTTCATGTTCCACTATCAATATAAAGAACTTATCAATGGAATAGATGTATAGTGGAATATTTGATTTATAACCCACATTGAATTTTCTTTTGTTATTAAAATATATTATTTTCAATATTATATGTCAATTGAACATAGAATGAATTAAACATCATATAATATCAATAATATTATTTTTACATGCTATCCCTTAGCTCCATATTAAGTAAAGAAGGAATTGCATGTCTCCCTTATACTTTTCACTTTCAATTACTTTGTGTATGTGTATAAAGTTCATGTAAAATTAAGGTGGAAATTGAAGAATATTTATTTCTTTTATTGTTATTATTTTTTAATTTGTTAATATAAGGATTATTTTATTATTTTTAAATGTAACATTACGCGACAAAATCTCTCTCATACTGAGTTATAGAGTACCTCTCAACACAATGAAAATGATATTAATTCATATTATAATAATGTTTAATAATACATGATAATAAATTAGAGGTGGGAGTGAGAAGGGTTATTCCCAACTTGGATGCAAAAATTGAAATTGAGTATAGTTGGAGGCTAGGAAATTACGAAAATAATGTGGTAGACGGATATGGATTATTGCAAGGGCTAATTTTGGCCAAAGAAGCAAACATCAAAGATATGGTGGTGCTACGAGCTTCACAACGAGTTATCCATTACCTTGTTCATGGATCTTTGTCTAAAGATTGCAAGTTGTGAAGCATTATTGATGGAATCAAGAATCTGAAAAGAATAAATAATTCTGCTTCAGATGATCTCACCAATAAAGGTGTTAAATTGGATGCAAGAGTCCTAATTAGAAATGGTATTCCTTCCCTTGCAAATATTCCTTACTAGTGGGTCTAACATGTAGTATAAATTTGGTTTGTATCTACATGTTTTTTGGAGAATATACATCTCCAAAGAGATTGTATCCCCTAGGATAGTAAAACAGCTAATAGATATTGATGAAAAAGACCATTGTGAAGTATACCTCGAAGGGTTTTCATTGTACTCACTTGCAATACAAGCAGTGATCCAAGAACGAATCTTGATTTAATACATAATTCTCATCATTTTATAAAAAAAAGTACTACATAATAATAAATAAATATAAAACAAAAGATATATAAAATAAATGTATTTATATTTATATATGAAAAAATATATATGTGTGTGTGTGTGTATGTGTTAAATTATGCAACTATAGTCAAATTCCACTTTGGACAGCTTATTTGATAGAGATGATGATTGCATTGAATTCCTCTTTTTGAGAGGACCAAAATCGACCTAAAGATCATCAAATTTGGACAAGGGAGACTTTACTTATGAAGAAAATCCCACATATGCACATTTGGACAGATTGGCCCTCAGGCAAATTGGACACCTATGAAGTATATAAGTGCAAGTGACCTCAGACGCATTTGGACATCACGAAGCATCTTCTTCTCTTCTTGGCTCACACATTTCTCAGGCAAGGACGGCAATATAAGTTCGTAAAAGTTTTAAATTACAAGGTCTAAGGCTCGCCTCTATTTTAAGGTTTTGGGATTACATTGGCAGGCACGTCACAGGGAAAATTTGACCACAATCGTTGGCTTGCACGCATCAAGAGTGTGAATGGAAGCCTCCAATCGCTCGCACATCTCCTCATGCATGCGACCGAGAAGTTTGATTGAAATTGATCGTTGACCGAAGTTGACCACAATTGACTACAAACAAGAAAAGTTATCGCTGATATATTTTGATGTTGGAAATTTATTTTTGAATGTTGTGAGTTGTTTTGTTGATGATATTGTATTGGGTTCATTTTACTTTTTATTGAACATTTTATGAAAATTTAATAGAAGAATTTCAAATGGTTTTCCCCCTTGTGGGGTTTTTCCCTAGTCTTTGACCAAACCTAGTGTCTCTTGTTGATGTGTTGATTGTCTCTTTTGTCATTGCATTTATTGTTCTACCTTCACTCACTGTTGATGAATGAAAACACTAATTGTAATTGGAAAGATTGCTAATGAAGCATTGATTTGGTCTAAATTAATTGATTTGGCATAAAACAATATGAAAACTTAACATGGTATCAAAGCTAAGGTGAAGGACAAGCCCAAAAGGAGATAAGAATTGAAGCAATCATATTTGGCTAAGTTGAAAGACCCAATCTAGTCAAGTTAAGATGTCTTCCTTTTTCAAGGAAAATGAGAAGTTGGTTGACTCATCCAATTTTGTTGCATGGAAAGCCAGGTTGGAAATCATAGTTGATAACAATGATCTTTTGGACTACACTCAAGGAAAAGTGCCTGAGCCTCCAGAGAATGCTTCCGCTATTGTCAAGAAAAAGCACAAGAAAGGGGAGTTAAAAGCAAAACAAATAATAGTTGATGGTTTACAAGATAATTTACTTGCATATGTTGGAAATTTGAGGATGTCTGAAGACTGTTAAGATTTTCTGTTTTATTAAATTTGGGAAAAATCTCATGTATGTGACAACAATAGGATTAGTTGCTATTTTAGCTCCAGTATTTTTTGAGGAGGAGTTAACGCATCCTATATTTGTTGTGAGGGAATTTATGATTCAGTTTTATGCTCCAGCTATATAGAAATGTAATCCTGTAGAGGATTGGGAGTGTGTGTAAAGTGTGTAGAGAAAATAGGGAGAGCTGAGAGTATGTGTGAAGAATTAGATTTGTTGTAATCTCCTTTGAATAATAAGATTGTCGATGCCTCTGTTCTGGTGGACGTAGCCCAGATTGGTTGGGTGAACCACGTTAAATCTGTGTGTTATGGTTTTGTGTTTTTTTAATGTGTTGTGTATGTTTTGTTTAGTTTATTTCCGCTGCGCATTGTTTAGTCTAACAAGTGGTATCAGAGCGGCGCAGCGGAAGCGTGGAAGGCCCATAACCTACAGGACTCTGGTTGTGGAGCTGGTGCGTGTGACAGAGCTGCTGAAGGTGGAGTTCTGGCGGTTGGCGCAGTTCCGACAGAGACAATCGCGCCAATTTCTGACAGTGAACGGGTTGGCGCGGTTGATTTTGGAACAGAAGCGCCAATTGGCACGGATTGAGTCTAATACTCGTGCCAGAGCTCTAATATCCTGATTGGCACGGAATCGACGGGATTAAGAGCGCCAATTTTTAGTCACTAAAACGGATTTTTCTCTGGCGCGGATCATCTGTTGTCAAAGGAGCGCCAGGCAGTGGATTGTGTTTTAGGCGCAGGTTTTTCGCTGTCAAGGAGCGCCCGACATTTTTTTTTTTCCCTCTGGTAAACCTGCAATTTTGGTTTTTTCTTTTCAAATTGTCGATACACAGTATGATAGAGGCATTTTTAATTTGGTATTGGAGATTGTTTGTTTGATACAACATGGCAAAAACTCAAAGTGCTCGTTTTGAGATCGAGAAGTTCAATGGCAAAAATAACTTCGAAATCTGGAAAGTGAAGATGCATGATCTGCTTGTGCAACAAGGTGTGGCGAAGGCGCTGTTGGGAAGATCCAAACAGCCTTACCCCATGACAGATGATGAATGGAATGAATTGGATGGAAGAGCTCTGAGCGGTATTCGACTGTGTTTGGCGGATGATGTTTTGTTTAACATCGTGTCAGAGAAAACTGCTGCTGGTTTGTGGACAAAGCTTGAGAAGCTGTACATGACAAAATCCTTGACCAATAGGATTCTTCTGAAGCGACAATTGTACAGTCTGCGCATGAAGGAAGGTACAGCTATTACTGATCATTTGAATGTCTTTAATACTCTCATGGTGCAATTAGAAAGTATAGAAGTAAAATTTGAATCAGAAGATAAAGTTATAACTTTATTGTGCTCGTTGCCCGAGTCATGGGATCATTTTGTTACTTCTATAAGTCTAAGTATATCAGAAACCCTTGAATTTGATGATGTTGTTGGAGCTTTGTTGTCCGAAGAGACAAGGAAGAGGTCAAATTCAGAAACCTCTACATCAGAAGCAATGATGGCTAGAGGTCGTTCTAGAGAAAGACGCTCCAGTAAGCACAGCGACTCGCGTTCAAAATCGAAAGGGAAGAAGAGTAAGGTAAAGTGCTGGTTTTGTGGAAGAGACAGCAAGCATCCAAAGAAGACTCTTCACCAGCGAAGCAAGAAGCAAACACGACAAATACAGGTTCGGCATCTAAGACAGGTATGAGTGATGAAGTGTTACCAGTTGATTTGTCTAGTCATGATCAACATTGGTTGTTAGATTCTGGTGCATCAAATCACATGTGTATTCATAGGGAATGGTTTAAAACTTATAAACCAATCAATGATGGAGTAGTTTACATGGGAATGATGTCACATGCAACATTGTGGGAATTGGAACTATTCAGCTTAAAATGTTTGATGGGACAAATAAAATTTTAACTGATGTAAGACATGTACCTAAACTAAGGAAAAATCTCATTTAATTAGGTGTACTGGACACAAATGGATATAAAACCTTTATTCAAGGTGGAGTAATGAAAATTTATAAAGGAATTTTACTAGTAATGAAAGCAAAGAAGGTTGGAAATCTTTTTCAGTTAGAAGGAAGAACAGAGTCAAATTATGTTTCTATAGTGTCTGAAAATGATAGTAATTCTATTCGTTTATGGCATCAAAGGTTGGGCCATATAAGCGAAAGAGGATTAAAGATTTTATCAGATTGCAAGTTACTTCCTAGTCTAAAGTCTGTTAAGTTAGATTTCTGCAAACATTGTCTGTTTGGGAAACAAAGCAAGCAGAAGTTTCAAACTGGAAAAGATACTAGTAAGGGAATCCTTGATTATATCCATTTTGATGTTTGGGGTCCGTCTCCTACAACCTCATATGGAGGTTCGTCATATTTTGTATCTTTTATTGATGATTTATCTAGAAAAGTGTGGGTCTACATGTTAAAGAAGAAGTCTGATGTGTTTACAATTTTCAAATAGTTTAGAGTATTAGTTGAAAACATCACTGGAAGAACTATTAAATGTTTAAGAACTAACAATGGTGGTGAGTTTACTTCAAAGGAATTTGATAATTATTGCAAGGAAGCTGGGATCGAGAGACATAAAACCACTGTGTATACTCCTCAGCGAAATGGAGTTGCTGAAGGCATGAACATGACTCTTTTAGAGAGAGCAAGAAGTATGCTGAGTAACGCCAATTTGCAGAAGGAATTGTGGACAGAAGCGGTAGCTACAACTTGCTATTTGATAAATCGATCACCATCAACTGCAATAGGATGCAAAATTCCTCAAGCGGTATGAAAAGGTCATCCTTGTGATTACTCTAAACTGAAAGTTTTTGGTTGTGATGCATATGCTCTAGTTCCAAAACATCAGCGTTCTAAATTAGATCCTAAATCAAAACGATATATCTTTGTTGGATATGGTGATGGGACTAAGGGATACAGATTGTGGGATCCTACTACTCACAAGATCATCATTAACAAAGATGTTAAATTTAATGAATCCTCATTTGAAAGTTCAGATGTAAATGATAAAGTGAAACAGGATAATGTATCTAAGCTTCAACACATTCAATTTGAAACCAGTCCAAATATTGATGATGATCAAGATGAACATGGTTCAGATGTAAGTCATGAACAAGTTTCAGATGCAGGTCATGAACAAGTTTCAGATGTAGATCATGAACATGATTCAGATGCTGATCATGAAGAAGTTCCTACAGATACTAATCAGCCAATTGTGGAAGTTCCAGAAACATATTTAAGGAGGTCCACGAGAATTAAACGTCCACCTAGAAGGTATGATGATTATGTTACTTCAGTTGCTTTAACCGCTAACGATGATGAACCTTTGTGTTATCAGGAAGCTGTAGAAGGATCAAAAAGTGAGAAGTGGAAAGAAGCTATGAAGGACGAGATGATGGCATTACACAAAAATGACACATGGGATCTGGTAGAACTTCCTAAAGACAGAAAAACTGTGGGATGTAAATGGGTGTACAAATTGAAAGGGGTGTTGATGATTCAAAGGACAGGTACAAAGCAAGGCTGGTCGCAAAAGGTTTTTCTCAGAAAGTAGGCATTGATTTTCATGAGATATTTTCACCAGTTGTGAAAATTGTTTCAATTAGACTTGTATTAGCATTAGTTGCTTTACTTGATTTAGAATTACAGCAACTAGATGTTAAAACTCCATTTTTACATGGAGATTTAGATGAGGAGATTTACATGGAACAACCGGGAGGGTTTGTTCAAGATCACAACAAGAAATTTGTCTGCAGGCTCAAGAAATCATTGTATGGTCTGAAGCAGTCGCCTCGACAATGGTACAAGAAGTTTGATTCTTTCATGTTGAGTCAAAATTATATAAGAAGTGAATATGATCATTGTGTTTACTTTAAGAAATTAAGTAATGGCATGTTCATTATCTTAGTGTTGTACGTTGACGATATGCTTTTAGCAAGCAAAAGCATAACAGAGATCAACAAGTTAAAGGCTCAGATGGCTAGGACATTTGATATGAAAGATCTAGAAGCAGCAAGACAAATTTTGGGCATGCAGATTTTCAAAGACAGGAGCAATGGTAAGTTGTGGCTATCACAACAGAAGTATATTGAGAAAATACTTTCGAGGTTTGGTATGAACAATGTGAAGCCTGTTTCAGTCCCTTTAGCTTCCCATTTTAAGCTTTCTTCAAGTTTATGTCCTAGTACAAATGAAGAAAAGGAATATATGTCTCGAATTCCATATGCCAATGTAGTAGGTTGTTTAATGTATGCGATGGTTTGTACACGACCAAATATTTCACATGCAATTGGGGTTGTCAGCAGGTATATGGAAAATCCAGGAAAAGAACACTGGTCAGCAGTGAAATTGGTGCTTCGGTATTTGAGAGGCACAAGTGATTATTGTATCACTTATAACATAAGTAGTGAATTTGTTTGCGGTTATGTTGATTCTGATTTTGCAGGTGATTTGGATAAGAGAAGGTCAACTTCAGGATATGTCTTTACTCTTGCAGGGGGAGCTATTAGCTGGATGTCAAAGCTACAGAATATTGTTGCTTTATCCACTACTGAAGCAGAATACATAGCTGCTTCACATGCTTGCAAAGAAGCGGTTTGGTTGAAAGGTTTGATTGGTGAGTTTGGTAGGTTGCAGGACAACATCAAGTTATTTTGTGACAGTCAAAGTGCAATTCATTTGGCTAAGAATCCAGCCTATCATAGTAAATCAAAGCATATACCTATCAAGTACCATTTTGTAAGACAGGTTATCACTGAAAGGGGTGTTTCTCTTGAAAAGGTGCATCCAGCCTATCATAGTAAATCAAAGCATATACCTATCAAGTACCATTTTGTAAGACAGGTTATCACTGAAAGGGGTGTTTCTCTTGAAAAGGTGCATACGAAGGAAAACCGTGCAGACATGTTCACGAAACCAGTTTTGTTAGAGAAGTTGCGTTGGTGTCTAGCTTCTCTTGGCTTGCAGAAAAGATAAAAATAATAAATGAACAGGGTATCAGGCTAATTGTTGTCAAGGTGGAGATTGTTGAGATTTTCTGTTTTATTAAATTTGGGAAAAATCTCATGTATGTGACAACAATAGGATTAGTTGCTATATTAGCTCCAGTATTTTTTGAGGAGGAGTTAATGCATCCTATATTTGTTGTGAGGGAATTTATGATTCAGTTTTATGCTCCAGCTATATAGAAATGTAATCCCGTAGAGGATTGGGAGTGTGTGTAAAGTGTGTAGAGAAAATAGGGAGAGCTGAGAGTATGTGTGAAGAATTAGATTTGTTGTAATCTCCTTTGAATAATAAGATTGCCGATGCCTCTGTTCTGGTGGACGTAGCCTAGATTGGTTGGGTGAACCACGTTAAAACTGTGTGTTATGGTTTTGTGTTTTTTTTTAATGTGTTGTGTATGTTTTGTTTAGTTTATTTCTGTTGCGCATTGTTTAGTCTAACAAAGACATGTATGATAAGATAGCTAGCATGTATGAAGTCAACAATTTGAATGAAATCATCTCCTTGAAAGATCAACTCAAAGACACTAAGATGAACAAAGGAGAATTCATGCAATCCTACATAATGAGGATATCTCGTCTTAGAGATCAATTGCAAAGAGTTGGGGAATATGTGCCTAACAAGGAATTGGTGATTGACTCTAAGAGGTTTCCCTCCTATTTGGAAAACCTTTATTACTACTATAAGCAACAACAATGTCCTCCCATCATTCGATTAAATTGTTGGAAAGCTCACTTAAGAATAATTAAGGTTGATATCAAGAGGAAGGATTCAAAAGTCAAATATGGACCCTTCATCAAATGGACAAAAAGTATTATGTTGTTGATGATATTGTATTGGACTCATTGTACTCTATTGAACATTTTATGACAATCTAATAGAAGAAGAATTTCAATCAACACATAGCAAAGTTTTAACTTTTTGTCATAATAATCAAGGCCATGTACCATTTTTATTACAACCAAAGGTGTGTTTGTTTTGGAATAAGATTTCTAGAATTTTGTTTTTAAATAATAATTAACAAAAAGAAAATTAACAAAAAAAAATATGTTATTTATCGTATTCACATATAAAGGTATCATATTAAATTCTAACCTTAATCTTGATAATTAATCCATTTTTCTTTAATTATTTTATTTCAGTTATTTTAACAATACATATGGGCTTCATATCTATTACTATAAAATAATAAGATTAAAAAAATAAAATTAAAAATAAGATTAAAATGAAAAAGAACCATTACTATAAATAAATAGAATTAAAAAAATACAAATAACATACGATTTAACTTGATACTAGATCTATAATATATGGCTAGATGTATAATATATGTCTACAATAGTTATATATAGTATTTACAAATTATAAAAAATAAAAATGTTAAAAGTGAAAACAAAATATTTCCGATTAAGTTTAGCGATTTAGTGAAGTGAAGTACAGTAATGTGGTTCAAAGCAGCTCATATTAAATGCGCTAAGTTTTAAAGAACCCACATATTCATGCTGCAATTTCCCATGGAAAGCTGTAAGGATTCGTTTTCTCCCACAGCTAATATCAGCCAAATAAATGAACTTTTGTTAATAATATGTTAATCATTACAGAGTAAAACAAAACAAAAAAAACTCAGTTTTCATGAAGATCTTCTTATGCACATAGGTCATTCACAACTGCTGTAATTTTTCAATAATAAAATTTCAATTTCCTCGTATAAATGCTACAAGAATGCCAGTAAGTTTTATATCAATTTGTTGAAACCTTACCAAATGAGGCCTCAGAAATTAACTAAGCTAGATTATTTGCATTTAACAAATGAAACTAAAATTAAGAATGCTAACTTTAAATGCCATACATGATGCTTCGATGGAACAAGCCAAGCAATTCACAGCTATTCATTCAGAAGACTATTATAGAACTATTTAATAGGATGCCACCCTAGCAGTGGGAAAAAAGAGCAAAAATATGCTGCAAGTTTTATTTGGTAATGAAGCAGCTAGACCTTATTAAAAATCCAAAACTCAGGTAGAGGGTAAAACAACAGATATCTCCAAGGTCAAGAGTGACCAACAGTAATGTATCATGCTGATAAATTAATTGAAGTCTATCATATCTTGGAAGCAAATGCCAACCCTTCCTTTATGAGGACCTCCTTGCTTTCGACCAAAGGCTGCACACGTGCTAATTTGGCGATAGCTTTGTTTTCTTCAGGAGTACCATTCTCCAAGAATACACCTACCACCCTACCATCTTTTATCCAGTATGAACCAAATTTGGCTTTTGGTATAGCAGGGTTATTGTCACCAAAAATAACGGCTTCACCAACGTTGTCTCCATAGAATTGCCATGACAAATCAAATGAACGAGAATAGAAATATGGAAGATAATCATATTCTTCAATGCTCTTTCCTTCTTCCTTGGCTTTAATTGCCTGCAGCAAAAAAAAGATGTAAGTAAAAGGTGATACTGTATCTTATTTCAGAAAATATTGGGTATTGGAATTGATGGTCGCGTAGGGTGTTTTAGAGAGTACTGTCAAAAGATACAAAACTTCCACCATGAGAATAATATAGGTTGATTATACAAAGTGACACGACATATTTTTCAGCTCGTCAGACCCCAAACTGTGGCCTGGTTTAATTTCATATCAAGAATTATGGTTGTATTGTATTCGTTTACACGGGTTAAGAAACTACATCTATTGGATTTGCAGAAGGCATCCCATTGGTTGAGTATAAAGCTCTAATCTGCATTTAGAAAAGTAGTAAAATAAACATAATAAGAGCAAGCTAGTTCTAATCAAGCAGCACCCAAATTTGTTACCGTGGTTCTACCAAGTTGGTAAAAATGAAAAGGGTAGATGCATAGGCTGGCCAAAAAGACCCCAAATTGAGACAAGTGTCTCTTGGATGCGGATTTGGTTAATTTGCAAAGCTTGTACCTTCCTCCATTTCAAAATTTGGGAGCAACAAATGCAAAGTCAAAAAGACATAGAAAGACTACAGCTTCTTGTCCTCCCTCTGATATTTGTTTGAATATGATATATACGGCATATGTGTTTCACCATATCTATTACGTAAATACCGGTATTTATTCACATGTTACATTCAACTTGTACTGATCAGATGGGGTACTAGTATAAACACTATCCTAATTAGGGAAAGAGTGTGTGAATTGTAGAGGCTCTGTTGTCGGGTTTATCCCCTTTGCTGATGGCAAGAGAGGTGCCTTGATTGTATCTTATATCTGCCTTTATCAATAACAAATCAATTTCAGTGTTTTCTCTTTTCATACAAGTCTTCAGGAATTCTGTATTAATTTCAAATTTTCCTGTCAAACTCTGAAGCCTCGGAGAACGAGTGTTGCACTCCTTGAGATGAGGATGGCTTACTTCCATTATAGCATACTTAAACAACTGGAAAGACGGTGATAATTTAACATATTTTCCAGTGGGATTCTATGCCTATGAAATTGGAAGGAAGGAATCCACTATTCAACGTACCTACTAGGTCTAAACGGTACAATTCTAAGAACTTTTTTGTAATTTAACTGCAGAAAGGAGGAAACAAAACGGACCAGTGTATGATAATAGTATAATGTATACGCACAATTCTTTCAGACTGACAGGTATGCTAAATCGTTGGTGGGAATGATTTCATTCACTGTTTCATAGAATTATAATACCATTTTCATTTACTGTTTCATAGATATAATACCATCCAATTATTCACGGTTTCATAGATTAAATTTCATTCACTGTTTCATAGAATTATAATACCATTTTCATTTACTGTTTCATAGATATAATACCATCCAATTATTCACGGTTTCATAGATATAATACCATCTGTATGCGGAAGGTGACCTAAATATTTTTTTTTTATTTTTTTTTGGGTTTGATCAAATGGTTTAAATTTTGGACTAATAACAACCATAACCAGCTTAGATCCATTTTAATTCTGGATCTACCTAATTTCAAGAGGGATCCAATTTCTTGACATACAAACTTTTTTTTAGAGTGAAAAAAATTTTTGATCCTTCTCACTGCTTGGTAGATCCACAGATAAGATGGATCTAAGCTGATTTATGTTTATAATATTTAGAAATTATTTTTCAATTATTATTTAAATTTCTAAATGATATGAAATAATTTTATTTTTTTAATAATTTTAAAAATATTTCAAGATTTTATTGGTTTTATTTTTGAAAATAAGGTTTATAGGAAATAATTTTTCTTGTAACTATTATTTAGGTTAAAACCATGTTTTAATTATGTAATAAAACATAAAATTATATTTAATTAATAAAATTAACAAATAGAATACTATTAGCAAAATCATAGGTTCCCAAAACTCAGAAATTTAAAAATAGCTAATAGTAAATTGACTATTTAATATTATATCTCAATTTTATTTTAATTATTAATTAATTATAGTTATTTATTTTATTTTATTTTAATTTTTATTTAATTTTATTTTTATTTTTATGTAATTTGACTAAATCAAAATGTTTGCAGGACAAGACATTACAACATCTCTTTAATACTGGACTAGAAAGGGCCTCTCAGTGTAATTAATCTAACAGCTTATAGTCTTTCCCCATAAAAAAATAGCAACTTTTCCGATTAAAAAACATTTATAGTCTTTCCCATAAAAAATAACAACTTTTCCCATTAAAAAACATAAATCAGCCAATCAAAATATTTACAGGACCAGACATTACATCTTTTTTATACTGGACTGGAAAAGGCCTCAGCATAATTAATCTAACGGCTTATAGATTATAGTCTTTCCCCATTAAAAAAAACAGCAACTTTCGATTAAAAAACATAAATCAGCAACTGCAGCTGTGTTATAAAATTCAGAATGAGTCCGATAATCGGATTTGATCTTTCAGGATTTTCTTCTCAATTTATTACTTTATATAACTACAGAGAAAAAGGATAAGATGGAAGGGGAAAATATATTCACCTGCACCGCTTGTGCTGCTGATTTCCTAGCATGATCAACATGCTCGACTCTTCTAATATCCCCATAAATCTTCATTGGGAAAGTTGCCACGTCTCCTACTGCATAAACATCAGGAGCACTAGTACTGAAGAAACCATTCGTCTGCAATTTATTGTCACATCAACTCAGTCAAATACAGTACCGATAATTCTTTCGTAATATGATAATGCACAAATATGAGGAAAATACAATAATTCAATAATTCAATAGGAAGAATACACCAATGCAAAATTCATGCCAAAGAAGCAGCGGTAGTATAATCCCAGACTTCGATGTTTTCAGTACAGGTGTCCCAGTATCAATGCATATCCATCCAACTATAAGTTGTGGTTACCATGTTTGAAATGACTTCTTGCTTAAGATTACTTTTGCTGTTTTTAGATGTGAACCCCCATAAAAATGTAAACCCAAATAACCTGCGGAAGAGAGTTATTGGCTTCTCCAGAATAAAATAACCTGCGTAAAACAGGCCATAGCTAATGCGAATATTAGTTTTGGCCACATCCAAAGAGCGACTAACAAGGTGGCTGACCATCTTTGCCCCGCAAAAGCCAAGAAGCAAGACCTGTGGTAGATGGTTATAAATAGGGATCTAAGATAATCCAAAGCAAAGTTACCCCACCTCCTAAACTACCCGAACTAATCCCATGGAGCCCCACATTCAGCACCCATCCCAACCTTATAAATGGAAGGTCGCGTTGCATTTATGATCAGAAGTCAATGCAAACCTGTTGGAAGGATTGGACTACCCCATTCACCTCATGTTTCACTTATAGTCCAGGGTGGCCGCTGGCTAAGGTGGCAAACCAGACTCTCACCCAAATATAGACACCCCCCGAACCGTTTGCTTGATTTCATTCTGCCGGCCCCGAAATCGATCATGAGGAGAACCATGGAAGTGGGAACTCAGCACCCAAGGAGGGCAGGAAGGAAAAACCCACCACTGATCGCGAATATGGAGGAAACCAAAGTCATGTGGGGATCACTACATGTTGACTTGGCCCTCCAAATTTTTGAACCTAGAAGAAGGCCAACCATGCTTAATTCCACCCTGGACAACACCTTGCCACCTATATGTGCTCAACAATTCATGCCTCAAAAGCAATCCTAAAAAGAAAAGAGACATTTCTGTCTTTGGCCCTCAAACTAGGCCAGCAAAAATATTTGAAACCTGCAGCTTGGACAACAAATTGTTCCCCACAGAATTTGGGGTTAACGACTTGATGCGGGTGTTGCGCTAAAGAGGCCAAAAATAGGACCTCTTCGCTCCTCCATATCAACTTTGTAAGAAAGTAATCAGGGGAAATTTTCAAGGGCGGGAGCGGCAATATTCAACACTCTGTCAAATCCTTACCCAACAGAAGCAGGTACAAGAATAAGGAAGATGATTAAAAAACTCAGTTCTTGTCATCCCCACCTTTTTGTGACTTCACGAAGGGAGGGATCAGCATGTGTGCAGTCAATTAGAGAGGTCCTCATATTACTTTGATAGTCTGCTGGAAAGGGTAGTTGGCTCAGATAATTTCAAGGGAACCCTAAAATTCAAGGCCTAGACGACGAAAAAATATTTCTGTGACTTGCCACAACCACCTTCATTGCATTTGATGAAGAAGACTTTCATGATAACCCGTTTCACCAAGTAGCAAGTGTTCTTGAACAAAAACTACGAAAGTCACCTTATCCAAATGTGGGAATTGATTTCTATTACAGGAAGGAATTAAGATGTAAAGACAGGAAAACTGTGCTCTGTAACAATAACCTTTACTTGGATATTTATGAATTGATTCAAATTTCAACTCAAAAAACCAATGTTCAGTTTTGGGTTCAATGGATTTGCGATCATGCACTATCACGAAATGTATTGATGTGGAAACCAAAATCACCAAGGCATAGCTGTACCGTAAAGTATTCACAGATGGAACTGGGCTGTTTGGCCCACTATCCAAGCCGTGGTTTGGCTTAGGCTGAGTTCGATCATATTTTTTGGAGCTACGAATGGGCCAAGAAAATTTGGTGTTATTACCTGGATTGCTTTGACCTTGGCACCCTAGTTGAGGGCATAAAAGGAAGGGAGACAATGCTTAGGGGATTTCCTAAGCAACCAAATATGGGAGAACTCAAATATCCACATCCATAATGTAAGTTATCCATTTCGTTCTACTAATGGTGAAGGTTCTATTGTATATCATATGGATAGTCAAAATTTCAACGTACTTCTAGGCAAATGTATGTACTGTGAACTGGCTCTCTGTGCCGCATAGGACAGGTAAAGAGCAATTTCAAAATGGCACGGGACTTTTCAAGTAATTCTCTGCCAATCCCACCAGCATTCTCTCTGTTTTAGAGGTTGGATTGAAGGAAGCACCTATTCTAATAGTTGAATTAAAGGGAGTGTTAGATTAAAAATTAATAGTTAAGGGTGATTTTATAAAAGTATAAAACAAATAAAATAAGAGCAATAGTTGAATTAAAGGGAGTGTTAGATTAAAAATTAATAGTTAGGGGTGATTTTATAAAAGTATAAAACAAATAAATTAAGAGCAATTGATCATTACAAAGTATAATTTAGATAAGAAAAGAGGATCATTGCAGAGTAGAATTCAAAGAATTATATTGGACCATTGTAAAACAAATTTCAAAGAAAATAGCCAAGGGGATTAGTGTTTCCTATAGGTTGGCGCCTACATTTTCTTGCAATAGAGGGGATAAGTGTCTCCTATAGGTTGGTGCCTACAAATTTGAGAAATTTAGGGGATTGGTGTCTTCTATAATTTGGTGCCTACAAATTGTTGTAATAATAGGTTGGTGCCTATGAAGGACTATCATATAAAACAATTTCTGGTTTTTCTCTCGAAAAGGTTTCCACACATATCTTGTGCTTATTGAAATGTTGATCATATTATTTTCTTATGGTTCTTGAATGTTTTAAATAAGTGAAATTTGATTTATATTGATTCCCCCCTCCTCTCAATATATGCGTGAATCCAACACTAATTCTAGTCAATAGTTTGGTAGCCTTTTTAACTTGAGAAGATGTCTCAAGCGTTCCTTTAGGAATTGGTTCTCGAATAACAATGAAAAAAGGTTTAGCAAATAATCCTAAGACTTAGGGTGTCCTCAAGCTTCCTTATCATGTTCTTCAATTTAGTATTTTCTAGTTCCTACTCTCTGATTGAATGGGAAAGGAATCAACAATAGTCAAGTATAACTCAAAAAGTACAAATGGTTTTTTCCCTACATAATTAATCTTTGAGTTCCAGATTTCTAAATTTTCTTGTCTTTAATATTAATTATCTAAATATGTAATTCTCAAGCTTGTTTATTATACTTTCTATGTTGCAATGTCAAATATTGTTCTACAAAAAAAATTGGTCCTTCATAACCATTTCTTTTATGATTTTTGGCTTTTATCCATCTTGGAGCCTACCCATGCAATAACTTTGTTGGTGTTATAAACTTACTGTTGGGTCTTGAAAATGTCATTCATTTCCATTACACTTTCACTATTATGTCCATTATATCACCTCCATTTCATTACTATGTCACCACATTCATCCCACTTTCATTATCATTGGGCCACATTTATGTTTTTCCAAACTTTATTAATTCTTAGTCTTTTTAAGTGAATTTGTGGTTAAAAATTAGAAAATAATGTGCATATGCTTATACCTAACAAGTGGGTTGAGATTGTTGACGTGTGTAGGTCAAAAAAAAGCTTCTAGAAAACCCTTATGTGGCACTCTAAGGCCAAATTCGAATTTGAGTGGATGAGGATCTATTGAATTGGAAGAACCTACAACCTTTGATCACAATAACTGAACTGAGTAACCGCACTTCTTGGAATAATACCAAGCCACGAGTAATGTTTTAGGAAGGGTTGATTGAAACCCGAATAGCAGGCGGGTATTAAATAAGCCATCAATTAAGTACAACGTATCTTGCTTTGAAGATAATTCAATCAGATCAGAGGCAAGATAGTCACATAGTATATATGAATCTTTTCTGATCCACGTCATTGTATCTTGCTGTGTTGGCCAAGAAACGACTTCTTATTTTTCAAGCATGCCAAAGTTTATTGAGTCGGAAACATTCCGCATGATAATGAAATGGCAAGTCAATCACACTGCCAAACTTAATTTGAGTCAGAGTCATTGATTCAGTATGAACACGAATTGGCAAGCCAATCTCACTGGAGTGGATGCATTTAGCCTTATAAGTAAGAGCAGTTATTTTCGAATCTTCTAGTCCTGAAGCTAATTTTAAATTTGCATACTTTGTACAATTAGAGGCCATGTTCCAAGTCATTGATGAGATATGCATCCCGCTAAAGAAGCAGGCAATCCCTGAAACTTTAGAGTTTGCTATCAAGACTGGAAACCAAACTATTCACTAAATGGAGTTGTATCCTTAATTAGAGGAGGTATGGATGGCTTCTTTACAACTTTCTCTTGTGGGATTATGAATGCCTGAGCGCTCTGGATGATGATGGAGATTCACAATGGATGACCAAGGCCGGATCAAAGGGAAGGCATGGAGGTTAGAAGGGCAATAGGTGAATCCGTTCAAATCTCTATAGAAATTCATAGTGCTAAAACATTGTCTTTATTTGTTGAAGATTATAAAGATTGCAAAGAAGAGGAAACTAGCCTTGCCATCAGGGCCCACGGGAGCTTCAACCTGACGTACCCAGATATCATTGAATACGTGTTTCCAATTATGAATATAAAACACAGTTGTTGGTCTACTCAATTTCATTAGCTTTTCTTTGTGGTCTCGCTATTTTTACTCTGTTTGAAAAATTCATATGACACACGATTTTTACTGGTATTTCTATTAATGAAATTATGACATTTTTGTTGAAGCTGCTCAAACAAAGCAGTAGAAAAATTAGAAGGTGGACAAACTTTGACCAGCACAGATAACTATGTTAGTATTCGATCAAAATACCCTAAGGTGGGAATGGAGAAAAGGGCAAAGTATGGGCAAGAATGTGGAACTCAGAACTGCTGGTGACACACAACAACATTCTAACATGGGAAAAACTCTGCAAAAGAGAATATAAAGGACCGCAAACATGTGTGCCATAAGAGGAAGCAGAGGAAAGTATCAGGCACACGTTCCTGCAATGTAGATGAGCCCAGACTTATTGGGGAAGTATCTTCCAGAGTATAAGACACGCATAATGCTTGAATATTCCATAATGAGGCCAAAGCGTGGATCAAAATAGAAGCAAGATCTCAAGAAACTGTGAAACAACAGAAGCCAAACAATGAACCGAGACAGATGCACAAGTTCAGACAGAGGATAGGGAAAAGCTGGTACCGTAGGTTCCCTATTCAGATAATAGGAACAAAATTAATTGAACTGAAAAAGAAGCAAAAGAAAAACGGTATATGGAGACCTCCTGAATTCCCTTTCATTAAGCGAAACTTGTTCAGGTTTGAGGGGAATATAAGAGCATCGTCTGTACAACCTATTCACATTTACCAGAATTAATCAACAATGTGGCAAAGGCAGTAGCAGCACAAAGGATTTTCAAGGCCAGAATACTTGGAAAAAAAATATTCGATGGTTAAAGGAGACTCGGATCTGATCATCGATGAGCTTAAAGCCTTACAGACTACAGTTCAATGATCCAGAGTTAGGATAATCTCCAAACGGCCATCTTGATAGGCTGACCGCAGAGACCTTTAGGATGCCTAAATCTTTTCATGGTGTGCATTTCAATCAGATTAGAGCATCTGGAAATAAAGTGGTTTACAGGTTAGAAAATGTTCGAGCTATAGCCGACTGGAGCTGGGAAAACCTGCCATCAAGATGGAGCTTTAGCAGGCATTAGAAACCTGAATGAGATCTGAATCCCGGTGGAAGAAGACTAGGGACCAGCGACACACACTCTAGTTCAAGAAACCAGCACCATCATGGCGCACCACCCCCCATGAGGAAAGCGTTACCGACTCCCGAGAGATTCTGCTACCTTTCTCAAGCTTTCAAGATACTAGCATATCATTTGTTGATTATAAATCTACTTCTCTCAAATTTGAAAACCTGAGTTATTTAATGAACAGTAGTAAAGCAGGAATGCTGTTTTCAATTAAACCTTTCTATAGGCAACCATTAGCATAAGATCTTAACTTCTCTGTCAATTTTTGTTTCAAATGGCATGGAGGAAACTGTAACATTCATTTTGCCAATGACCGATGGAACCCCGGACAATGTTAGATGGTCCAGGGCTAATATGTTTTGATATATTCAATAATTAGCTCAATGTTCGAAGAGCAAAAATTAATGGAAACCAGGTAAAACCTTAATGCCACCCTTTTCCTCCTCAAGCTGTCCTTTGAAAAGGCCTGTTAAAGGTCTTCCTCCAACACCAACAACAACAATGTCTGCCTCTAGTTCCCTGCCATCCTTCAACTTTACTATCTTAACCTGCAAAAAGAATGCTTTTTAGTCCTACAAGAAATTTAAATTATACCCAATCTGCCTATAAGGACTTCAATGACAAGTTATATTACCATTGAAAATTAACTGTCTATAAACTCCACAACGTTGCTGTCCGTACTTACCAGACATACAGAAAGATTAATTACAATTTCCAATGCCAACTGACTACTACATATAGACAAATATTGAAGCTATAACAGACACACAACAATTTAATAATAACACGAACCACTTACATTTCCGTGTTCATCCGTGTCAAATCCTGTGGCCACTGTTCCTTTAATTATTTCCACACCCTTTCCTTTATAATAGCCCTCATAGAAAGCAGCTATATCAGCAGTGAAAAGACGAGGCACTGCGCAGAAAGAAACCAAAGTATGATCATTGGGAAAACTTCAAACATAATTGAGAATCCAATGATTCTGTAAATACATTAATTATTTCCAATGCAAACAAATAAATAGTAAATACAACGTTATAAATATAACTATTGGCAAAAGAAGTGAGATAGATCTCCTTCAGACAAGGATACAAACATTAAGCTGATAGTTATCAAATAGATCGTATAAATTGTATGAGAAAGTAAAAGAATCAAACATTTTAACATAGCATACGAGAAAATTATTGTCTACTGAGAACCCAGAAGAAGAATCTAGATGTAGCCAGTTGTGTCTAAGGAAAGCAGCTGATGAAAGAGCCAAAACTCAACAAAATAACATAAATAACATTATATTAGAGCCTCAAATTGACACAGTCATCTCATCGAACGCTAGATAATAAGGTTGAAAGAAACTTACTGCACCACGGCTCAGGGTAAACCATTTTAACTTTATACTTGTTGATGTTTAAAACCGCAGCCAGTTCAAGGCCAATGTATCCTCCACCAACAATCACAGCTGTGCCTTCTGGTTTTGATTTTATCGCTGATATCAAGGCATCAGCTTCGTCAATCTCTCTCAGATAAAAGATGCCCTTGGCATCAGCTCCTTGCACACCAAAGTCGGATAACTTGATGACCTGTTAAGAAAATGGAAAAAAATTGAGACCGAAAAGTTTGCAGAAAAAAACATATTAGTGAAGTTAGAACAACGAAACTAACTCATAACATGTAGCTATAAGAAATACTGAGAATGTCCAATTGCACCATTAATTTATGTTTTTATTAGCATTTATGATTTGCCACATAAAAGAAATTTTCCTTTTCTGAGCTCAAAGCTTTGGTGTGGCTATAGCTTTTTGCTGGCACTCACGTATCTAGGAAAACTCACTTGAATGATTCGGACTCTGGAAGCTGGTCAGCCATTAATGATTTATTAGACTAATTAAAAAGAGATCAAACAGTAGATCCCAGTGAACCATTTTAACGTATGAGCTAGTTGAGATTTTAAACTCTAGATGATTGGCATTCTTACAAAATGGATATCGATAGTAATAATCAACTTCCAGAAATTATTGTTTTATTGAGAAGACAGCAAATACAAGGATGGTTAAAGTTACACCTCTAGTTCAGGCTACGCTCATAGGCATCTCAACTTGGAATTTGAGTTTCAGCATAATGGATATTAATAAATCAAATCTCAAGCATATAGCTATTTCGAAAAGGGTGACTACACGATTGACAAAAATACATTAGGAATTTAGAATCCTTGGCCTCCAAGGTGACTGAATGAAAAGCTTTAAAAAAATGAATAAGCAGTTGGAAACGGAAAGGATGTTAGTTTGACAACGGTTTCTTGGCTAAATGTAGTTAAACAGTTTTGTAACGAGTAGTTTTAGTTATGTATGTAGAGGATTATTCATTCGAGAATAAAAAAACATATATACATTTCAGTTTCTCTTTCTTGGTCTTCTTTCTCATTCTGTTCTTGCTGTTCGTTCTTTCTTTCATTCTTTGCTTCTCTGCTCTTAAAACAAGAAAGGAAAGGGAAATATTGTCCCAATTGTTATACCAAAGGCCTAAAATTAACCTCTGAGCAGACAATCACGAATATGTATTAATGGTCCGAAATATTTGGATCCATATCTAGATCAGAAGAATATTGCCTGATTAATGCCTCTGATGAGTGTTTAATAAATTAATAAAGTAAAGATCGATTTGGCCATTTTGGTGCAATAGTGTTTGAACTTTGATTCATGACGGTATTGTCAGAAATTAGGGTCTTAGCATGGATGTGCACCAATCAGACCAGAGAGAACAACAACTCAGGCATATGATTTATCAGCAGACTACTGTTATTGGAATTTCTCCCCAAAGCCTGTTGAAGGAACATTTGACTACAAAGTCCCAAAATATTGGTGAAAACAAAAGATTGAGCAGAGTGATATGGTTTACAGCTTATTGGCTAACTAATGTTATCCAGAGTTTGCAGCCCGTGTTTTACCCATGAGAGGTTTGTTCCTATATTAACCCCCGTGATGAGATAGTCCGAGTCCTTGCAAAGAACGGATGATCCACTATGTATATCCGGATTCAGGACTGACCAGATTGCTTCGCACATCCGACCCCAATGCATTTCACCCTCCCAACAGAACTATCCATACCAATGATATCTGGATATGGCTTTTATGAGGTTCTCAAGGAATGGCTTTACCGCCCTAACAATAAAGAACAAGCCACATTACGAGGAAAGGAGGCTATGCTGAACTGCGAGTGGTTGTCAAGTGAAGTCTCTAGTGATTTTCCTGAGTTGTATCAGAGCCAAGTTTTTTGCGAAGCTGCTAGTGGTACAATAATGGGAATATTACTACCAAAGCATTCTAATTTTGTCATGCGTGTATAAGCATACAAAGGTATGTTACAGATGGCTTCAAAACCAAGATTATTATGAGATTGTCGAGCATGATGTGCAGGAAGGCTTACCAAGAGGTTTCCCGTCAAACAGCCTCGGCTGGATTTTGTACGAAATTGTGTATAGTATCAGATGCATGACAATGTTATCTCTCAGAACAAGACCTTTGTGGACCCCGCCTCATATCCATTTGGTATGCTACATAGGTTATGCAACAGTTCAGAGTTTGTTATGCCATGTGTTTTGGAATCTTCTGAGGGATTCCAAATGATGTAAAGCGAGTAATCTGAATTATCGATAAGGGGTATACAGGGCTGGGAACAGGTTTGGATCCAGCACTGAAAAAAATTGTAGGAAAGATGTAGATCAGATTTCGCTATCCAGTTTGTAGGAAAGATATAGACACTCTTCCAATTGATGCCAAGATTCACAATTGATTGAATTAGGCCTTCACGGGTCCAATAAAGGAACTGGTCAGGGTTTGGAAGGTTTATATTTATAATTTTTCTCCTGATTATACATACAAACAGTCAACAGCTGTGACACCTTGAATCAAAACCATTCAGGAACCTCAAGAGTAGAACTATAACTTATAAACAAAAAAGAGAGTTCTCATGCACATTACTATTAACCATCCATGTGCTCTAAGTTATAACAGATAGTTGATAGGTTATAACCATCATTGATAATTTTATAAACCATTTCTCCATGAGAATGAAGCAGGACCCTAAGAGCACTTTGGTGGGCCACATACATATGTCCATTTTAACAGTGAATAACGTGGTTTTATTGAAGTCTATGGCAGGACTAAATAATAGTGTGGGCAAAGTAAGCAACAACATAGCACATAAGGATAAATCAGACCTTGATGGAAGAACTTGACCATAATGATAGATCAAGACCAACAGATGACCTTGATGGATCAGAGCCAGAAAGCAGGTCTTGATGAAAAGATAGAACAGACCTTGACCAGGAATGCGGTGTAGGGCTTTTAGCCTTAAAGAGTTTAGGGCTTTGGCAATTTTTCATTAACAAATGATTCTTTTGGAGATCGATGGGTCAAAAAAGCAGTGGAAGTTTCAGGATCCCTGTCCTCCTAGGGATCCACCTCGATGGCAGATCCTAGAAAGATTTTGGTGTATCTACAGATCCTATACACCAGGATGGTGAAACCTAACGTGAATTGCAAATTAATTCATGAATTTAGAGACCTATTCATATTCAAGGTCGAGTTCATATTCATATTCATACTTCGTTCAATATGAAGTTAATATAGCCAACACGTATATGTCCAATTAAACACAATTATTGATATTATACATCGAAATTGCATAGCTCATGCCTTCGGTGGATTTTAAAATGTTCAAAACAACATCCGAGTGATGAAAATGCTAATCCATGAACATTGCATCGGAGTTATTTCCATTTTAAAACATTGTCATCTTAGGTACTTACAGTCGAACCAGTTGCAATGATCAAAGTGTCGTATTTGAAAGTTGTCCCTTGTGCACTAGTGAGAGTTTTGGTGGCAATTTCAGCTTTCACCACCTCAGTGCTAAGAATCAGCTCTATACCTGTAATATCAAAATTCATAGGAAAACTATGTGGTTAATAATCTATTAATCAGAAAGATAGACCAACTACAATGATGATCTCAAATGTATAAAGACATCAAATTCATTTGCAAATAACATTGATTAGAGGTGAAACCTGAACTACTACAAACTTGAAACATCCAATCTTTTCCATTTCCAGAATGTAAACATAACCTCGAAACTGATGGGGCACAAAACTGATAGAAAAGGATTGAGATGATACCTTTCTCAGAATACCACTCTGGGAGCTGCCTCTCTCCTCCAATCCCAACGCAGACATGGAAGCCTGGTAGTCGTGCAGCTCCTGAAAGCAACAAATACCAATGTTTACATCTCTCGTGCAAGCAAACATGCATAAGCATGCATGATTGCACTATACTTCCAATAACAACACTATCATGGAAAAGGATGCTGCTGATCACATGGGATCAATGCTTGTTTACATCAAAGTCAAAAATAGGAACAATCGCAGGATTGAAGAATGGAAAATGCCTCGTATATTTTACATCTATAAGAGACACACATACTGATAAGATGCACAACTTATGAGTCCACAAGGGATAAACATAATTTATACAGAGAAGATAATGGAGATATGATATATCATATAGTAGACTCTTAAAAAAGGGTATGTTGGGATCACTGCCAATCATAGGCACTAGTTGCTAAGTAAAATTCAACAATGACTATAACCCTTGAGACATCAGAGTCTACCTCTGACTTTGCATGGTAGTGACAAACCAGATAGATCTCCTTAGTACAACAAACCATTAGCACATTGAGATAAGAACAAAACCCAGATATTGACATCTTTCTGTTATATGAAATCGTTCGCATAGTTAATTTACATCTATCAATCCTGTGAACATGGCTGACTATCTGTCTCTCGATTTCATGGATAAAGGAAAGGACTTGTCGAGCAAAGAAGACAGGCATTCAAAACAAAAAATGTAGTACCGAAAATAATAATAAACAGTAGAAATACCAAGAATTGCATATATACAGTGATAACCATGCAAAAGAGTAATTTCAGAAATAAAAGTACAAGCTGAGAAAGCTTGCTGGGGAGCAATCCTGGCTGTTCCCTTTGGGTTTAATTATATATCCTTTAACTTGACTGAAGGATCCAAATCATTGAGACCATAACATGAACTTTAAAATAGATGAGTAGAACTATCCTTTATTGTTATGGTCGGAACTTAATTACTACTAGCTCCCATGCATATATGCAACCAAAATGATTTCATCTACCTTGTGTGAATTCAAATGAAATATTATACCTTCCGGAAAGAGATAAGCCTTGCTAAGTGCAGGTCTTTCATATGGAGCTACCTGTAAAAACAATGTAGATTGTCATCATAAATCCAATCCATCATGCACAGGGAACAAGATAAATAGTTTGCTCTTATAGTAATATTATTTTCTCATCAAATAAAATTTGCATCCATTATCCATGCGGTGGTGTAACATGATTATTAAATAAAGTGGTTTCAATCTCATCTCTAGTATTTAACCACGAAAAAGGCATGACAACAAAGTCATTAAACTCAGAGAGAATGTGTAGCAAACCATTAAATGCAAATAATCTGAAAATTCAAAGCATCAAATATCATTGAAAAAGAAGCACACAGATAGACTTTTGTAGGGGGGAAAACATATACTGCATAAATACTTCGAAGTCTGAAAGCTCCTATAAAGGATTGGATACCTGTAATAGCTTGAACACAATTCAAATTGTGATGCTGATTCCTAAATAATTTCAACTTCGAAGTTATCACTTCTGTGACCGATGAGATAAAAAAATGGCACAGAGGAAATTGGAAGAATCATTCTAGTCCAAGATTTAACTGCTAATCTGATTTTTTGGATACTTTATGTTGATGCAAATGCTTGGTAAAGTCTATACAATGTTTCAATAAAGTGATATAACTCATGAAGAAAAATCGAATAGAAATGAGATCGACCCTCAAAAAAAAAAATATATATATATATATATATATATATATGAAATTTTTTTCTAAGCAAAGCAGGTTTCTGTTGAGGAATGCATTATAATTTAGAACTAAAGATACTTGCATCACTCTTGTAAGCAGCCTAATGCCAAGAGAAGAGCTCATAATGCACTACTTATGGCAAGGAAGAAGAGTTCAACACCACACAAGAGTCAATACTGAAGCAAACAGTCTGGAGAAAAGAAAAAAAAAAATATGAATTTAAGTGCCTCTGACTTCCAGATGTAAACCCACAAACCCTGCAGTTGCTCGGATATTTAGAGTGCTAACAAACGCCATGAATTTTTATTGACCTATACAGCAACTAATGGAAATAGAAATCAGAACATACAGCCTCTTTCGATATAATCGCAAGCTCTCCAGATTTGAGACCCAACTTGACAAATTCTCTGGCCGCATATCCCTGAAAAACAATCAAATAAATTGATTAATACCTGACTTTAATTCAACTTGTATGGGGAGATCAAATATAGTCAAAGCCGGCTATTCAGACCAAGCTCCTTCAGTATCAACAGCTTTAGCTAACTAAAGGCATTGTATTCAGGATAAGTGAAAGAAAAAAAGCTGAGTTGACCAATACATAATATAGATGGAGAATGCATATTAGTTTCTTCCTTCTACAGTTTATTTAACTTTTACTTCATCATAGCCTTGTATTTTGAAAGAAACATGCAAGTAGCTTCAAGCATTACATGAAGGTGCAGAGTTCAGAAACATTGTCACTTCTTTGGTATGCCTTAGATATTTTCATAAAAGCAGTGACCACACGTGGAATTAATCTTAAAGTTCTAGATTTCACAAATCAAAATCAGTATAGCAATTACTTTACAGAGCAGGAATGTCAGACAACATAGATTGTGTGGAGTTAGAAAAAAAAAAGAAATTACAGTCAAACGGGACATGCAAATTGCTTTGCAAGATTCGACTCATGTCCATTTTCAAATAAGGAGCAGTAACATGGAGCATAATATTATTTTTTCATCAATAGACATGAACAAGAAAGACGCATTCCTATCTTCATTGACATATACATCTCTGTGTGTTCGTCCTTATGTATGTCCTACAATATTCTGATGTTCAACCCAGATCTGATTTCTTAGCATTTTACTTTCATTCTACTCTCCTGTAAGTTGCACATTATAGATAGTTGAATAATATCCAAACAGTTAATCAACAAATGCATATATACAGACTCTACCAATAAAAAAGGACAGTGACAAGTATAATGGGCCATGGATATCAATACTAAATGGCTGGCAACTAATATTTTTGTGAAAATTACCTAGTAGCAGTAAAGGAATTTAGGACCTGAAATAGGAAACAGATTTTAAGTGATTATATTGATCAGATGCACTTTCATTTATCTCCTATTTGGGAAGATCTTGCAAGCTCTGTTTTTTAACCAAAAGACCAAATCATGCGCTCAAAAGGCTAATAAGTATAGGTTTTTTATAAATTGATTGAACTAACAAAGATCAAGGGCACATATAACTCCATAATAATTAGACACCCACTTTTCTAAATGTGGCTTAGGAGATTTGCCGAAAGCACTTACAAATTCTTACTCATGATAGTTTATCCATTTATGTTTTTGCTCAGAAAAGTCCCTATAACTTACTGCACTATTCAAATCACAATTCTACATGACTCGGTTATATGCATGTTTACGAGGCTGTCCAATTATTGTATCCTTCTTTATTGCATCTTTCTTTACTTTATTTTATTTTTTATTTAGTTTTAACATTTTTTAAGAGTTGTATTTGCACTCCCACATTGTACTCCTGTTGGTTGTATCTTTCAGTGTCATTGACCTATTTATGATAATATATTGGACATTAATAAAATTATATTATCTTATCTTTCTTATTTCCAAAAGTATCCCACAAAGATGCTAGCATGAGGAATAGTAAAAACCTATTAATCCACTTATGCACATTCTGGGAAGAGGGCAACCCTTATGATATGTCAGTTGGCACCCAGGCAATCTTGATTAGAAACTAGATTGCACTTTTTATTCCCCAACAGTTATAGTAAAGTAGTGTGTGTGGCAACAGAATTTGTTGTCAGTAGCTAAACTCAGTAACTACTTACAAATTCTTCGTCATCAGTCTTTCCCAAGAAGAGTTCTCAGTGATATAGTGCAAAATTCAAATCACAGGATCCAACAAAGGTGCAAAAGCGGCCAAATAGTAAAAATTCATCAATCCACCTATGCATGTTCCCAAAAGTAGGCAACCCCTACCTATATAACAGTCAACCCACTGACCATTTTGATTAGAAACTAGTACACACTATTAATTACTCACTATTTGGGTCCTCAGGGATAGCTTACTTGGCAAGTCCATGTTATATAAAGGTGAGTGATGATAAACTCCTGTTCAATTTCCGGATTGACTGACTTGTGCGTTATTTATAGGGTAAAGAAGTTACACCTAAGAGTTAAAATGGTAATAATCAGAATCAATCCCAAATCACACCAGTATGATTCCGGCTCAGTTACCAATTCCTTTGATATTAAAAAAATACCCATAGAGACAACTAATATGCACTATTTATGCACCCAACAACAGGGGCAACTAATCTGCACAATTTATTCCCCAGCAATTAGGGCTATAGTAAAGAGAGGATATAAGGGACACAAGAGTTCATTCTGATTAGCTAAACTAACCATTCAAATAAGACCCACTATCGCATAATTTTATTACTCTTTTAGCATCCCTTAAAAATAAAAAGTTTTTCCTGCGGTTGCTTGCGCTGAATTAAGGTCCTACAATCTACGATCTGTCACTAGTTTTCCCTAATTGATTTAATTTTCCCATCAAATAGCATCCATTGACAGAGAAAAGCTTTGGGCTATCTACCCAGAGCATGTGTTACTCTAAACATGTTATCTCAGAAGCAGATATTATTTATTTCTGTCGCATAGATTGCGCAAGGAAAAAGAATCCATGTCATGGATAATCAAATCTATTCCATTAACTCATCTTACTGAAAGAAAATGAAGCTAAACACAGTATTCTTGTTGTTTTTACTCGTCTTCATCAAGCGCCAGTAATAATGTAAAACAGGATCTGTGTCGCTGTGTCAAGATAGGTTGTAACAGTGCATGCATAAGCTAACAGAAGCCAAAAACTACCCAGAAAAGCCTGATATCGAAACAGAGCAACAGAAAGATCGGCGTTGAAAGCAATCTGAGGAGGCATTTTGCATATGAGATCAATGTGACAAAAAAACATGTGATGCCGAGGAAAGCAATTGACTTACAGCTGCAACGCCACCACCCACAATAACGTACTTAAAAAACTTTTCAGCCATTGCAGTGTTAGATCGAATGAATCTGCACAGAGAGACGAGGTAAACTCAAAACTGTTTGTTGATCGAAGAAAGTAGAGAGCAAACAAAACTCTTCGAAACAGAATTGAGAGCGTAGCGGCTGTGATTGGGCCAGCATAGGCGATAAATATAAATATAATATATGACCCAAAATTCAATTCAATGGGTTTAGTTGCGTACATCGCGTAAGCTCTTACTGGAGCATCTCCTTCTGTTCACATTTGCCAGGGGTTTAGTTTGCTTAGTTGTAAAAAAAATTGAGACTTGTAGATTTTGATTGGTTTAGTGTTTGATGGGAACATTTAAATATGATTTAATGTCCACGTTTTCGCTTTGGAACCGTATCTCTAAATGCAATTCAAGGACTACAATCGGCAGAGGCTTTGGTCAAATCAATTATTAGTATTAAAAATTGGCTTTTTGTATAAATGGTGGAAAGTTAGGATAGTTATGATGTGGTGGATGGGGTATCCTTATTAAAAAATCTTTTACTCCAATAGTGGAGGGCTATGCTTTAGTGATAATTTGGCATGTTTATTTAGAAATATTATTTATTAGCTTAATAAGGGTTATTTTTAAGGGATAAGTTGAAGTAATTTTTTAATTTTATTTTCTTTATAAATAAGTTAGTGCGAGGGAGTTGGTTTAAGTGAATGAATTAATTTCTAAGGTCAAACAATTATTACTAATTATTATTATAATTAGTGATTAACTTTTGATGAATCATTTGAACTACCTATAGTGGTAATCCCATTTAGTAATTGAGTTTGTATTATTTTTTATTGAAATGTTATAGAAAAGAGAAATATTTTTTTGGGAAAAAAATTTGAAAATTTAGTTGAATAAATTAAACAATATACCCCAGACATATGGCAAACGGACCTAATCATATATATATAATTGATTTTGAAAAAACCATAAAAATTATGATTTATTTATATAACTTATAAGGAAATTAATAGTTATGATTGATTCTAATAAAGTAATATAATTAATATTAATGGATCTTTTCTTTTAAAAGGTAATTGAAATGGGCTAGTTCAAATGGTCATATTATGAAGTATTGTGTAAACAATGAGATTTAAGGTTCAAATCCCTCGTGGGTCAAACCAACAAAAAAAAGATAATTGAAATGGAAAATAGTGTCCTAACAAAGTTAAATGATTTGTTCCCAAATTTGTGTGGTCGGTGTTGTTCTTTATCTAAATAAACACTTTGAAAAACACATTTAGTTCTGCCTTGGAGGAGGAACAAATAATAACGTCAAGTTCTCAGCACCGTGGGCATTATTTTATGCGGAAAACTTCATTGGGGTAAGGAAATTGCAAATCTTCGGATATTCCTAGGTAGTGGTTGATTAGGTTTGCGACAGAGTTGGAATTGTTGCCCCTCATATGTTTCATATCATTCAGGAAATAAAGAAGGAGGCTCACAAACTGGAATGATTTGAAACAAAAAACTTCTTGAGGGATTTTGATATTAGACTTTTAGATCCATCACATTATGTTTTTGAGTCGTCATTTCGAGTCAACCAGTGTGGCTCATCATCAGGACACTCTAATGAGAAATCTTATCAACCTTCAATAGATAAATAGGTGAGGGAGTTGAACACTCTGGAAGATCTATTTTCCAAGAAAGTGTTGCAGATTCAACTGGGTACTTTGGAGATTGTTGAATTTTTGGATGACCAAGCCTTAGAGGCAATAGTCATACAATTTTAGTCATAATGTTGTTATTCTCTTTTCGACTATTATGATCATGAAGTTTTTTGAAAGACTTTCTTGTATGGAAAATATATAAATTATAAGATATTTTTTTGGGGGGTAAATGGGATTGAACCTTTTGAAGGCTAGCAGAGTTGTTTGAAGGACATAATGTATTTTTTATCTTTGTCCTTTAGAAACTTTTCATCAGGATTAGACCTAACAAATCATCATAATGTATATTTTCATTAAGGAAATATGAGTTATTTTCCTAAGAAAAAATAGGTTAAATGATTTTTTTTGAGGGGGAAGTTAAAAGGATCCTTTCATTAATAAAAAAAAATTATATATATCTTGAATATTCAAAAGAGGACTAAAATCCAAGATTCAAAAAAAACTATTACGATAATTATAACAACATAGAAAACTCCTTGAGGATTCAAGATTTCAAGGGGGAAATGCCTCCGACATTTTCATGACTTTCCCCAAGTTGACTAATTGTTCACCATCTTCTTAGATCCGTGTCTTATTGATCTTGTGGCCTTGTTTTTGGCTTATTTGTCTTACCTGGAGACCACCTTGAAATCCATCATCTAAACCTCATGACTGGACTGTGAGGAACTCAATTCCAATTGCTTGTTTCGAAGATAGGCCTTATACAGAATCCTAGCCTCGTGAGTTGGCATGTTTGTCACATCTTTTCCATGACATACTTCTGCAATGGCAATCAGTCGTGGGTGTAACATCCCAACCCGAAATTGGCTTGATTTTGCCATGTAATTGAATTTTAAAAATTAAATGGGTTGAGTGAGGGACACAGATTCCAAAGGGACTGAGGGTGTTTAATTGTCTGGGAAATTTAGCTTACTTAATGAAGGAATAAATTGGACAGTTTGGACAACCATTGAAGATTGGTCGTTGAAGCTTTAAATGCACTAGAATGGTGTGTTGAATGGAACTGCTTTTGTGAATTTATGAACCGTAGACAAGGGACAAAACCCATGCTGGCTTGGAACACCCAACAGACAACAAAGGACACAAAGAGTTAATGCACCACAATTATGTGGGTGCAATTGAGGGAAAAAAAAGATATTAAGGAACAAACACCCCGAAAAAAGAGAGAGTTAGATGGTGCGGGGAAGAGAACAGAGCACAACTCTACAAATGCACACAGACAGAGAGGGATTCAGAAAAAGAAGAAAAACAAGAACAAAAGAAGAAAACTAGCACAAAGTTGTGCTCGCGCAACAGTAGGGAAGAATAAAATTTCCCTAGGAAGCAGAAGATGAGTTGGTGAGTTGAAGCTTGGCACACAAGATGTCGTAGAGGAGTGAAAAGCACTCGACATGAAAGAGCAGAAGAGCTTGTATAGATTTAACAAATTAAATAGCAGAAGTTTCACGACATGGGGGGGAGATTTTGGTTTCTTCCACCACTCTTAGAAGGCTATCATACTTTTGGTTGAGCAATAGGAGTATAGGAGGAATCTTCCTTCAGGTGAGGGTAGATCTCAAGATACCTCAGGGGTTGGAGGGTGGAGATGGTGTTCTCAGAAAATTCCATTGACAACCTAGGGTAGAGATTTAGCCCTTGGATTCCTGGTAAAGGAAATTTTAAAGTCTCCTTCACTTGTTTATCTTACTTGGCAGTGGGTTCTCCATTCCCTTCATTGGGTGGAACCATTATCTTGCATGCTGCCAAGGTGGAGGTGAAGCGTCTTGACTCCCTGGAGTATGTGTGTGTGTGTTTGTTAGTGGATAGTTGGAGGGTGGAGGCGATTGGCCTCTAGATTACCTGTGCATTGGTTAATTGTTGAGTAGTTGGTGGGTCGAGGTAGGAGGATCTCCAAATTGCCTGTCTCAGCTGGAAGTGGGTGATTATTCCCTTGAGCAAGACCACCTCAGTCCCTCGAATCTAGCTTGGGGGTGACAACTGCAAGTAATCTGCCTACAGCTTGTCTATGGTTGGGTGAAGAGTTGAAGTCCCGAACTTAGTTTCCCATCTTCAATACAAGTATAAGATAGGTTTTCTTGTACATATTCTTATATAGGTTTCACATTTAAGTATGAATGAATAGTATGTTATTGGTTGCATGATAAGTCTTGGTTTACTTGTGTTTATATGTTGAATGGATATTTGTGATCCATATGAGGATGTATGGATGAATATGAATATTTCATGGGACTATTGCCCTCATCCTAACATGTTGTTGTAGGAATTTTTCACCATGATAGTGATGCGATTACACTATGAAATGGTTGAGAAGTGAAGTTATTGTCCCTATGGATTGACTGCCATTTTGTGACGTTTGAATGCTAAGAATTGAGAAAGCCTTGTCAGGTGTTATTATATGCTTATTGTTGATAACCCTCATAGTTGCATCTTATTTCTGAATATGAGTATATGCAAGGGAGGCTAACATCGTGTTCATTTATTGTTCAGCTGGTGAAGTTGATAGAGTTAAGGAAGGTAGAATTCCTATTGTAAAAGAGTTGTTTTGCTCTTCGTGTTCATAGGAAGAAATACTCTTAGAAGTGGTTATGTTCCAGTGACTTCCATTGAGGGAATGTTCATCAAGTATCCTTCAAATTTTCTGTAGTATACCTAGGGGGGATAGTATGGGGTACAAAGGGAGGTACCCAAGGGAATAATGTAATAATGGGAGGGGCCATAGTTAATAAATAAATTGGTTAACCCGCATCATGTAAGGGACCACAAGTAGTTAGCAATAATGTAATAAACCCATTATATTAGATATATGGTATTAAGAGAACCATGGTAATGACCCATGGTATTGTATGTAGGAGGCCTATATAGAGGCTAGGGACTCCCCATGGAGAGAATTTCAAGGAATATTGTATGAACAAGCATATGGTTTGTGGAGTGTTCTCCTTCCTTAATGAGTAATTGTATGGTGTTTCTCTACCTTAAGGGTTTTGATATTAATAAAGATCTGAAGTTCATCTATTTCTTTCTTGTTATTTCTGGGGCATATTTCTATTCTTATACATTTGCAGGTCAAATCTTCATGGCTTCTAGCAAAGATTTTATTTTTACAGGAAAATATGATAGCCCTATTATTGAAGAATTCATAAGCAGTGAAAAGTGCATATATGAGAAAGATTGGAAAGGTTTCATATGGCTTGATTTGCAAGAGGAGGTTGCCATATGGTGGAGATCACTTGACAGAAAGAAGTTGTACAAACTTTCAGATGAAGAATTTGAAAATTTCCTTTTAGACAAATGGTCTCATGCTAGAAAACAAGATAATTATAAACATATGGGGTTATTGCCTACTAGTATCTCCTTAATACAGGTTCATGGATATATTCAGAAGGTGAAGATTATTGTGTTTATAAATCCTAGTTGCAAGCAAAATCTTATAAATGTTAATTTGGCAAAAAAAATTGCAAGTTCCAGCAAAACACATGGAAAACACAGAGGTTGATAATATGGATGTTCAAATTTATAAAGATTTGAAGATTTCTATGGATAAGCATGTATTGCATTCTGATTTTTATGCTTCATATATGGGTAATGTGGATGTTGTTTTGGGATGCCCTTTGATGGAATTTGTTGGTACTATCAATATTAATGTGCAGAAGAAATTCCTAAAGCTCTGGTATAAAAAGAAGAAAATTACATTACTGGATATTTCCATCAATAAACAGGTAGAGTCCAAGGAGGCTGAAGAAGAAAATGTTATAGGTATTGATACATCAGATGAGGAATTCGTGGTTGAAGTAATATTGGAAGATAAGCAACAACAACAGGTGCTAGATATCAATCAAGCTCCTTTAGGTGGTGAATTAAAGAAAGATACATCATTGGTTAAAAATTCATCATATCACCACCCACATCACCCCGCAAGAAAACAACCAACACGATGGCAACAAATTATCCACAAGGACAACCCCCACATGACAGATAGAGAGCGGTGACGATCCACCCACAACACATCCACACGGAAGAGCCACCAGGGTCAACTTTCATCTCAAGCGATCGAGGCACCAGCTAGATCGAGGGTTCACCTTTCTCTTGGATGGCTAGATGCATGTGCATGGTACTAGTGGACTACTCTTTTGAGTAGATCTTATTATTTGTGTTCTTCTTATGTTTCCGGGACGAAACATGTTTAAGGGGGGTGTAATGTAGTATACCTAGGGGGAATAGTATGGGGTACAGAGTGAGGTACCCAAGGGAATAATGTAATAATGTGATGGGCCATAGTTAATAAATAAAGTGGTAAACCCGCATCATGTAAGGGACCACAAGTAGTTAGCAATAATGTAATAAGCCCATTGTATTAGATATATGGTATTGAAATAACCATGATAATGACCCATGGTATTGTATGTAGGAGGCCTATATAGAGGATAGAGACTCCCCATGGAGAGAATGTCAATGAATATTGTATGAACAAGCATATGGCTTGTGGAGTGTTTTTCTCACTTAAGGAGTGATTGTATGGTGTTGCCCTACCTTAAGGGTTTTGATATTAATAAAGATCTGAAGTTCATCTATTTCTCTCTTGTTATTTCTGGGCATATTTATATTCTTATACATTTCTAGGTAAGATCTATTACATTTTCCTTAGAGTTCAGTGGCCTGAAGTGCTACTAGAAATGCTCAAAATACCTAAGAAGAAAACCCAAAAAAATCATGAAGGAAGCAGCCTCTCGAACTCTGGAAAACACAGAAATTGGTTATGCCTCTAAACTTATTATGCAATTGTCAGAAGTTAGGATGCAGGCAAGTCAAGAGGTTGGATGGTCAAGGGTTGGGACTGACCCTGGTCCAGCAGGTTATCATGTCAGGAATGAGGGTTGACCCCTACTTAGGTCGGAGGTCGGGGGTCGAGATCGAAAATTAAAATGACAAGGGAAACTAGTGAGTAGGGCCGACTTCTGACTAGTCTTTGAGTCGAATTGCCACGTGGCCTCATTCTAACATATTGTTGTAGGAATTGTTCACCATGATAGTGATGGGATTGCACTATGAAATGGTTGAGAAGTGAAGTTAATTGTCCCTGTGGACTAACTGTCATTTTGTGATGTTTGAATGTTAAGAATTGAGCAAGCCTTGCTAGGTGTTATTATATACTTATTGTTGATAACCCTCATAGTTGCATCTTATTTCTTGAATATGAGCATATGTAAGGAAGGCTAACATCTTGTTCATTTATTGTTCAGTTGATGAGGTTGATAGAGTTAAGGAAGGTAAAATTCATGTTGTAAAAGAGTTGTTTTTCTATCCGTGTTCATAGGAAAAACTGCTCTTAGAAGTGCTTATGTTCTAGTGACTTCCTGTTGGGTGATTTAATTGTGAGTTAAATCCTTGTCATTAATTGTCAACCTAGGGTTCATATAACTGACAACGTATACATGTACTATATGTACTAGATGGTTATTTATTAGAATACATTAATCTAATGCAATTAAAACTAATTATAAAGAAAATTAAATCAATCTAATCCAAACCAAACCAAACATAAAACAAATTGAAATCACACTTGCTTGAAAATGAACTCACACTTGCATAAATGAAATCATACTTGCATAATTGAAATCACACCACACTTGCATAAATGAAATCACACTTGTAGAATTGAAATCACACTTGATAGATTGAAATCACACCACACCTGCTGAAATGAAATCACATTTGCTAAAAGGAAAAGAACACTTGCATGAAATGAAAACACACTTGTTGAAAAGAAATGAAATAAATAACTATACTATCTTACTGTGAGGCTCCGTCCTAAGGTCCTCTAACTAAAAATTAAATTTCTCTAATTTTAAACACAATAAGATGGGAAATAACTTATTTTTATCTAAACATTTATTTGATGATAATATATCGTTAAAATTTATTTACAACAAATTAAATAAATAAAAATTTCATTGCAACCATTTACATAAGTAATCAATAAACGGAGGAATGTTTGTTCCAATAGCTTAGTTGAGATGCTCCTAACTCTGTTGGGATGCTCTTCTTGACTACCTGACTCGATTTTCCTCCCAGCCAACTAGGAAGTATTTCCTAGCCCAGGGAACCTCCATAGATTCCCTAGCCCTCCGAGCCCAAGTCCAACCAGATGTAGTGTGTCCAAGTTAAAAAAACACTCTCCTTCTCTCCCTTCTTTTTTCTCCACATTCATCCCAAAATTAAATCCTCCAAAGCCACAACCAAAACAAAAACCAAAACCAAGACCAAGGATCCCCCTCTCCTCTCATCATCCTTCCCCTTTTATGCTCTTCCTCCCATCCACCTCAACCACATATCATTAATGTCATGACTACCCCCTCATCTTTTCATTTGACTTTTCTTACCATATCTTCTCCTAAGTAAATTTGAGATGACATTTTGGGGATAAGATATGGATATTTAATTTTGGAAATTAATTGGGGAAGACTACATCTTCTCCCAAGTAAATTTGAGATGAAATTTTGGGGATAAGATATGGATATTTAATTTGGAAATTAATTGGGGAGGACCATATCTTCTCCCAAGTAAATTTGAGAGGGCATTTTGGGGATAAGATATGGATATTTAATTTGGATATTAATTGGGGAAGACCATATCTTCTCCCAAGTAAATTTGAGAGGGCATTTTGAGGATAAGATATGGATATTTAATTTGGATATTAATTGGGGAAGACCATATCTTCTCCCAAGTAGATTTGAGAGGACATTTTGGGGATATGAATATTTGAATTGGAATAATGGAAGGAGACCCTTTCCTATCCAAAATTAAATTTGAGAAGACAAGTTGGGAATTGAATAATAACAATAATAAATTTTATATCAGTAAATAAATTTACAGTTTCACAAATGTAGATATGTACCAATATTTCTTGATAATTAGTATTCAATATTTTCAGGTAATTTAAACACTAATAAAATTTGCATGATAAGATTAAGTAGGGAATTACATACACCATGTTGAGTCCCTATAATACTAGTGATTACCCCATTACTATTGTAGTTGTATCCCTTATTAATATTGTTGTGCCCCTATTTTCCCCATATTGTTATTACTGTGCCCCATAGAATCCCTCTATTGTTATTTTTGTGGCTTTATATTATTATTGTTAGGTCGGCTAGGTTATATTGTGACTCCTTAGACTCCTATATATAGAAAGGAGGTTTTGTTATTTGAATCATATAAGAATTGATCATTTATGTAATGTAAAGGAGGTTGTCCCCTCGAAGAGGCTGAATTCTAAGGCGTGGATCTCTCTTTTCTATCTTTCTGTGAGCTGGTTTCATAACATTTGGTATCAGATCTTTGGATTCTAGGGTTTCGCTGCTCCAAACAGGTCATCGTGGCATTTTCACTATAACTTTTTTCTACGACATTTCAGAAGCTAAAAAAAAAACCCATTTGAGAAGACATCATGCTGAATCTCGGGTCCGAAATTCAAAGATTTTTGCGCTATATTTGCGGAGATATGATCTGAGGAAGTTGGTCTTTTTGCAGACTCCTAAATTACATTCCAAACAGGTGACTTGAGGAAAATCATCATAACTTTCTCTCTGAGCATCAGATTGAAATTTCGTAAGAAGGTACAAAAAGAGGACGGACTGTAGTTTCTTGTATATCTTTTTCAGATCCAAAGGTCAAAACAGTGACTCGTGGCACATCGTACAAGTTCGCTCTACTGAACTAGTCTATAATCAGGTCATCTTGGGAGATTGTGCATAACTCTTCCTTGGAGAATCCAACTTGGATCAGACTAGTGGCATTGGAAAGAGGACACAGAGGGCTACTACAGGTCACAATTTCAGAACTGGATGATCCGAAATTGCAGAGATACATCAGATTCAATATCAAGCTTCTACAAAGTGAAAAAAGGTATGTAGTTTTTTTTTAATTTTTGCATAAGCTTAGTTTGAATCAGTAATTGATGCCCCAAGGAAAGAAAATGCAAAATCCTAGTAAGCAACCTGAAATCTCTAGCATGACTTATGAAGAAGAAGAAGAAATGCAACATGATATATCAAAATTACGAGACCAAATGCAACAAGTGTCACTTGCACAAAAAGCAACAGAATCTAAGATGGATGGTTTAAGGAAATATGTAGAAGCTAAGATGGATGGTTTAAAGAAAGGTGTAGAAACTAAGATGGATTGTTTAAAGAAAAGTGTAGAAGCTAAGATGGATGGCATGGAAGCTAAGATGAATGGCATGGATGCTAAAATTGATGGCATGGATGATAAGATGGAAGAATTGAAGATAAATATGAATAAGTTGCTACAAGAAATGGTCACTAATGGTGAAAGGGTAGTAAAGGAAACTCATGATGAGAACAAAAGAAATGTTAATAATGATTCCATAGACTCTAATGTTGGATCGAAGACCCACCATATTCCAAAAATCGATATGAGGAAGTTTGATGGCAAGAATCCCGCAGCATGGATATTACAGATGGAGCAATTTTTCGATCTCAATAATGTGCAAAACACACAAAAGGTACGTATTGCAACTTTATATTTGGAACCAAATCAGTTTGTATGGTATCAATGGCTTTGATCTCGTAAACAAATTATCACTTGGGCAATTTTTACAGAATAATTGGTAGCACATTATGAGGATACAAAAAGCAACACTTTTTTTAGCCAATTGATAAGTCTCAAACAAAAGGGTTCAATAATGGAGCACATTGAGGAGTTCCAAAAATTGAACATAAGGGTAAAAAATATTCCAGAGGAGCATAGGATTGATGTGTTCATAGGGACTTTAAAGGATAATATCCAACATGATGTTTTCCTTTGGGAACCTGATTCATTAGAGAAGGCATTCAGGTTAGCAAGAAAAATGGAAGGCAAAATTATGGCAACCAGGAAGCATACCACTCACAACTATAAAGATGGAAGTGTTGTTGCCCCTAGTCTTCCACAACCTATAAGGTTGACACCACAACAATTGGAATAAAAAAGAGCAAAAGGGCTTTGTTACAGTTGTGATAGCAAATACACTAAAGGTCATAAGTGTGCTGAGAAGAAATTATTCTACATAGATTGTGAAGAGGAAGAAGAAAAGGAGCAAGAAAGGTCAAAAGAAGAGGATATACTCCATGAACAAAGCCTAGATAAAGAAGAAATTAATCCAACCATATCTTGTAATGCATTGGCAGGAATTACCACTCCTCAAACCATCAAGATAGAAGGACAAATCAAGAAGAAAAAGGTAATAGTGTTGATTGATTCAGGAAGTACCCACAATTTTATTCATTGTAAGGTAGCAAAAGAATTGAATTGCTTCTTATATCCAGCACCAGAGTGTCAAGTGATGGTTGCAAATGGAGGAACAATAAATTGCTCTAGAAAGTGCCATAATATCAAGCTATCCGTGGGATAATATGTATTGACTAGCCCAATGCTTTCCATTCCAATGGGAGGTGCTGATGTTGTACTAGGAGTCCAATGGCTACAATCCTTGGGTACAATAGCTTTTAATTTTCATGAACTTTTCATGAAATTTTCTGTGGAAGGAAAGGAAGTTGAATTAAGGGGTATTGCAGGGAAACCGGAAAAGATAATCAGCTCTAATGGTATGACAAAGCTTCTAAAAAGGGAACAAAGAGGTGTAATTGAAAAATTATGTTCGCTAGATGTTTCCACATTAGAATCATCTATTTCTCCAGATCTCCAAAATGTCTTGGACAATCATTCCAAGGTATTTGAGACTCCCAAAGGTCTCTCACCTATTCGTGATCATGATCATGCTATTCATCTTATTCTAGGAAGTGTTCCTCCAAACATCAGGCCATACAGATATCCCTATGCCCAAAAGAGTGAAATTGAACGTATGGTTACAGAAATGCTAGAGGCTGGTATAATTCAACCGAGTCAAAGTTCTTTCTCTGCTCCAGTAGTATTGGTGCACAAGAAGGATGGATCATGGCGCATGTGTCCGGATTATAGGGAGCTCAACAAGCTCACTATTAAAGATAAGTTTCCCATTCCAGTCATTGATGAATTACAGGATGAATTGCATGGATCAATTTACTTCACCAAGTTGGATCTTCATTCAGGATATCATCAAATCAGAATGAAGACTGAAGACATTCCAAAAACAACATTTAGAACTCATGAGGGTCATTATGAATTTTTGGTCATGCCTTTTGGCCTTACCAATGCACCTTCAACATTTCAAGGTTTGATGAATTCCATTTTAAAACCATTCCTTAGAAAATTTGTGTTAGTATTTTTTGATGATATACTAATCTATAGCAAGTCTTGGAAGGATCATGTTGAACATGTTGACAGGGTGCTACAATTATTGGAGGAGAAACAATTATATGCAAAATGATCCAAATGTTTCTTTGGAGTACAAGAGGTGGAATATCTGGGTCATATTGTATCTCATGAAGGAGTTAAGGTAGACCCTAGCAAAATTAAAGCCATTAAGGAATGGAAAATCACCACATCCATAAAGCATCTGCGAGGATTTCTCGGGTTGACAGGGTATTATCGCAAGTTTGTTAAGAATTATGAGAGAATAACAACACCTCTAACAACATTATTGAAGAAAGATGCATTTTCATGGACTCCAGAAGCAATAAAGGCCTTCGAGCATCTTAAAGAGGCAATGTGCCAAGCACCGGTCTTAGCTACAACAGACTTCAAAAAAACCTTTATTGTGGAATGTGATGCTTTAGGAAATGGAATTGGTGTTGTTTTAATGCAGGATGAAAGACCCATTGCTTTTGAAAGTCGTCCAATCAAAGGAAAGTTTTTACACAAAGCTATTTATGAGAAGGAAATGTTGGCAATATTCCATGCACTTAAGAAATGGCGACCCTACCTAATGGGAAGACACTTCAAGGTAAAACGGATCATGATAGCCTTAAATACTTTTTAGAACAAAGATTATCCTCTGAAGAGCAACAAAAGTGGGTCACAAAGATGTTGGGTTATGACTTTGAAATCATCTACAAAAAAGGGAAGCAAAATGTGGTGGCAGATGCACTCTCAAGAAAGGACGAGGATGTGGAAGCATTGTTGTGCGTCATTTCTATTATCCAACCAGATTGGATAAATGAAGCAAGGGAGGAATGGAAGAATGATGAAGAAGTGTGGGCACTTATTAAAAAGTTACAACAAGACTCCAGTACGTCTGATACATTTAGCTGGCAAAATGATTCGTTATGGTACAAAGATCGCTTATACCTCTGTAAGAATTCCCAGCTAAAACAAAAGATTCTTATGGAATTGCACACTTCTCCCTTAGGAGGTCACTCATGATTTTTAAAAACTTACCACAGGGTTGAGAAGGAATTTATTTAAGGGGGCCTTAAATCAGATATTCAAAAGTTTGTGGCGGAATGTTTGGTTGGCCAGCAAAATAAAGTTGAAACAATTAAGACATCGGGTCTATTACAACCTTTATCCATTCCAAGCCAACGTTGGGAGGAGGTTTCAATGGATTTTATCACAGGTTTACCCAATTCTGAGGGAAAGAGTGTCATCATGGTGGTAGTTGACAGACTTACCAAGTATGCACACTTTTGTGCATTATCACATCCATTTAAAGCCAATACAATTTCTACTGCATTTATGGAAACAATTCAAAAGCTACATGGAAATCCAAAGATTATTGTAAGTGACAGAGATCCCATTTTCATTGGAAATTTTTGGACAGAATTATTTTCTTGTCTTGGTACTCAGTTAGCTCATAGCTCATCTTATCATCCTCAATATGATGGGAAAACTAAGATAGTAAACAAATGTTTGGAAGGATATCTTCGTTGCTTTGTATCTGATAAACAGACACAAGGGGTCAAATGGTTGCCTCTGGTTGAATGGTGGTATAACACTTCCTTCCATACAGCAAAAAAATGACCCCATTTATGGCACTTTATGGATATCAGCCACCATCCATCACATCATATTTAAGAGAAAATTCTAAGGTTCAAGCAGTGGAACATCACATCGAACATCAACAACATGTCCTCCAACTCTTAAAGGATAATCTCGTGTTGGCACAGAATAGAATGAAACAACAGGCAGATCAACATCGCAACGAAAGAAGTTTTGATATAGGTGATTGGGTATTCCTACGGCTACAACCATATAACCAAATGTCCCTCAAGCAAGCTAAGAAGGATAATAAATTATCACCAAAGTATTATTGTCCGTACAAGGTGTTGCAAAATATTGGTACTATGAGATACAAATTGGAGCTTCTTGCAGCTTCTCGATTGCACCCAGTTTTCCATGTTTCATGTTTAAAGAAGGTTATAGGTGACAAGCTCCCAATTCAAACAATATTGCCAGAACTTGCTGAGGAAGGAAAAATTATATTGGAACCAGAAGCAGTCACAGAAACAAGAACCCGACAGTTACGAAATTGATCAATTTCGGAGTATCTTATCAAGTGGAAGAACTTATCCGCTGAAGATTCCACATGGGAGGATGAGAATTTTATACAAAAGCATCCAGAACTACTAAAGCATTGAGGACAACACTTTTTTGAAGGGGAGGGGCATGTTGGGTCCCTATAATACTAGTGATTACCCCATTGCTATTGTAGTTGTATCCCTTATTAATATTGTTGTGCCCCTATTGTCCCCATATTGTTATTAGTGTGCCCCATAGAATCCCTCTATTGTTATTTTTGTGGCTTTATATTATTATTGTTAGGTCGGCTGGGTTATATTGTGACTCCTTAGACTCCTATATATAGAAAGGAGGTTTTGTCATTTGAATCATCGAAGAATTGATTATTTATGTAATGTAAAGGAGGTTGCCCCCTCGAAGAGGCTGAATTCTAAGGCGTGGATCTCTCTTTTCTATCTTTTTGTGAGCTGGTTTCATAACACACCCATCCTTCTACAAAACTTCGTCCTAAAGTTAGAGTGAAAAATATACAAGGAGTTCGAAAGCAGTTTGACAATAAGGCATGGAAAAATAGAGAGAGAGTTATAGTAGTAAAATTTGATAAGTTTGACAATGACACCACTTCCCATCAAGAGTCTCCAACTAATCTATATCCTCCTATCCTTCCTAACCTACTTTCGTTCGCATCGTATCCATCCTCTGCTACTATATACTATGGCATCGGCTATACCAATCTAATCACTAATAAAACCAATATGGCGGAAGCGTCGACTATATCGACCTAACTTTCCCAGCAGGAAACTGACAATCGTCATCACACGTCTAGGGGAGCGTGTCCATCGCTGCCCTCCGACGATTCCAGGTTTGGAGGTTACACGGTGGGAAATACCTCCACCCCTCCTTCCAACTGGGGTCAACACCCTAATATGGACCACACTATAGCGCTGGTTGGATACTTGTCATTGAATAATCCAGTCAAGTAGTCATGTCACCTGCCATTTACATTTTACCCATGTCATAAGAGTGCATATCCAGTAGATAGAAAATGTAATAGAAAAATGTACATAATACCTTTCCTCATTAGATGTCTCGACCTTCCCTAATGGAACAGTAGATCTTGGCTATCATATAGTTCTTTCCAATCTGCAGGTTAGTTCTCATGCATGCATATATATATAACAACAAAATATATATAGATAAGTGATCTTAAACATCATGTTATTAAGTCTAGTATCCGCGTCTCAATTTTGTAGTTCATACTGGAAATAAATCATATTTTCACTAAGTCATTCATTAGATAAATCATATCCACTTAAGCCATACATGAAACAACAATAGCTCTGATAAGTCACGCACTAAATAAATCATCACCAAGTAAGTCATACATTAGGTCATACATCAAACATTTCCATCATCAATACCTAATCCATCTAATGATTTATATAAGTAGTTTCACATGTCCAACTAAATGCATAAATATTACATAGTGTTCATAAATAAATAACATGGAACTACAAAATAGAGCCTTAGCATAGGTAGCTATCTAAATCAAAATGGGCATCACAGATGCTCAAATTTTGAGGGGTAGTCACGACATATAGTTTCTGCATCCTCCCAGGTAGCAGATTCTAGGCTATACTTGTCCTGCTGGACCTTAACCTGGTCCACCATGCGACGTCTGAGTTGTCAAACCCTATGGTCCAATATGCGTAATGTTTCGACCACTATGGTTCCCATGTCCGAGACCTGCAATTCCCTCAAATCTAGTTTGTGAGACTCATCAGAAACATAATGTCGTAAAATAAATACATGAAAAACATCATGAGTTTTATGCAAATGGGGGGGGGGGGGACTGGTCCAATCTTCTCCTTAATCCTAAAAGGTCCTACAAACCGAGGTGACAACTTCGTCCCTTTCCCAAACCGAATGGTGCTTTTGTTGGGTCGGATACGAATAAAAACTTGGTCCCCTACTTCATAACTACAATCAGTCCTATGTAAATCAACATAACTCTTCTGTCTATCGTGTGCTTCCTTTAACCTTTGTCGAATTTGTCTTACCTGTTCCTCCATTTCTTGAACTAATTTTGGCTCAACTATTACTCGATCCTCCAACTTTTCCCAACTCAATGGCATCCTACATGGCCTTCCATATAGAGCTTGATAAGGAGGCATCCCGATTAAACCGTGGTAACTATTATTATAGGTAAACTCTACCAATGGTAAGTACCTTTCCCACTGAGTCTGATTATCCATGACGTACATTCTAAGCATGTCTTCCATGACCTGATTTGCTCTTTCAGTCTGCCCATCTGTTTCTGGATGATATGCAGTGCTCAAGTTTAATTGAGTCCCTAGTGCTGACTACAGACTTGTCCAAAACCTATATGCAAATCGAGAGTCTCTATCAAAAATGACCTTTGTGGGTAACCCATGTAGTCGAATAACTTCACTTATAAAAACTCGTGCCACATCAGTAACATCGTAAGTGTTTTTTACTGGAATGAAAATGGCACTTTTGGTCAATTTGTGAACTATAAACAATATAGCATTGTGCCTCTGTGACATGAGTGGCAAACCCACAACAAAATCCATAGAAATTACCTCCCATTTAGACATAGGGATGTCATGTGGTTGTAGGAGTCTTGTTGGATGGAGATGATCAACCTTCACTCGTTGACATTCAAGAAATTTGGTGACAAACTGGACTATGTCATGCTTCATGCCTGCCCAAAAGAAGAGTTTCTTTGTGTCCGCATACATCTTCTTCTCTCCAGGATGTGCACAATAAAGTGCTCTATGTGACTCTTCGAGGATGGTTCTTCTTATACCCCCTTCCTTAGGTATGTACATTCTCCCTTGAAATCTCAATAGTCCATCTGGTTCAAGGACATATCCCTCAAACTTTGGTTCTATCTGCTTCCCACTCTGGAGTGCTGATATAACCTTTATATACCAACTATCTTCAAAGAGTTTCTCCAATGCACGTTCCCTCAAGTTTACCTTTAAGGCTACTAGGGAGAAGGTTCGTGGCCTCCTACCTAGTGCATCGGCCACCACATTCTCCTTTCCCTTAATGTATGAGATCTCAAAATCATACTCACTCATGAATTCGCTCCACTGCCTTTGTCTAGCATTCAAATCCCTTTGAGTGAAGAGGTGCTTTAGGCTTTGATGATCTGTTCTTAACTCAAATCTTCTCCCAACGAGGTAGTGTCTCCACAGTTTCAAAGCTAACATCATTGTTGCTAACTCTAAGTCATGGGTAGCATACAACTCTTCATGTTTCTTCAATTTTCTATATGCGTAAGCTATTACTCTGCATTCTTGCTCCAGTACTGCTCCCAATCCTTGCTTCGAAGCATCGGTGAAAACATTGAAGTATTTTCCCATGTCCAGTACTCGAAGGACTAGTGCACTAGTTAGTAACCTCTTTACTTCTATGAATGTGGTGCCACATTCATATGTCCATTCATACTTGACCCCCTTTCGATGTCATGTGGTGATGGGTTTTGCAATCCTCGAAAACCCTTCCACAAACCTGTGATAATACCCTGCTAGCCCCTTAAAACTACACACCTCATGAGCATTTTTCAGTACTGGCCAATCCATTATGGCCTTTACCTTTTCCAGGTCAACTGAAATCCCTTCTCCTGAAATGATGTGCCCAAGGTAATGAAATTTCTTCTGAAAGAAGGAACATTTTGACAATTTTCCATACAATTTATTTTCCCTTAAGCAAGTCAATACGGCCCGTAGGTGCTTTTCATTCTCCTTTTCATTCTTGGAATACACAAGAATGTCATCCAGAAAGACCTGCACAAATTGGTCCAAATACTTCCTGAACACCCCAATCATGAGGCTCATGAATACTACTGGTGCATTGGTCGAACAAAATGGAACAACTACGAACTCGTAGTGCCCAAACCGAGTTCGAAATGCAATTTTTGAGATGTCACCTTCCTTAATCCTCAATTGGTGGTATCCAGATCGTAGATCGATCATTGAGAAAATGTTGCTCCCTTCATTTGATCAAAAAGGTCATCTATTCTAGGTATCGAGTACCTATTATTTATTGTAGCTCTATTCAAGTCCCTATAATCTATGCATAGCCTTAAGGAACCATCCTTATTCTTGAAAAAAATCATTGGTGCACCCCAAGGTGAAATACTAGGTCTGATAAATCCCAAGTCTAAGAGCTCTTTTAACTGCACCTACAACTCACAAAGTTTTGGAGTTGTCATCCTATAGGGTGTCTTAGATTTTTGTTCTACACCAGGTTTTAGGTCAATTGTGAAATCAATCTCCCTTACAGGAGGTAATCCAGGCAATTCCTCAGGGAAAACATCCTTGAATTCTAACAAAATTGGGTGTTGATCTAGGGAGGTTCCTTTCTGGTCACTTACAGCCTCGACCACATATAGCTTGCAACCTTATTAGAGACAACATTTTACCTTCATCATGGATATGAATCGTAGCAACACTCCTCTCTTGATTCCATAAATCTCAATTGACCTACCTTCATCATCTAAACAAATCACCTTCTTTTCGAAATAGTCTACCAAAGCTCGATGAGATTCTAGCCAGTCCATTCCAATAATTACATCATATGTCCCTAATGTTGTGACGTATACCTTCAACTTAGTTATACACACATCAAGGTTTACCTGACATTGGTCAACACTAGGTCCTATTGCTTGTTTTATCCCATAAGCCATCTCAACTTGCATAAAGTCATCGTGCTCATAGGCTGCCAACCCACATTTTTCTAATGCAACTGGTGAAATGAAATTATCTATAGCACCTGAATCAAACAAAATTTTAACTTTTACTTTGTTATCATACCTGAAGTTTCTACCACGTCAGACTGGTGTTCAACTTGTTGGCTATCAACTGTTGCATAGGTTCGATAATTTCTACTTGCTCCCCCCATTGGTGCTTTTCCTTCTCTACGGTTGTTACCAATTCGTAAATCAGGATAGTCACACTAGTAATGAGGTCCCCTGCATCCCCAACAAGTGATGTGTGGTAGACTTTGAACAGAATGTTGTGGAGTTCCTTGGAAAGAGTTCCTTCCCCTGGGACCCCTACCCCTACTTGTTGCTCCTCGTGTATGACCTTGATTTGCACGAATCCTTGAAGCTACCAGTGAAGGTGCACTAGTAACCATTAAGATCTCCATTGTTGGTGCTCTGAGTACAACCTTGTTCGCATATGGCGATGGCCTCGAACTTCCCCCTTAGGGAAGGTACGAGGAGCCTTCCCCATAAACCTTGGTTGTTGGGGAAAAATGGTTTTGTTTCCACCCTTCAAGTCTAAGTGATCTTCAACATAACGAGCATGTTCCACAGATTCTGCAACTGAGGATGGTTTCCACATCCGCACCATTGGCCTAATCTTAGGGTTCAATCCATAAATGAAATGGTCTACTTGGCGCTGATCAGTATCCATGTAGGTGACATACTTGACCAATTCCATGAATCTAATCTCATATTCTTCTACCATACGATTTCCCTGTACCAAAGCATGGAAGGCTCCTACCTGTTGTTCTTCATAATATGTTGGTAGGTACTTTTTCCTGAATCTCTCCTCAAATAACTCCCAAGTAATTGTGTCTGGAGTGAGGTGTAGTTAACGCTCTAAGTTACCCCACCAATTTAGAGTACTATCTCTGAGTTGGAATATTGTTATTTTAGCTTTTGAATTGGAATTATAATCCCTTAGTGCGAAGCACCTTCTCATTCCTTCTAACCAGGCTTTTGGATGTTCGTTGGCACGACCTCCAACAAACTCTGGGAGCTTAATCTTTTGGAGCTCCCTAGTAATGTCCTCGATTGGAGGTCCTCTATCAGAGTCTCTTGACCCCTCGAGATTTCCCAACCCTAACGGAGGGTGTTGTACTTCTATGGAGGCTGTTGTACTTCTACTTCACTTGTTTGGTGCCCTCTTAAAGTCTCATTAATTGCTTCTAGGGAACTCAAGATGAGAGCCAACTCCGATGAAGGTAATGGGTTATTTGTAGGAGGTCCTTGTGATGACCCTCCTTGACCTTGATTTCTTCGCGTCCTCACCATTTTGAATTTTTCAAATATCTGTATGATACGTAAGACTTATTAGAAAAACATAGGGCCTTTTCAATTCTTACTTGGCTCACACATTTTTTGCATAATGATAGGCGCAAGTTTCCTTTTGTTATGCTTGTAAACAACTATTTCTAATATTGAGAAGATGACCGTGGGTCTACTAAATCCTCTCCCATTGCTATCTAAGCAACTGCTACCACGCACTGCTAGTCACCCTCAAATATCTTTAGATCCCTAAATAATCATCCTAAATCCATCTTATATATTTTGAGCATTCACATAAACATTAACTTACCATTTTTAGTCACATTATTATAACTAGGTGTCCCCTTGAAATTCCATCAACAATGTTAGATTAGTTTTTAAAGTGGATGCCTAACTGTCTAAATCAACTAAATATTGACATTATTGTTAGATATATACTATCCAATTGATGTATATAGAATGGCTAAGGCTATATGTTTTAAGATAATAATATTGTATATTATAAGTGATTCTAACATACCAATCAATTGTTGTTCACATTTAACAACTTATATCTATTAAAATCTACTAAAAGAAAACAGAAATATGTTTCGTTCAATGCAAGGGAGTTGGGTGTTAAAGTTTTAGAAGCTAGGGTTTTTTTTGTTAACTACTCAACACCCCTACATTCCCATAAATATATGTATATATATATAATCTATTTTAAATTAAATAACATTATACTCTATTTAATATAATATTTAAAAATCCTCAATTCTTAATTAACAATTATATAAATTATTTATTATTTGGTTTATGACAAGTTTGATATATATAAAGTTTGAGAGGGTTCTTATCCACTAGTCACTTTTCATTTCACAAATTTGGACCAAGCATAATTGTTATCAATACTTTATATGTGTTATAAGTAACATCTCTTCTATTCTTAAATGCAATGTAGCATGTTTACATATAAATAAGGTAACAGTTAAAGATAAAGGTTCCCATCCTCCATTCTTTCCAAAAAAAAAAAAAGAAACATTTTTACTCATGTATGATTGTTTTATTAATTTTATTTTATTAATCTTACTCGGTATTTAAACTATCTTATTTATATCATGTATTGTCTAATAAATAAACTTTTGAATATGCATAATTAAGAAAGGAGTTGTCTTTAGTGCGACTTTTTGGAGATTCCAATGACGGAATCTGGCAGAAAAAATTGAGGTTAAATCTTGATTTGTATTATTTTAAATGGTTTTTTAACTGCATATTTGGATTCAACACCCTGAAAAACCTCTAGGACGCTTTGATTGTGCAAAATTACCTATCAACCTTGCGATTTCAATAAATTTCTACCGGATTTTAGAGAAATTTGACTGGAAAAACCCACCGGAAAAGCTTCCAAAAAGTTTCACTAAAGACAACTGCATTAAGAAAAGATTAAAAAAAAAGATAATTAAAAGGTACAAAATCATGGAAGATATAACTATAATATAAAACAATGAGATTTATTAACACTTATGAAGCAGATTGAAGCCGAAGTTAAGGATCGAGAGATATTTATTTTGTTCGAAGCAGAAGTCGGTGATTTTTATACGATCGACCAAGGGCTTTAGTCATTTAAAACCCAGAGAAACAGGTTATATATTTATCAGATCCAGGACCAGGGTTTGGATTTCGGCACTTAAAGCAATATTTTTGGGGCTTACTGCGGATAATTATTATTATTATTATTTATTTTTATTTATTTATTTATTTATTTATTTTTATTTTTTTCGCAGCTCCTAGGTTACAGCTGGTGTAAAAACGAAATCCGTGTGATAAAAGGGGGAAATCTTAGTTTGCAACGTGCAAGGCGAGGGTTTGAGTCTTGTAAAAGAGCCTGCCATTAGTGATTGGAAAGACTGTTGTGGTGGAAGGGCTGGCACAAAGAATTGTTTGAGGGGATGTACCAAGCAATTTGCTAGAACTGAGATTGACAACATTGGATATGGGGGCTCCTGATTTCTGGTTTCCTCCGAAGAACTTGCATTTTGGATCAGATCGTAAGCTTATATTTTGAGTGTTCGTTGTAAATGCAAATATTACGCACTTGGAAGAAACCCAAGACATGCAAGCAGAAAACCAGATTATTGCAGCTAGGAGGGAGCCTTTTAAAAAAATGAAAAAGTAAACACAGGCTCTGATGCCAAGAGAGAATCTAAAATTTGCCTGCAAAAGCTATATGTTTGTGATTTTTCCCTGGGCATCCAGACCTTCCATCCTTTTCGATCACTTTCTATGCGCTTATATACAGAGTACCATAGGCTCAGTGCTTGAATCCTGTTGGTATGAGGAGATCGCTCATATCCATGGTTCTCTTGAGGGTTGTTGTGATTGATGCATCTCCCACATACTGTCAATTTGCCAAGTGTTTAATCAGGGTTTGAAAATTGATGGAAGGAAGGCAGGCACACAGATTGTGCTGCTTGACGATGAAGCTGCACGGTAGAAATTCCATTGCAGTTGCAGTAGCAGCTGTGGTGGCTGTGCAATTCATAACAATAATGTTTTGGGATGTGGTGGCGGGCATGGAAACTGGAGCGTTTCCCAAAGAGGCACTGCCGACGGAATCTGGGTATCTGAATATAGAAGGAAAGAGTGGCGCTCGTATGTTCTATGCATACTACGAGGCCATCTCCCCTAAAAAACAGTTGTCTGATACTCCGATTCTTCTGTGGCTGCAAGGAGGTCCCGGCTGCTCTGGCCTGATTGGAAATTTCTACGAATTAGGGCCCTGGAGAGTCAGCGACAGCCCAGATCTCCGTTTGCATCAGAATCCCACACCTTGGAATCGTGTATTTGGCCTACTGTTCTTGGATGATCCTATTGGAAGCGGCTTCAGCATTGCCCCCTCCGAGGAACACATTCCTGCGAACCAGGACGAGGTTGCCAAGGACTTGTATGTTGCCCTACAAGCGTTCTTCAACTTGAATCCCCTATTTCACAAACGCCCATTTTATGTAACAGGTGAGAGCTATGCGGAAAGTATGCTCCTTCCCTGAGTTTGTACATGCTCAATCAGCTGGACAAGCCAAGATGGGAATGTACCCAGACACAGAATGTTTGAGAGCAGATGCTGAGACTAATGTTTGAGAGTGGATCCTGAGACTAGAGAATAAAATTTGAGCTTAAATGAACTCAAATTATGAGGGAAACTCAATTGCAGGCTACTTGATATCTTTCAAGTAAAATTACTAAGGAAGAGTTTCTAATATATCTCAAGCCTCTAGACGTGATAACGTATTTGTAGACAATGAGTATATATACAGGAATTTGGTAATGGTATTGACATTGGAAACCATGGAATCGGCTCATATTCAACACTGCATTTCTCACAGAATAATAAGAACTCTAAAATATTTTCACATACCTTGTTGTCTGGACATCCATCATTCTATATTTACTACTGTTGACGCTGTTGAACAACAAAACACTCGAAGTCTAAGCTGGGAATCGCAAAACAAGGAAACTAGCGCAGTATGTAGAGGCTACTCACTTGCCTTCAAAGCCTTCTCTTCTCTTTTGTAGGTGTGTAAGAGTATGAATGAGCTTCAATAAATCCATGCTCGGATACTCATGAGTGGACTTGAACAAAACATAGTTTTGGTTACCAAACTTGTGACTTTATATGGCACTTGGGATAGCTAGAAGAATGTGCGCAATATGTATGACAAAATGCATAAACGGAATGTTTACTTATGGAATGCATTTATAAGGGCTTATAGCAGGAAAGGACTCTGGCAGGAAACACTTGAATTTTAATATGAAATGTAAGGATCAAGCATTGAGCCAAACAAGTTCACCTTTCTTTTTGCAATCAGGGAGTGTGCAGGCTTATCAGCTTTGGAAAAAGGCAAGGAGATCCATGATCAGATTGTTGGCACTGGATTTGAATCAGATGTTTATATGGGGAATGTACAAATAGACATGTATGCTAAATGTGGGAAATTAGAGAATGTGCACCAAATGTTTGACACAATGTCTCACAGAGATGTGGTTTCATGGACAACAATGATAGCAGGAAGCGCAGTTAGTAAACCTAGAAAGTATGTATCTATTGTTTGAATCATCCAAAAGAAAAAAGAAAAAAATATAACACGAGAAATTCTATTGGATACATAGATATGTTATACAAGAATCTACCCCCGAGTTGGTTGTTAAATATCTACTAGTAACGAATTTTAGTATGTTGAAGCAAGTGCATAGGGCCTATAAAGTCCTGAAGAATTGAAACTTGGCTTCGATACCACGTGTGAGGCTCCTCTAACTAAAAACTAAATTTCTCTAATTTTAAACGCAATAAGATGAGAAATAACTTATTTATATCTAAACATTTATTTGATGATAATATACCATTAAAATTGATTTACCACAAATTAAATAAGTAAGAATTTCATTGCAACCATTTACATAAGTAATCAATAAATGGAGGAATAATTGTTCCAATAGCTTAGGTGAGATGTTGCTGAGCTCCTGACTCTGTTGGGATGCTCCTCTTGACTACCTGACTAGATTTGCCTCCTCGACAACTAGGAAGTATTTCCTAGCGAACCCAAGTCCAACCAGATGCAGTGTTTCCAAGTTAAACAAACACTCTCTTTCTCTCTCTTCTTTTTTTCTTCACATTCCTCCCAATATTAAATCCTCCAAAACCACAACCACAACCAAAACCAAGACTAATGATCCCCCTCTATTTTCATCATCCTTCCCCTTTTGTGCTCTTCCTCCCATCCACCTCAACCACATATCATTAATGTCATGACTACCCCCTCATCCTTTCATTTGACTTTTCTTACCATATCTTCTCCCAAGTAAATTTGAAAGGACATTTTGGGGATAAGATATGGATATTTAATTTTGGAAATTAATTGGGGAAGACCACATCTTCTCCCAAGTAAATTTGAGACGACATTTTGGGGATAAGATATGGCTATTTAATTTGGAAATTAATTAGGGAGGACCATATCTTCTCTCAAGTAAATTTGAGAGGACATTTTGGGGATAAGATATGGATATTTGGAGATTAATTGGGGAAGACCATATCTTCTCCCAAGTAAATTTGAGAGGACATTTCAGGGGTAAGATATGGATATTTAATTTGGATATTAATTAGGGAAGACCATATTTTCTCCCAAGTAGATTTGAGAGGACATTTTGGGGATATAGATATTTAAACTGGAATAATGGAAGGAGACCATTTCCTATCCAAAATTAAATTTGAGAAGACAAGTTGGGAATTGAATAATAACAATAATAAAATTTATATTAGTAAATAAATTTATAGTTTCACAAATGTAGGTATGTACCAATATTTCTTGATAATTATTAGTCAATATTTTCAAGTAATTTAAACACAAATAAAATTTACATGATAAGATTAAGTAGGGCATTACAGTTACCAAAATGTACAAAGGTGTAAATTGTGGTTGATGGGGGTCCCTCCATTTCTCAGCGAGCACAATAAACAAACTATCACGTCTTGGAGATCAAAGTGGCAGTGTGTAATTCATAATATGAGTTACAAGATATTACAAGAATTCTCTATCCTCACTGTTATCCATGATAACCCCTAGAAGTAATTTTCAATTTGATTAGTCATTTTAGATAGGGTTTTTATGTTTAGGTTCATGTAGAATTTTTCATATGGTACATTTAGTGTTTGATAGGGTCATCATAAAGAGAAAAGGTCATAATTCCATTTGTTTTGAGGTCATCGTTTCATAATTGACTTGTCTGGCAATTTTACAAAATTTTGCAACAACTCCAGTTCAGCAAACCTAGAATTTGCTACGGAAGTTCCTAACAATTTCATAGCAAAACGGTCCATCCTAACACTTGTCTCGCTATGAAAGTCAATTGTTGTGTAACAGTATTATTTTAAATGATTGTTAGTGATGTCAGAGTTGTGTTGAGTCATAAAATGCCTTTATTATCATGTCCTCCACTTCTTTTCATTCACCCTTACCCCTCCTTTTCCATTTTATACCATTTGATGCTATCAAAAAGTTCACAAATGTTGTCGTTGAATAGGGTTTGCGTTGTCAAAACAAGTTTAGTCGTGGTGTGAGTGAGGTCTAGGTGTTCACAAATTGGTTTGTAGGTGAAGAGGAAGAAGCTCACAAAAAACTCCTGACGTGTTGCAGCCATAACACAAACATAAATTCATGAGAAGAATTGATAGAGGCCAAATTGGAAGTTGAAGAAATGAAGAAGCAAGTGTTGGAGCAGCTAGATTTCGATGAGGAAATTGCAGAAAAGGCTAGGAAAAGACAAAGAGAATTCTACCACTGCAAAAGATGTTGAAGCATATGTATAGAAGGAACAGGTGGTTGCACGCTGATAGAAAGAAGTTGCAAACTTAAGTCAAATACTTGCAAGCACAAGTAGAGCTCATCAAAAGCAATCTTTCCAAAGAGAATTCTCAAGATCATTGTTGAAGTAGATGTTACTCCATGATATGGTAAAATTCTCAATTTTATCTTCACTATACCTAAACCAGTAAACTCAGCCTTATATGTAGTCAACATGTTATTAGGAGTAATAAGGAGGCAATAAGAATCATGAAAATTTGAAAAACTCATCATTCTGAAATTTCGTAGCAACTCTCCATAGTAAAGCCAGTTTTTTGCTACGAAATTGTTGTAGCTTTTCATGGAGGTTAAGGCATGTCTAAAACTCAACAAAGGAGATTCTAAAGGAATTTATTTAGCTTACAAACATCAAGGAAGACCTCAGAATTTACAGAACTTTCACAGAGGTTGCTGAGAGGTGTTTTTTCTAATTTGCTATAATTTTTTTGCTACGAAATTTCTGGAAATGACTGTTTTAGTAGTCAACTTCAAGCTCACTTTCTGACGAAATGGTAAGGAATTTTGGAAATCTAAAGGAGGTTTTTGTTCACCACAGGCTCATCTATAAAAACTCTATCAATTTTTACACAGCTATCAAGGTTTGGAAGATATGCACTTATCTTTGAGGCCTATTTTACATAATTTTTCCTACCTAGAGTTGTTGCAGAAATTTTGAAAATCGACTTGGTGGGGTCCAGGTCAGCATCCACGTGTCAAAAGCACATCAACAATCCAGTACACTCAACATTTGGTTGGATTCAATAAGGTTCAACAACAAAATTTGTTGAGCTCATAAATGATAGGAGACTCCTATTTGAATTCAAACTCTCTTAAAACAGAAATATCCCTATAAAGGCTCAATGTTTTGTTAGTCAAATAAAATTAGGTCTCTTAGCTATGCATTGAGTCTAGCCCAGGTGGCAGATTATTAAATGGAGCCCTCACTCTATATATGTAGAAATTTTTTCACTTAAAAGGGGTTGATCGAGAATGTGAGAAAGACCACATTTTGTATGTTTTTCAAGTTAATAAGAAGTACAATTGCAACATACTCTGTTTTTAACCTGAGATTCATTTTGGTTTCATTCCATCCCTTCATGTTTTTATGTTATTATCAGTTTTCATAGCTTGTTTGATTACTTGGAATTCAATGTAATATTGCTCCAACTTCCTTCAAATGTGTTGTGTTTTACTGTAAAAGTTTAATTCACTCCATTTCAAAGCCAAAAATGCCTCAGCTTCCTTTAAACAGTGTTGTTTGTAATTGAATTTTCTCTTAACTGACTCCATGCCCAATGGTGGCAGCCATCACTCTCTTTCACCTGCAAAAATCACATAAAAATCTAGAGTTAGCCATCTGAACTTTGAGTTTATTACAGTCAATTTCATAAATATTTTGAGAGAGCCCTCTCAGATTGGAAGGGCTAACTTCCAGTCAAAAGTTGGTTTGAAATAGTTACACTTGGTTGGAGGTTGACACAACCCAACCTATCTAACCCAATGATAACATTTTGGTGCGTCTTTCAGGAGCCGAAAAGCTCCATTTCCAGGATTTTCTTTGAGTTTCTTCATTCTAATTCCTGAGGGTAATAGGAAATTAGAGTTTTTTGAAGGTTTTGATATTACCTTGGTGACTCCAATCTCAAAAGGTACAGAAGATCAAAGCTTCATGGTGACTCCACTGCTTGAATATCAGTGGTTTGAAGAAGTTCCAAGATGAGTTCTGTTGCAAGAAGTAATGCCAGGTATGTTCCTATGGATTAGTCTCACATCCATCGTTTTCCAAATCCTATGCCTTGTGTTGATTGGTCAACCCATCTTCCCATGTTCGAAGATGAAAAGAAAGATGATGTTGGTCTACATTTGGTTAAATTCCATATACATGTATGTAGACTGAGGGTTGAGTTTCCTTAGGATTGTCTCATGAAGATGTTTATGGCTACCCTAGAAGACAAAGATAGAGTATGGTATGAAGGGTTGTCGTCATGAAGCTTGTGTTCTCTTAAAGACTTCCATAGAATATTTTTTGGACATTATGGGAAGTCTCATCCTTCATCACCATTGTTTCAAGACTGTTATAATTTTTGGAAAGGTTTCATTTAATATCTCAAAAGTATTAATGATGATGTAGAATGTATGAATTATGATGAGATGTTAGAGGAATGGTATGAATTTTTTTCACATGCTAGTTGTCATGATGATCAAGAAGTTTTCCAAAAAGCAGATGTCTCTTCTTTAGTTGAAGATGAAATGGATCAACAATTTGACAGTCAAGTCATAGTACACGAAATCCATGAGGATTTGCAGCCTTGTCAATCTATATGCAGTCAAAGGTATGAGGCAAATCATTCAAATTGTTTTTCAGCCATTCCTTTTCTGAGATCTTATGTCAAGAAGAAACTCCTCAAGATTAGGTTGTTGAATATACATGCATGAAAATTTTTAACAGTGACGTAACATGTGATGCAATTTGTCTACCTAGACAAGAACTTTTTTCCGTTGAAGGTCATAATGATGTTGTCCTAGTTAAAGTGCATGAAAGTTCACTTTTAGGTAAACCTAAGTTACATGAAGAGCTGAATATACAGGTTTTACCTATTCTATTTGAGGATCATCAAAATGACATGGATGATATGCATAAATTTGTTTGTATAAGAGTTGTTAGTGTTTAGACTCAAGATGACATTCCTCAAGCAAAACTATCAAAGGTTATATCTGATTTGTTGATAAGAAAAATATTAGTTTTGATACACACAATATGGATGTCATGTTTGAAGATGTTCAAGGATGCATGGATGGTTTTTGTTGATTTACATGAAAGGGAAGACAAATCTATTGTTTTATTTTTATTTGATGAAGTTCTTGGAATTAAAGACATAGGACAAAAGAAGCCATCAGTTATGAATGAATTCAGCCCTCATGATTTTACTCATCAAGAAAAGGTGATTTTTCATGATTATCAAGATCCTTTGGTAAGTCTATTCTAGTCATCAGTGAAGGTGAAGTTTCTTTCATTTGCAAGTTCAAGTTGTGGATTCAATTTTCATTCCAAGTTGCCAATAGATGGTCCACTTAAGAATAGTCAAGGAGCCCTAGTGTTGGATCAACTCTTTAACTGGTTATAGTGGAGGTTTCATGTTGCTTGAATTAAGTAGGTGGATTTTCAGATGTTAGAGTAGAGTTATTGGTACATAAATAAGCTTGTTGGGCAAGAATTTCCTTCAGCTTTAGACTACATTTTGCAGTTGTCAGTTTTAGTTTGTACAACAGTTTGATATCACATTGCAGCAGTAGTAATTGGTTTCCAATTGGTTTGCTTTTTAGTTTTCAAATTGGGATCATCCCAATGGTCAGGAAACTGGTCTGTTGGTACTTTTCTACACCATAGGGGCGCAATATCCCCATTGGAGCCATTGTTATCCATGATAACCCCTAGAAATATTTTTTCAGTTTGATTAGTCATTTTAGATAAGGTTTTTATGTTTAGGTTCGTGTAGAATTTGTCATATGGTACATTTTGTGTTTGATAGGGTCATCATAAAAGAGAAAAGGTCATAATTCCATTTGTTTTGAGGTCATTGTTTCATAATTGACTTGTATGATAGTTTTATAAACTTTCGCGGCAACTCCAGTTCAACAAACCAAGAATATTCTACGAAAGTTCCTGACAGTTTCATAGCAAAACGGTCCATCCTAACACTTGTCTCGCTACGAAAGTTAGTTGTTGTGTAACGATATTATTTTAAAAGATTGTTAGTGATGTCAGAGTTGTGTTGAGTCATAAAATGCCTTTATTCTCATGTCCTCCACTTCTTTTCATTCACCCTTACCTCTCCTTTTCCATTTTATACCATTTGTTGTTATCAAAAATTTCACAAGTGTTGTTGTTAAGTTATGGTGTGTTCTATTCTTAAAGAAGTTTACTTATATTTCTCATTATTATCCACAGATTAGCAATCACATGTACATTAAGTAAAGTGCAGATAGAACATTAAATGATCAATAGAAAACAAGCCAAGACAAGAGACACAAGATGTGGCGGCTAGCCAAGGACAAACCCCAATATGGGGAAACCCTTTGATCAAATCTTCTTTTATCTTCAATAATTCAGCAGAGAGAAATAGTACAAAAATCTGATTTACATCAACAGCAGCAAACCCTAGATCAACCCTAAACTAGGGCAGTCAATATCTGTCAAACCGGTGGTTGGATCACCTTGATTCCTTCACCAAAAAATGTGGCCTTCCAAAGAGAGTCAACTTCACCTACTGCATAGTCCAGAGAGAGAGAATGCTGGTCAACAATGGTCAAAGTTCCAATCTGCAGTTGCAGCCCTAAAATCTGCGTCCCTTTTCCACACGTGTGAGAGATAGAGTCTTTTCTGCGTAGGAGAGAAAAGAGACTCTTTTTCTACGTAGGAGAGAGAGAGATGTGATGAGAAGTGTGTGTCCAAATGAGGAGGAGACATCCTGTATTTATATGCAAAGGTTGATGATGAATAGATGTGTCTGTTGGGCTTCTGAGCCTACATAAGTTGTTGGCCGACTTTGACAATTAGTCCATAAGCAAAATAAATTCATATATCCATAAATATTTATCGGGATCGGATGATCTTTAGATCAATCCTACACTTCTCGACGAGAGGAATCTAATAAAAATATTATCATTCATGAATAAGGTGACCCACATGAAGTTTGGCCCTAGTTGCCAATTTTAACACTCCCACTCAACTAGGAGAACTTCATCTGCAATATGTCAGATCGTTACTGCAGTCCATCCATCAAATGCATTGTCCTGTATGGCTTGACCCTTCTTGCTCTGCTCTGCTTTTCTTTGCCCTGCTATGCTTTTCTCGAATTATGAAGAAGAAGAAATGATCGAGGATGTATCATATCATCATCCACTGGCCCGAAGTCAATCTCAAAGTGTGTACCACTCTCACTGGTCCCGAACTAGTATCATTGATCCCAGATCAACGAAGGTCATCCTAGCATAGGGAGTACGGTAGATACAACGATGCATCCATTGGTACTAATATGGTCCCTATCCTCATTTCCTTGCTCATTGATCAGATGAGAGGTACTTCCCATGAGTCCCATACTGTATGGGTAGGATGCCTCGATAGGAGAACTAATCATCCTGTCCACAGGAGAGCGAATCATCCTATCCAGTGGATGCCACGGAGAACTAATCATCCTGGCCCACAGGAGAACGAATCATCCTGTTCCACAATCGCCATGGAGAACACATCATCCAGGCCCACAGGAGAACTAATCATCCTGTTCCATAGTCGCCATGGAGAACGAATCATCCTGGCCCACAGGAGAACTAATCATCCTATTCCATAGTCGCCACGGGGTGTCACAAGGGAAGGTTGAACCTTTTACCCTGTACAAAGTGCACCAACAGGGGATGGTGAGTCACCCTGTGGTCATATGTCACTCCAAGAAGTACCCCGCGCCCCCCTGGAGCTCCTAGAGCTTAGTACATCATACTTGACCCTCATCAGAGGGTCTCTGAACGACATCAAGCCGTTCTCGGAAAGTCAGGAATTTGACCTTTCCTAGGGGCTTTTTTAGAATGTTGGAAACTTGTTCATCTGTACTAATATGTTGGAGCCTTATTGCTCCTCGCTACACCATATCTCGAATATAGTGGTACCTGATATCGATATGCTTGGAGCGATCATGAAATACAGGATTTTCTGATAAACGGATCTCACTCAAGTTGTCACATAGAATCATGGTGGTATCCAATGTAAATCCAAACAGCTCACTGAAGAGCTTTTGAAACTAGACTGCCTCACAGGAGGCCATGCTAGTAGCAATATACTCTACCTCGGCGATGCTCAAAGCCATCGACTTCTGCTTCCTGCTCATCCAGGATATCGAAGCAGATCCCAAGGATAAACAGCACCCGGAAGTGCTCTTACGGTCCACCACATTGCCTACCCAATCAACATCAGTATACCCAAGTATTCTCACGTCTCTGGCAGTGTATCTTAACCCATAAGTAATTGTGCCACGAAGATATCTCAACAGATTCCTGGCACCAATCCAATGTATGTGGTGAGGTTCAACCATATGTTGACTCAAAGTGTTGACTGCAAAGCATATATCTAGAAGGGAGTTCACTAAGAACATTAATGCTCCGATGAGTTGATGATACTCGGTGGCATTTCGTAAAACAGGTTCAGCAGCACTACCACTTAACTTTTTGAAGTCAAGCTCCATCGAGGTAGTTACGGGCTTTCAATCCACCATACCAAATATTTCCAATATCTTCACCACATATTTTCCTTGAGATAGGAAAATTGCCCTTGGCTTCTGCCAAAATTCAAGTCTTAGGAGATAGTGCATTAGTCCTAGGTCCTTCATTTCAAATTCAGAAGCCAACTCCCTCTTACATTTGTGAATGAGAGGGTATGCACCTATTAGAAAGAGGTCGTCAACATATAGCACCAGTATGAGAGGTTTTTCATCTTCAACCTTAAAGTAAAGGTTAGGATCGGCTTCACTCCTAGTGAATCCCAACTTCATCAAGTAGCTATTGATCCTCTCATACCATGCTCGGGGTGCTTGCTTCAGCCCATAGAGGGCCTTCTTCAACTTACACACATGAGATTTTCGATCATAAATCTCAAATCCTTCAGGTTGCTCCACGTATACCTCTTCTTTGATCGAACCATGCAATAGCGCGGTCTTGAAATCTATCTGATGTAGGTTCCATCCTTGTGAAGCCGCAAGGGCTATGATTGAGGGGATGGTGGTATATTTGGCAACAGGTGCAAATATCTTGTCATAGTCTATACCTTCCTTCTGGGAGAAGCCACGAGCAACAAAACGAGCCTTATACTTTTCCATACTTCCATCAGCTGCATACTTTATCTTGTAAAGCCATTTAGAAGTGACAATTGTCTTGTCCAGGGGTCTGGGAACCACTTCCCAAACATCATTCTTCATAATAGACTCATATTCTTCGGTCATAGCATCCTTCCATACTTGATGCTTGACAGCATCTGAGAATGATGAAGGCTCATTTTGAATGATTGTGCTCATGATGGTCAGGTATCCCTGATACCTGTTAGGTTTCTTACTTTCACGGAAGGTTCCTTGGGGTGCAGTGTGTCCTTCAACATCATCAAGTGTCCCCTTAAGCCATGAAGGCCTCCTTCCAGAAGAGGAAGGCTCAGGTGGAGGAGGATCAATTGGATCGATGCGTTTTTCCATATCAGGCATTGTTTCATCATCTTTTTCTTTCGGTTCCCTGGTGTCAGCTTCTTGAGAGCTCCTCATAGTAGGAAGATTGTTCACCTTGCTAAGAGCCATATCTTCGTCAAAGGTGACATCATAACTAATCACAACTTCCCTTTGATCGGCTACATAGATTCTATAGCCCTTAGTATTTTCACTATAGCCCATGAAGATTCCTTTCTTTCCAGATGCACCCAATTTATTCTTTTTCTCTTTCGGCACATGAAAATATATAGGGCTTCCAAAAATTCTAAAATGAGATACATCAGGTTTCTTACTAGTGAACACTTCTTCAGGAGTTTTGGAACCCAATGCTTGATGGGGGCATCGGTTTTGTACATATACAACGGTGTTTGCAGCTTCGACCCATAGAAACTTTGGAAGTCTTTGATCATGGAGCATAGCACATAAAACTTCCACAATCGTATGGTTCTTCCTTTCCACCACACCATTCTGTTCAGGATTGTATGGTGTAGTAGTCTCCCTCTTAATTCCAACCTCATTACAAAAGTCATGAAACTCATTCGATTCATATTCAGTCCCATTATCAGTCCTTAAGATCTTGATCTTCTTTTTCGATTTGATTCTCGATCAAGGCTTTTGAAGTGTTGAAACCAGGAGAACACTTCATCCTTCTTTTTCAGGAAGTATATCCAAGTCTTATGAGAATATTCATCTGTAAAAGTGAGGTAATATGAATATCCTCCCAAGGAGTTCACAGGCATCATACCAGATATGTCTAAGTGAACTAACTGCAATATATCGGAGGTCTTGCTTTGGCTTGAGGGGAATGGTCCCCTTTTTAGCTTTCCTTCGACACATCTGGGACATACACCTTCTTGCTTTGATCTGAACTCGGGCATCCCGGTCACCATTTTTCTTACATCAGGTAGAGATTTATAGTGAAGGTGAGCAAACCTCTGATGCCATAGTTCGAACTAAAGAGATGTGTCACAAGACATGACACCTAGTGGACTTCCTCCAACCTGATATAATGAATCAACTCAAAAACCAAGAGTGAAGGCATCTTTAATATTGTTTTTCCATACACGTACCTTGCCATCGCTGAAAGCCACCTTGTAGCCTTTCTCTTCCATTGCCGAAATGGACACCAGGTTCTTTTTTAGATCAGGTAAATATAACACATCTTGTAGGTGGATTGTATTACCTTGATTCAATTTAAGAGAGACATTGCCTACACCTTTCATGGGATATTTCATATTATCTCCAAGGACAATTTCCAGGTTGGTTTCTTTCTCCATCAGATTACGGAGAACTTCTTTGTAACCAGTGAAGTGCCTTGAGGCACCACTATCAATAAGCCAATTTCCCAGCGAGTCCGGAGGAGTAGAGGTAGATAAAGCAGCTGGTAGATAATATTCATCCTGCTTATTGTCAACAGTGTTAGATTCATATCTGGAATTTCTTGCCTTCTTGAATGGTTGTCCTCTTTCTTGATTTCCAGCACTCCTTTTACCACAACCATTTGACCTGACATTTCTTTGATTGCCTTGAGAGGGATTTTGATCATCATCCCGGTGTGAGTTCCTTTTATCAGGACACTCCCTTGCATAATGACCTGGTTTATTGCAATGGTAACATCATCCTTTTCTTCCACCCTTTGGTCCAACCTTTCCTTTAAATTTATCCTTGGAATTGTTTCGTCTTTTAGCATGAGAAGAAAAGGCAACGGGATGACCTTTAAGTGTGGGCATCTCCTATTCTTCCATCCTTGCTTCTTCTTGAATGCATCTTGCCATTAATTCCTCAAATCCAGGAATTATATTATTGTTGAGGAGAGTAGTCCTGAATATATACCATTCAGATGGTAGTCCTCCAAGAATTGTGAGTGCCATTTCCCTATCAGGAGTTACTTCCCCAATGGATAGGAGATTGTTCTTGATCTCGGTGATTCTTAAGAAATATGCTTGCATATTTTCAACTTTGCCCTTCTTAATTTCCTTCAGCTTATTTCTAAGAAATAGAACTTGATTTGCATCATTAACTCTAAATAAACTTGCCAGTCTATCGTAGATTTCCTTGGAGGTGTTCAGCTCAAAAACATAGGCCACCAAGCGCTTGTCGATAGAGTCCTAGATGATCTTCTTTGCTTTGACTTCTCCCTTGGTCCATTTGTTCATGGCAGCAGCGGATGCATTTGATGGAGGCTCAACAACTCCGCCTCTAACATGGTCCAACACTTCTTGTTCTTCTAATGTTAGATCGAGAGACATCTTCCATCCGTGGTAGTCAGACTTCTCATGGAGCTTGTCTTCAGCAGGGAAGTGTGATTAGGACCCCATGAATTCTTTTTAGATAGCATTGCTAACCTTCTCTTCGGTGATTGCTCTTGCTCTTTCTTGGGCTTTGTCTTCACCTCAACTCTGATACCATGTTAAGTTATCGTATGTTCTATGCTTAGAGCAATTTAATTATATTTCTTATTATTATCCACAAATTAGAAATCGCATGTACATTAAGTAAAGTGCAGATAGAACATTAAACGATCGATATAAAACAAGCCAAGACAAGAGACATAAGATGTGGTGGCTAGCCAAGGACAAACCCAAATATGGGGAAACCCTTTGATCAAATCTTCTTTTATCTTCAATAATTCAACAGAGAGAAATAGTACAAAAATCTAATTTACATCAGCAGCAGCAAACAATAGATCATCCCTAAACTAGGGCAGTCAATATCTGTCAAACCGGTGGTGGAATCACCTTGATTCCTTCACCAAAAAATGTGGCCTTCCAAAGAGAGTCAGCTTCACCTACTGCGCAGTCCAGAGAGAGAGAATGTTGGTCAACGCTGGTCAAAGTTCCAATCTGCAGTTGCAGCCCTAAAATCTGCGTCCCTTTTCCACACGTGTGAGAGAAAGAGTCTTTTCTGCACAGGAGAGAGAAGAGACTCTTTTTCTACGCAGGAGAGAGAGAGAAGTGATGAGAAGTGTGTGTCCAAATGAGGAGGAGACATCCTGTATTTATATGCAAATGTTGATGATGAATAGATGCGTCTGTTGGGCTTCTGAGCCTACATAAGTTGCTGGTCGACTTTGATAATTAGTCCATAATCAAAATAAATTCATATCTCCATAAATACTTATCGGAATCGGATGATCTTTAGATCAATCCTACACCTCTCGGTGAGAAGAATCTAGTAAAAATATTATCATCCATGAATAAGGTGACCCACATGAATTTTGGCCCTAGTTTCCAATTTTAACAGTTGTCGTTGAATAGGGTTTGCCCTGTCAAAACAAGTTTAGCCATGGTCTGAGTGAGGTCTAGGTGTTCACAAATTAGTTTGTAGGTGAAGAGGAAGTAGCTCACAAACAGATCCTGACATGTTGCATCCATAAAACAAACAGACATTCATGAGAAGAGCTGATAGAAGCCAAATTAGAAGTTGAAGAAATGAAGGAGCAGGTGTTGGAGGAGCTAGATTTCGATGAGGAAATTGCAGAAAGGCTAGAAAAAGACAAAGAGAATTCTACCATTGCAAAAGATGTTGAAGCATATGTATAGAAGGAATGGGTGGTTGCAAGTTGACAGAAGGAAGTTGCAAACCTAAGTCAAAGACTTGCAAGCATAAGTAGAGCTCATCAAAAGCAATCTTTCCAAAGAGAAATCTCGAGATCATTGTTGAAGTAGATGCTACTCCATGATATGGTAAAATTTTCAATTTTATCTTTACTATACCTAAACCAGTAAATTCAACCTTATATATAATCAACATGGTATTAGGAGTAATAAGTAGGCATTAAGAATCATGAAAATTTGAAAAACTCATAATTTTGAAATTTCGTATCAACTCCCCATAGTAAAGCCGTTTTTTTGCTACAAAACTGTTGTAGATTTTCATGGAGGTTAAGGCAGGTCTAAAACTCAACAAAGAAGGAAGACCTCAGAACTTGCAGAACTTGTTAATCAAATATTAGGTCTCTTAGCTATGCATTGAGTCTAGCCCAGGTGGTAGATTATTAAATGGAGCTCTCACTCTGTATATGTAGAACTTTTTCCACTTAAAAGGGCTTGATCGAGAATGTGAGAAAGACCACATTTTGTATGTTTTTCAAGTTAATAAGAATTACAGTTGCAATATACTCTATGTTTAACTTGATATTCCTTTTGGTTGCATTCCATCCCTTCATGTTTTTATCTTATTATTAGTTTTCATAGCTTGTTTGATTACTTGAAATTCAATGTAATATTGCTCCCACTTCCTTTAGATGTGTTGTGTTTTACTGTAAAAGTTTAATCCACTCCATTTCAAAGCCAAAAATACCTCAGCTTCCTTTAAACAATGTTGTTTGTAATTGGATTTTTTCTTAACTGACTCCATGCCTAATGGTGGCAGCCATCACTCCCCTTCACTTGCAAAAATCACATAAAAATATAGAGTTAGCCATCTAAACTTTGAGTTTATTATAGTCAATTTCATAAATATTTTGAGAAAGCCCTTTCTGATTGGAAAGGCTAACTTCCAGTCAAAATTTGGTTTGAAATAGTTACACTTGGTTTGAGGTTGACACAACCCAACCTGTCTAACCCAACGATAACACTCACTTTACAAATCACATCTTATATGGAACTTGGAACCTCCAACTAACAACTAGCAACTAGCTACTAATGACTAATTAGTTAAAAAATTGACAACTCACTGACATCTAACAACTAACAACCCTTTGTATGAAGAGTGCACTCCTATTTACACAAAAATTGAGGATAACTATCCAATAAATATAGATCTATATCTCTCTCCTAAATCAACATTTATCTCTTGTGGTTACAACCATTATCGTAAAAATGTAAGATACAAATCCTCTCAAAATCCTCTCATCCATGTTTCTTCTCCTTTGGATATGCATAGTTAATGATCCACATCTTCTACAATTATTCTGCAAATCCTCATGAGTTGGAATTTGAAATTCGAATTTGTGGTTGGGTGGCCAAGTAGGACCCTTCTAAAATCTCCAAGTAGGCCTACAATATCACAAAACTCATAACACTTTTAGATATATATGAAAATATGTTAATTTCTTAATTTTTAATCACAAATTCACTTAAAATACTTAAAATCAATGACTTGGAAAATAATAATGATAAACCCATATAGTCGTGAAAATGGTTACTTAATGTAAGGTTATGGGTTTATAGAGTTATGGAATGAGGGTAAAATGATGGAAATGAAGATGAAAGTGGACGAGATTTTGGAGACCCAACACTTCCCTTGATGGAATTTTCATCAAGTATCCTTCAAGTTTTCGTTGGAGTCCAGTGGCTTGAAGTGCTACTAGCAATGCTTGAAAGACCTGAGAGAAAACCCAAAAATATCGTGAAGGAAGCAACCTCTGGAACCCTGGAAAACACAGGAATTGGCTAAGCCTCTAGAATGACTATGAAATTGTCAAAAGTTACGATGCAAGCAAGTCAAGAGTTGGATGGTCAAGGGTTGGGACTAACCCTGATCCTGCAGGTTATCATGCCAGGAATGAGGGTCAACCCCTACTTACGTCAGAGGTTGGAGCTCGAGCCCAGAAATGAAAATGACAAAGGAAACTGCTGAGTATGGCAGACTTCCGACTAGTCTTTGAGCCCAACTACCACATGGCCTCATTCTAACATGTAGGAATTGTTCACCATGATAGCGATGAGATTGCATTATGAAATGGTTGAGAAGTGAAGTTAATTGTCCCTATGGACTGACTGCCATTTTGTGATGTTTGAATGCTAATAACTGAGAAAGCCTTTTCAAGTGTTATTATATACTTATTATTGATAACCCTCATAGTTGCATCTTATTTCTTGAAGATAAGTATATGCAAGGGAGCCTAACATCTTGTTCATTTATTGTTCAGTTGGTGAGGTTGATAGAGTTAAGGAAGGTAGAATTCATGTTGTAAAAGAGTTGTTTTTCTCTTTGTGTTCATAGGAAGAACTGCTCTTAGAAGTGGTTATGTTCCGGTGACTTCCCTTGAGGGGATGTTCATCAAGTATCCTTCCAATTTTCCCTGTAATTTAGTGGCCTGAAGTGCTATTAGCAATGCTAGAAAGACCTAAGAAGAAAACCCAAAAAATTGTGAAGGAAGCGGCCTCTGGAACTCTAGAAAATGAAGAAATTGGTTAGGCCTCAGGAATGACTATGCAATTTCCGAAAGTTAGGATGCATGAAAGTCAGGAGGTTGGATGGTCAAGGGTTGGGTGATCAGGTGCTTAGTATTTAGCTCAAAATTAAAAGTTCTCATATTCACTCGAAACCTGTATGACTGCATTTGTCTCGTCAAGACGATCGCAACACAATTCATTTCACTGAAAACCGAGTCTAGATGAAGGAGAAAAGGCATGTTGTTCGTTTTCCTAAACAGCTAAAAAATTTTGCAGAACATGGCAGAATGATGACATGGCAGTACAGTCAGCATGATGGGAATCTTCTTCAATTTTTGCCCAATGAGGCTATGACAAGTGTCACTTCAGGATTTTCCATTTTGGTTGTGTGAAGGTGAAATTCCCTAATGTCCTCCAAGGTGGAATTATTGGTTCATGGTGAATATTATGTGAATTATATTTTTTTGAAATATTGTTTGATATATATATGTATATATTCGAACTATATAAATCCGCATATACATATATATTATAGGCACATTTTAAATGTGTTGTGGTTTGTCTAAAGTCCGAATATATTCATGGTGGCAAAATGTATGAGGGATGGGCGGAGGGCGGTCGAACCTGTGACCTCCCCCTCCAAAACTCTGTTGCTTAACCACTAAGTCAGTGACGGGTCTTGTTAAACTGTAACCACAAACATATATTTAAGCCTATGGTATATGCGACGACGGGAGAGGAAGGCCAGCCCTGCGGGCCTGCCCCCTCTCCATATGACCGTGCTATAAAACCTTAGACCAACACCAAACGGTAAAGCGCGGTTAGCGCCACTAATCTGGCTTAGCCTTAATTAATCTAAATTATTATTTTGGCAGAAGTTTCAGAGGTGAGCCAAATTCGGTGGAACTGCCAACTTTGGCGGTGCTAACTGGAGTCTTCTCCAGTTTTAGCGGAGTTTCCTAGGGAAACATTGAATGAAGCATATCTTGAAAAATTTTCAACCAAATTGAGCTCAAAAAGAGGTGTTCTTGGATAATTTGGACATTCTGAACATATTGGTGTAGGTAGCAGGAGTCGTAGAGCTTTGTAAATAGCATTTTTGCCACATTAAGCTAATACAGAGGCCCAAGCCATGGAAGCTGGACCAAGGATATGTAGCCCAAGAGGAGTGAACTCCTTCATCAAAACATTGTGTTAATGTGTCTCTTTGATGGTTTGTTGCACTGTACATGTTTGTTGTTCAGTATTTGTTTCTGCAGCTATTTTTCTCATGAATGTCTTTTAAAACTTAAGAAAATTTACCTAGTTGTATGCACAAACAGCGAAATAAAACCTCAGCACAAGAAGCAATAAGCAAGCACATTTTATAAATATATAATTTCTATTAGGACATCAAAAATAATCATACAAAAACAGATCAAGTTGGTATCAGAGCAAAGGTTGAATTGCTTGATTTCTTGAGTTTGTGCAATTAGGGTTTTAATGGTTGCAAAATTGTGATGCTTACAAAGTTAAAGTTGCAGAGAGGAGAAGGGAAGCTATTGGTTGAAACTCCCGAGGTAATTACCATAAGAATGAGAGCCACAAGGCCACAATCTCTACCACCCAAAGTTCCAATTCCAGCCACACTTGAAACTCCTCAAGTTTTGTCTTCAACTGAGATTGAAGAGGTACAAGTAGTACAAATTTCTGAGCCTGAGTCCATAGCGATTGTGTCTGGAGAAAGAGAGCCTGAAGGTCCCTCTTCAGAAGAGGAAGAATTCAAGATCTTTCTATACTTTGACTGAGATGGTTAAAGTGCTCTATGAAGAGAGGAACACTAGAATGGCTGGAGAGAGTTCTAAACCTCCACATGGAGAAGGAAGCTCAGAGGAAAAAAAAAAGATGAGAAGAAGGATTCCAAAGGGAATGGTGGAAAGTCACCTCCATATCCACCATCCTCATCATCTCCATCATCTCACATAGCATCATCTTCCATTACCACCATTGAAACTTCCCATACTCATTCCAAAACCCCAAAAGGAAAAACTCCATTACTGAAATTGGACATAAAATTCGAACTTCCCATGTACAATGGAAAGGTGAATGCTGAAAAGTTGGAAAATTGGATTCCACAGTTGGAGGCATACTGCAGAATTCAAAACCTTCAAGAATATGACATAAATATCCAGTTGGCTTCACTGAGGCTAAAAGGAGATGCACTAGTTTGGTGGGAAGCAAAGACTCAAGAGGAAATGAGAACCCATTGTAAGATATCCATCACTTAGGTTGAATTTGTTTATGCAATTAAAAGATAGTTTTATCCTTTAGCCTATATGTAAAAACACATTATGAGTTGGAAAAATTTTAGGTAGCTTAAAGGCCAAACAGTTCAAGATTATACATAGGAGTTTAGGAAAAGGGATTTGTTATTAGAAATGAATTTAAATTCCCAAGATACACTGCTGAAATATTTACATTCCTTTCTTAAACACACTATTCTTATGTTCAATCTAACTAATTTGGATGAGGTATGTGTGCAAGCCACGCATCTTGAATCTAGAGGAAAGAACATTCAGGAAGAGAGTAGTAATAAAAAGCCACCTAGGGTAAGGAGAAAGAGAAAGGAGAAAAATAGAAAGGGAAGAAAAATGCAAGTGTGAAGAAAGAAGGGGAGAAAGTTATCTACTAAACATTGTTCAAAAGAAGGACATAATGAGGATCATTGTTGGAAACTCCATCCAGAAATGAGACCAAATAAGTTCAACAATAAAGGGAAATAGAAAACCACTGCTATCACTCAAAAAGATTTAGGTTCTGAATCAGGTGATGAAAACAAAATCATTGTCATGGGAATCAAAGGAAAACAAGATATTGCAAGCACTAGTTCACAAAATTGTAACACTACTACTACTCCAAATGAAAAAAGACGAATTGAGTTATTTCACGTTAGAGTCATATCTAAACACACCAAGATTGACACACTCTTCGATAGTGGGTCACAAGTGAATCTAATCTCTAAAGACTTAGGCAACAGATTCAATCTTGAAATTGTACCTCACCATAAACCATACCCTTTGGGATGGATAACAAGAGACACAAGTTTACAGGTTACAAGAAAATGTTTGTTTAAGTTTGCAATCACCGCAAATTTTGTTGACGCAGTAGAGTTAGATGTGGTACCGCTTGATATTTCAAGTGTGGTGTTGGGTAGTCCATATTTGTATGACCGGAAAGCAGTATTTTACTACCATGAAAACAAGTATCACTTGTTCAGGGACGGTGTGGAGTATATAGTGAGAGCCCATCACAAAAAGTTAAACATATCAGTTGTTAATGCAGGGCAGGCAAAAGGACTAGTGAATTCAAGTAAAAGTTTAGTACTTCTCATGTTTAAGCCAAATGATGATATTTTTTATGAAAATGTTGTTGCATGTAATGCAAGTTTCAATTCTGATTTGGTTGGTTCAGTTCATCAGAGTGATGAAGTATTTCAGGTTGTGAAAGAATCATCCTTCAAGGAGAAAGAAAACTTCACATGAAATATCTTTGCAGCAAGAGGTTTCTCTTTATGATGTTAGCATGCAAGGGTTAACAAAATTTCAAAGTATAGAGATACCAATGCAATGAAAAAATTTGTTGAACAATGGACTCATTCAATCATCCCTTATGCCATATTGTGTACCGATGGTTATGGTGCCAAAGAGGAATGGTAAACATTTCAAGAAAGAGGGCAAAAGGAGTAGTTTTTGCCAAAGCAAAGTTGTAAAAAGAATTCAGTGCAAGAATATACATAACACCAAACAAGAATGGTTTGTATCGATTTTAATGTTATATGTCCTCTATAGCACTTCTATTACATACATGTATTTTAATTATGGAAAAAAAGAGTCATTCTTGAAGAAATTGTCCACTTGGGTGACATAAACATGTTTAGAAAGTTTTCTTATGCACATGTCATCTATGAAGGAAAATTGTTTAATGTTTTGAAGATATCAAAGTACAAGTTGGGTTTCACTTCTTTGATGCATTTGGGCCATGATATTGGAGGAGGTAAGTTGAAAGAAATCTTCTCCAAGTTGGATGCCATTATTGAGTGGTCAACGCCCAACATCGTCATTTTGATAAGAGGTTTTTTGGGAGCAACCCAATGTTGGAGGAGAGTTGTTGTTGACATTTCATCTTTCGAAGCTCCTTGGCATGCATTTTCATGTGTGTGCAAAGTCTTCCAATGGGGAGGCAAACAACAAGAAGCATGTGTTACTTCAAACCAAAAGATCAGTTCAATTCTTTTTTATGCTCTTTCAAACTTGAGAGGTTCATTTGAGTTTCAGGTTTGTGCAAGCAACTTCACCATATTATTTCATTCAGAAGATTTCCATGGTGTAAAGATTAAGTTGCAATGATCCATGCACTTTCATTGGATGGATACTTATCAAAATTTTCACTTGGTTCGAAGGTAAAAAAGAGGTATAAGCAGCAAGTTCATTGTTATGCCTTTTAGACCTATTAGTTATGTAACTGTTGTATTCAGGCATCATTATGTTTTACATGAAAGTCATGTTCAGAAAATTTCATACTTTCAAGATGTACAATCGAGCTTGAGTCATGTAAACCAAGTAGTGAAATTTGTCATCCATTTGCATTACATTTTGTTATGTCGTCTTGGTAAGAAGGATGTTGCTTTTGATGGTGACATGGAAAAAACCACGAGTTTCGTTGAATGACTGAAAATGATGTAGAAAACAGTGTGATATCAGCTTGAAAAGGGCAAAGACAAGTACAGGATTATGTCAATCACAGGTTCCAAGAAGACGATGCAAGTTGGTGTCAATTTTTCAAAAAGATGCTTCAAGTTGTTGAACAAGGAGAGAATTTTCAGATTTCACATTCTGAATTCATTCCTACAGAATTTCTGAATCAGATTCAACAAGACACCATCCGTGACAGAAGAACGGGGTCCTCAAAGCAAGTGAATGTTGATTTCCTTAGAGAGGAGCTCAAGGAAGTAAATTCGTCAAAAGCCGAATGGATCGAGCTTGGAAAGGTGAGGGGGCTATACTCTCATCTACTTTTCAGATGATAGTATCTTTTTGGGTCCAAAAGGCTTCTAGTGGGGAGGAATGATCAGGTGCTCAATATTTAGCTCAAAATTCAAAGTTCTCAAATTGGCTCAAAACCTCTAAGCATAGAACATACCATAACTTAACATAGTATTAGAGCTGAGGTGAAGACAAAGCCCAAGCAAGAGCAATCACTAAAGACTGTTGGAAAAAGTCTATAGACTCCATGGGTTCCTCATCACACTTCCTCACCGAAAATAAGCTCCTTGAGAAGTTTGACTATCATGGATAGAATATTTCTCTCAATCTGACATTGGAAGAGCAGGAAGTGTTAGACTATGTGAAAGGTAGAATCATTGAGCCTCCATCAAGTGCATTGGTTTCTGAAGGGAACAAGTGAACCAAGGGAGAATTCAAAGCAAAGAAGATCATACGGGACTCTATCGACAAGCGCCTAGTGGCCTACATTTCCGAGCTGAACACCTCCAAGGGAATCTACAATAGACTAGTAAGAAGAAATTGAAGTACATTACTATAAGCATAGAACATACCATAAATTAACATAGTATTAGAGTTGAGGTGAAGACAAAGCCCAAGCAAGAGCAAGAACAAGAGAAATCATCGAAGACTGTTGGAAAAAGTCTATAGACTCCATTGGTTCCTCATCACACTTCCTCGAAGAAGATAAGCTCTGTGAGAAGTCTAACTATCACGTATGGAAGATGTCTCTCGATCTGACATTGGAAGAGAAGGAAGTGTTGGACCATGTGAGAGGCAGAATAATTGAGCCTCCATCAAATGCATCGATTGCTGCAAGGAACAAGTGGACCAAGGGAGAAGTCAAAGCAAAGAAGATCATCCATGACTCTATCGACAAGCACCTGGTGGCCTACGTTTATGAGCTGAACACCTCCAAGGGAATCTAGGATAGACTGGTAAGCCTGTTTAAATTTAGTGATGAAAATCAGGTTTTGTTACTTAAGGATAATCTAAAGGAAATTAAGAAGGGAAAATATGAGAATATTCAAGCCTACTTCTTAAGGATCACTGAGATCAAGAATGATCTCCTATCGATTGGGGAAGTCATTCCTGGCAAAGAAATGACCATCACAACTCTTGGAGGGCTCCCATCCAAATGGTATGTATTCAGAATCACTCTTCTCAATAATAATGCAATTCCATGATTTGAGGAATTTATGGCGAGATGCATTCAAGAAGAGACAACGATGGAAGAGCAAGAAACGCCTGCATTTAGAGGCAATCCCGCTGCTTTCTCCACTCATGCTAAAAGGAGAAATAATTCTGTGTCAAAATCTAAGGGAAAGGCCAGACCGAAAGGTGGAAGGAAAGGAAGATGTTTCATTTGCAACAAAATTGGCCACTATGCGAGGGAGTGTCCTGATAGAAAGGACACATCTCATGACGATGATCAAAATCACTCCCGAGGCAATTCCAACCACAATCAAAGGAATGGCAAAGGAAAGAGGAATGTCGGAAATCAAAGAAGTGGGCAACCCTCCAGGAAAGCAAGGAACTCCATGTATGAATCTAATGTTGTTAACAATAAGCAAGATGAATATTATTTGATATCGTCCCTCTCCACTACCTCTCCTCCGGACTCGTTGGGCAATTGGCTTATTGATAGTGGTGCCTCAAGACACTTCACTGGTTACAAGGAATCTCTCTCTAATCTGATAAAGAAGGAGACCAACTTGGAGATTGTTCTTGGAGATAACTCCACCTATCTCGTAAAATGTGTAGGGAATGTTACTCTTGAATTAAATCAAGGTAACACAATTCATTTGCAGGAAGTCCTATATGTACCTAATCTCAAGAAGACCCTGGTGTCCATATTAGAAATGAAAGACAAAGGCTACAAGGTGGCCTTCATCGATGGCAAGGTACGTGTGTAAAAATAATTTCAAAGATGCTTTCACTCTTGGGTTTCAAGTTGACTCTTTATATCAAGTTGGAGGAAGTCCATTGGGAGTCATGTCTTGCAACACAACTCTTCAGTCTGAACTATGGCACCAGAGGTTTTCCCACTTTCATTATAAGGCTCTACCCGATGTGAGACAAATGGTGACCGAGATGCCCGAGTTTAAAGTAGAGCAAGAAGGTGTATGTTCAGGGTGTGCCGAAGGAAAACTCAGAAGGGGACCATTCCACTCAAGCCATAGCAATACCTCCGACATTTTGAAGTTGGTTCACTCCGGCATATCTGGTATGATGCCTGTGAATTCTTTGGAAGGATATTTATATTATCTCACTTTTATAGATGATTATTCTCGCAAGACTTGGATATGCTTCTTGAAAAAGAAGGATGAAGTGCTCTCTTGGTTCTGTCACTTCAAAGCCTTGATCGAGAATCAAACCGAGAAGAGGATCAAGATCTTAAGGACTGATAATGGGACTCAGTATGAATCCAATGAGTTCCATGACTTTTGCAAGGAAGTGGGCATTAAGAGGGAGACCACAACACCATACGCTCCTGAGCAGAATGGTGTGGTGGAAAGGAAGAACCTACGATTTTGGAAGTTGTTTGTTCCATGCTCCATGATCAAATGCTTCTGAAGTTTTTATGGGCTGAAGCTACGAATACCGCCATATATGTTCAAAACCAATGCCCTCATCAAGCATTGGATTCCAAGACTCTCGAAGAGATGTTCACTGGTAAAAAACCTGATGTCTCTCATTTTAGAATTTTTGGAAGTCTCGTATATTTTCATGTGTCGAAAGAGAAAAGAAACAAATTTGGTGCATTTAGAAAGAAGGGAATCTTCATGGGCTATAGCGAAACTTCTAAGGGCTATAGAATTTATGTGGTTGGTCAAAGAGAAGTCAAGATAAGTCATGATGTCACCTTTGACGAAGAAATGGCTCTTAGCAAGGTTGAAAAGTTTCCTATTTTGAGAAAAGATAAAGAAGCTAACACTAGGAAGCCGGATGAGAAGGAAGATGAGACGATGTCCGATGTGGAGGAACCTATGGATCCTATTGATCCCCCTCTGCAAGAGCCTTCCTCTTCTAGGAAGAGGCCCTCATGGCTTTGGGGGACACTTGATGATGCAGAAGGACATATTGCACCCAGAGGGACTTTCCGCGAAAGTAAGAAGCCGACCAGGTATCAGGGATACTTGACCATTATGAGCGCCATTATTCAAAATGAGCCTTCATCATTCGAAGAAGCCATGAAGAATCAAGTGTGGAAGGATGCTATCAATGAGGAATATGAGTCCATCATGAAGAACAATTTTTGGGATATGTTCCCTAGACCCAGGACAAAACAGTTGTCACCTCGAAGTGACTTTATAAAATAAAGCATGGAGCTGCTGAAAATATAAGGCTCGCTTTGTTGCTCGAGGCTTCTCTCAAAAGGAACACGTAGACTATGATGAGATATTTGCACCTGTTTCTTGATACACCACCATCCGCTCAATCATAGCCCTTGTTGCTTCACAAGGATGGAACCTACATCAGATGGATGTCAAGGCCGTGTTCTTGCATGGTTTGATCAAAGAGGAAGTTTATGTAGAACAACCCGAGGGGTTTGAGATTCATAATCGGGAATCTCACGTATGCAGGTTGAAGAAATCCCTCTATGTGCTAAAGAAAGCACCCCGAGCTTGGTATGAGAGGATCGATAGATACTTGATGAAGTTGGGATTCAATAGGAGTGAAGCCGATCCGAACCTTTACTTTAAGGTTGGGGATGATAAGCCTCTCATACTGGTGTTGTATGTTGACAACCTCTTTCTAACAGGTGCATACCCTCTCATTCACAAATGTAAGAGGGAGTTTCCTTCTGAATTTGAGATGAAGGACCTAGGACTGATGCACTAATTCCTAGGATTGGAGGTCTGACAGAAGCCAGGAGAGATTTTCCTATCTCAAGGAAAATATGTGGTAAAGATATTGGAGAGATTCGGTATGGTGGACTACAAGCCCGTGACTACCCCGATGGAGCTTAACTTCAAGAATTTATGTGGTAGTGTTGCCAGACCTGCTTTGGGAAATGCTACTGAGTATCGTCAACCCATAGGAGCATTGATGTTCTTGGTGAACTCCTGTCTGAATATATGTTTTGTAATCAACACGTTAAGCCAATATATGGTTGAGCCTCATCACTCACATTGGATTGGTGCCAAGAATCTTTTGAGATATTTTCAGGGAAAAATCACTCATGGGTTGAGATACACTGCTGTAGATGTGAGGCTACATGGATATATCGATGCTGACTGGGCAGACAATGTGGAGGATTGCAAGAGCACTTCCGGGTGTTGTTTCTCTTTGGGTTCTACCTTGATATCCTGGATGAGCAGGAAGCAGAAGTCGGTGGCTTTGAGCACCGCTGAGGCACAGTACATTGCTGTGAGTATGGCCTCTTGTGAGGTTGTCTGGTTGAAGAAGCTCTTCAATGAGTTGTTTGGACATGCATTGGATACTGTTAGCCTCCTGTTGCAACAGGTGTTCATTTTTCATGATTGACATTTTTACAGGCCAAATATGTCATACTTTGCAATCTGCAGTGTTCCATATTTCCATAAGAGACCAAAGAAGAAAGCCATGAAGTGTGCCAATCCAAATGCCACTGCTGTATTCCAATTTTGATGAATTGTTCCAGTTTTGAAAAGTTTTTAAAGGGAGGTCCAAACAGTCTAATCTTGGTCTCCCTTGGTTTCAATTTCCTGTTTTAGAATATAGAGAATGTATCTGTCCAAACAGTTTAATCTTGGCAGATTTGTAGATAGGTAGAGAATCAAAGGGACCCAACTGCTTAATCTGGGCCCTAGCAGAAATAAGTGTAGATTTAGATAGCAAACATTCAAAAGAAAAATTGTAAAGCTGGGTCTGCAAGTCTAAGTGCACCCAAACCAAAAAGAAGAAAAAATGTTAGGTGAGTAGGCTGGGTAAGTAGCTGTTTGGTTGCAGAATGATTCATGATCAAACTTTGTGTTTCTAAGTGTATATTTTTCCATATCACAGTTATCAGGCAATTTTCATCTGGAGAAGCTCAAGCTGGACATCACTAACTGCCCCTTCTTCTAATTCCCCAAGTCACTTACTAATTTCCCCAAAGAGGTCAAGATCTGCTTGATTCCTCTTAGTTTCATCATTCTCCATGTCATTTGTCTTGGTGAAGATTTCCTTCACTCAAGGATCCTTTATTTCTCATTTACAAGTTCTTTTCCCCAAAATTGGCCTAAGGTCCTCTACCTTAGCACCTTCTTATCATCTCCATATTAACTACTAACTCTAGTATATAACTCCCTATCAGTTTTCCCCTTTGCCCTGCTAAAAATATGTATATAAAACTCCCCTATATAAATATCCTCTCCCTGGAAATATAGCCATATCTCTTCTAAGTCAGGGAAAGAACAGTCTATCTGGGGTTGTTTTTAGCCCATCCGAGTCACAGCAGGAGTTAGATGACACCTGGTCATGCTAACAACCTCTCCCCTAGCCCTAAAACCCTCTAAAAACCCGCTTTGGCGCCCTTATACCAAATTTTCATTCACAAAAACATATCCCGCCCGCTTATTAACCCCCAAACCCACAAAACCTAAGTTTAAACCCCGCCGCGCTTTAATTAAATTGGAATATTCCCCGGAATTCCGCCCTTATACCTCCGCTGCTTCACGTTCCCCGCAACCGTTAGATCACCCGCCCCACAGATCTACGGTGGGCGGGCCTTCCCGTCCCCCAACGCGCCCGAAGGTTAGCGTCTGGGAGATGGGCGGTATTGCCGCCGTACTCCCGCCACGCGTCACCTTCCCGGGCGTGGCGGAGCCCCCTCCCCCGAAACCACCTCTGTCCAAAGGCGGTGCGCCCCAAAACCGGAAACCGCCTCCTGCCCAGTGACGTCACCCGCTTGCGTCACCCCCTCTTGCCCAGTCACCATGACACGTCATCCACCTGCGTGGCCTCCTGCCACTGTACCGCCGAGTCACCCTGCCACGTGTCCTGCCACCGTGTCCCCTGCCGTACTGCCATGTCACCTCCGTACGTGATGACATCATCATGTCGACGTCATCCCGCCACGTCATCATGCTGACGTCATCGCTGACGTCACCCGCCGTACAAGGTCCCACCATGCTGACGTCATGTTTACATCATGTTGACGTCATCAACAATTTTAGCGCGAAGGGCGAAAATCGCACTCTGGAGCCCCGGAATCAGTTTCTGAGGCAGTTTTTGATGCAAATCGCGCATCGCTGGATAAAATAGGCCTGAATGGGGAATCTTTTCATCATGCAGCCCCCAGCAAGCCCGAAAGGCGCCGAATGACCCGTTTTCCTTCGCGAAGCACTCAGAAAGGAGTAGAAGATAGTTTTAGAGGAAACAGAGGCCAAACAGTGGCCATTAATTTTTTATTAGACCCACAGCAAAGGAGAGAAGCGACCCAATTCATTTGTCAGAGAGTATCAGAGGAAAAAGAAGCAGCAAAGTGTACCAGTTAAATTGTTTAAAAGAAACCTTCAGTTCCCAAAGCATGTTAACATTTAATGGCCGCCAACAAAGTCAAATCAGGTGATGAAAGCCCATCCCTCCTCTCAAATCACAGTTGAAGCATTTAAGGACACCGAACTACAATGGAGCAGATACCCATGCACAGTTATTGCAGAGACAACTGCACCAAGCCACCGAGGACAACACATTCACTCAGTCCCCATACGGCGGCCCTCAGCGCAGCTCAAGATATTTTATGCATTTATTTCTGGATGGGATTAGGTTAAAGTAATCATCTTTCCTCCAGACCTGTTTAGGTCAAATTGTAAATAAGCAATTTTGAAGAGTTTCCCTATATATACCACCCTCTACACTGTTTTAAGGGTTGGTCGATTGATAATTCTCACTAGAGACCTGCAGTGTATACCTGAGAATTTTTCTATAATCAAAGACTGCTGAAGAGTTTGGAGTATGACTGTCTGATGTGTTGATTTCTGAAGACTGAATGTGGAATTCCTGTGCTGCAGCCTGGAACAATAAGTGCATCTTACCTCTGTTTTATTGTTAGCCACTATCTAAATAGCAGGAAGAAAGATTAGCTTAGAATTTGTTTACAGCACTCTATGCTCAATTTCTGTTGTTTCTGTATGTTTTCATCTGAATGAATTGGTAATGAATATGAATTCCTTCTAGCTCATATTTACCCTAATTCACCTGTGTTCGCTAAATATCTAGGGATTCTTTACTGCCCCTGGGTAGAGCTCTGTTATCTCCTTCTGTTAAGCTGAATGAGAGATTTTTGATTGCCTCTCATTCCTTAGCATTCATTCCATCCTTTAAACCTTAAACGTTGTTTCATGTGCAGCTGCCTTACTCCATATATCTCTCATGTGATCAATAAAATGCACCACCAGTCTTCCTCCTCGACTCCATGCCCAATGGTTTGAAACTTATCAGACTATGCTTTGCCTCTCTACCCGAAGACATCAATTTTCCCACCAAAATCAAAACAAAAACCCTCAAGCCCAATACCTAGCCTAAAATCAATTTCAACAAATCTGAATCAGAAAGAGAGAGCCCTCTCTGATTGCAGGTGGGCTAGAACCTGCAATCCAAAGTTGTTTTGTGGTTACCTCGACCGTATCCCTTTACTACAACCTGAGGGACAACCTGAGTGATAACAGATACTACCATGATCCTTTGTGACAACTAGAGTGGGATTCGTTTATCCGAGAATCTTGTATTTCATGATCGCTCCAAGCATATCAATATCAAGTACCACTTTATCTGGGATATGGTACAGTGAGGAGAAATAAGGCTCCACATATTGGTACAGATGAGCAGGTCGCGGACATTCTGATGAAGCCCCTGGGAAAGGTCAAATTTTTTACCTTTCCGAGAACGATTAGGAGTTGTTGAGAGACCCTCTTATGAGGGTCCTGCACGAGGCATGCATTGAGCTCTAGGAGCTCCGGGGGGCTAGGGGTACTTCTTGGAGCGACAAGCGACCATAGGGCTACTCACCCTCCCTAGTGGTGCACTTGTACAGGGTGAAAGGTTCAACCTTCCCTTGTGATACCCTGTGGAGACTTACAGATAGGATGAGTGGTTCCCCTGTGGAGGCATCCTACCTATGTAATTTGGGACTCATGGGAAGTATCTCTAATCTGGCCAATGAGCAGGGAAATGGGGTTAGGGACCATAGTAGTACTATTGATGGACGCATCGTTATATCTACCATACTCCCTATGCTAGGATGACCTCCATTGATCTGGAATCAATGAAACTGATCTGGGATCAGTATGAGTGGTTTGAGACGCTCTCTTCTGGAACTGATCTGGGATCAGTAAGAGTGGTATGACACACTCTCTGGGACTGAATTCGGGTCAATGGAGGATGGTATGATACATCCTCGATCATTTTCTTCTTCTTTATAGTTCAACAGAGCAGAACATAGCCTAACAGTGCAAGGCCGTGCATTTGATGGTAGAGATAGTACCGGCGAACAAATGGATTAGCAGAAGGAGTTCTCCCTAGTTGAGAGGGAGTATTAAAATTGGCAACTAGGGCCAAACTCCATTTGGGTCATATTATTTATGGAAGCTGATATTTTTATTGGATTCCTCTCGTCAAGAGGTGTAGGATTGAACTAAGGATCATCTGATTCCGACATGTATTTATGGAGATATGAATTTATTCGTAAATACTTGACAATTTGTCAAGGTCGATCAGCAAGATAAAGTGTGTGGCACACCCCCAGCTTAACCTCGACGATTCATATAAAAGGAAGATACATTGTGGCATTATTTCACATCATCCCAACACACATCTTCTCTCACCATTTCTTATTGGGCCAACGTAGGAGCAGTCTCTCTCAAATGTGCAAGAAGGAGGATGAAATTTTTGTCCAGGGCAATGTTGAATTTTCCTAGGCTGTATTGACCAAGTTGCATGGCCATTGGGAATGCGTTGACCAAGTGTTGACCTGTGCATTGTTTTTTGGGTGTTGCGTTGACCACCGTTGACCAAAATGTTGACCAACGTTGACTGGATAGGGCTAACCGCAGGCTGCTGATTTGTTGACTGTTGTTTTAACCACTGACCGAGGATTGTTTTGGGCTAATGATGTTTGTTGTTGAAGACCGATTTATTCAAGGTTGACTGGAGGTCAAATTGGAGTTGTTTGACTAGCTTTGACTTTGTTGGTTGTTGATATATTATTGTTGATATAAAATCACATATTTGTGATATTGTACTATCTCTCTCTCTCTGCTAAATTATTGAAGAATATGGAAGAATTGATCAGAAGGTTTCCCCACATTGGGGTTTGTCCCTGGCTAGCTGCTATATCTAGTGTCTATTGTCTTGGCTTGTCTTCTATCGATTTATTTATGTTCTATCAGCATTTTACTATATGGTAATGTGATTATTAAACTATGAATTGACAATGTGCTAATAAGAAGAAATTAAAATAAATTGCTCTAAGCATAGAACATACCATAACTTAACAGAAGGCGAAATTTCCCAATGTCCTCCAAGGTGGAATTATTGGTTCCTGGTGAATATTATGTGAATTGTATTTTTGTAAGATATATATATATATATATATCACATAATTCCGAACTATATAAATCTGCATATACATATATATTAATGACACATTTTAAATGTGTTGTGGTTTGTCCAAAGTCTGAATATATTCATGGTGGAAAAATGTATGAGAGACAGGGGGTTGGTAGGTTGAACCCGTGACCTCCCCCTCCCAAACTCCGTTGCTTAACCACTGAGCCAGCGGCGGGTCTTGTTAAACCGTAACCACAAACATATATTTAATCCTACAGTATATGCGACGGCGGGAGCGGGGGGAGCTAGCCCTATGGGCCAGCCTCCTCTCCATACAACTGCGTTATAAAACCTTGGGCCAACGCCAAACGGTTAAGCGCGATTAGCGCCACTAATCCAGGTTAGCCTTAATTAATCTGAATTATTATGTTGGCGAAAATTTTTGAGGCGCGCCAAATTCGGCGAAACTGCCAACTTTGGCAGTGCTAACTGAAGTCTTCTTCAGTTTTAGTGGAGTTTCCTAGGAAAACATTGAATGAAGCATATCTTGAACGATTTTCAACCAAATTGAGCTCAGAAAGAGGTTTTCTTGCCTAATTTGGACATTCTAAACACATTAGTGCAGGTATCATGAGCCATAGAGCTTTGTAAACAACATTTTTGCCACATTGAGTTAATACAGAGGCCCAAGCCATGGAAGCTAGACCAAGGAGATGTAGCCCGGGAGGGGTGAACTCCTTCATCAAAACATTGTGTTAATGTGTCTCTTTGATGGTTTGTTGCACTGTACATGTTTGTTGTTCAATATTTGTTTCTGAAGCTATTTTGTTCATGAATGTCTTTTAAAACTTAAGGAAATTTACCTGATTTTATGCACAAACAACTAAATAAAACCTCAGCACAAAAAGCAATAAGCAAGCACATTTTATAAATATGTAATTGGTATTAGCACAGTAAAACTAATCATACAAAAACAGATCATCAGGACTAACCCTAGTTCAACAGGTTATCGGGCCGAGAATGAGGGTTGACCCCTACTTAAGTTGGAGGTCGGGGGTCGAGCTCGGAAATGAAAATGACAAGGGAAACTGGTGAATATGGCTAAATTCCAACCGGTCTTTGAGCCCAATTGCCACGTGGCATGTCCATAATGGAGGTGCCTTTGGTCACCAGTTACGTGGTCAATTGGATGGTTGGCATGTGAAGGGTAAGGTGATACCATCATCTCAAAGAGCACACTCAACCTATTGATATCATGAATAGTTGTATTTTTGTATTATAGCTTTCTTCTTAGACTCGTATATACCCCTTAAGATTAAGGGGGAGAATGCTGGACACCTAATCTGTTAGGGGTTTTGGGTGTGGAATATGAAGAGTCATTAGAGTCCAAGAGACCACTTGGTATATGAAAAATAAGGGTCACACACATTGTATAAGTGTATATCACTGTGAATAGTAGATGCATTCAATGTTTTATCTTTTCTCTTGTTTATTATTTGTGTTTTTTTAACAAAAACAACAAATTGGAAGTTTGCAGCATTGCATATGAGTATAAAATCTTTGTATTTTTTTGGAATTAACAATAAAGAAGAATAGGAATATTTTTTTATGTGATTTTTCGAAATCGAGGGAAATTTAGTTGAGATAAAGAGAATGAAAATTCATACATGGATTTTTCCATATAAATATTTGTATACAGCCCATGATGATCACTTGCAAATTCTACTACTTGGAAAAATTGTCCACTTCTATTTCTACCTTTTAAAATTATCTCTTTCACATAAGTTTCCCCTTTAACTTTTGACACAAGAAGGTAATATTGTTTTGTTTATCTCACTCTTACAAAATAAAATCTTACTCATTTTTTCATTTCATTTTTCAATGCAATGTTGAAGATTGAGATGTTTATTTTTGAAATGTTTAGCACATGGTGTGTGTCAATGTTAAGCACACTAACATACACTATTGTAAACACACTAGATTAATAAAACTTAGCAAAAGTGGAAGTGAAGACCAATACAATTTATATTTTGTGACAGTTGTAGTATATGTATTTTTGATATGCATTAAAATCTACTACATTGATTCATCTCGTACAACAAATGGATTGGTGCACCATTGTAAAATAGATGTGATATTTAAAATATCTTCAAAATTATGTTTGAAGTTAGAATTTTACATAATTCTTAAACTTTATATTAATATCATAAAGTTGTACTAAGTATGATTTTGTCTCGAACATATATAAAAAAAAGCGATAATATCAAATTTTTGGTGCTTTAAACATCTCAATCCATATAGTTCCATGTTCAGCAAGTTCTCTCTTTTCATTTGCAATAAGTCTAGATTTTATTATATTTGTATTATCTAATTGAATATATGCTACCTTTGATCATGCATTTGAGCAAATTTGAATTGAATTTCGTAGGATTTCTATTCAAGATCAAGTTTAGATGTGTAGGATATTCCATAATACAAAAGCATTATAGCATCTTATCTAGTGCAAGATATTTTAGGAAAACGTTGAATTAAAATGGAAAGTCACTTTACCCCACCAAGTATAGCATCCAATATTCTAGCAACCAATCTTTGGCAAATGGTACTTCACCATGAAACAATTATATTTTATGACATACCACATTAGTGTGTTATTATTAAAAATGTAAATGGTTGAAATTGAGCCTTAGTCATATCACAATCTCCTATTATGTAAAGAACCAACTATCGAAAGTCAACAGTTTGTTACTTTCCATTGTAGTTAAGGATCTGTTGTGGCCAGCAACAACCCCCCTTTTTATTTAGTGTTATTCTTAATACTAAATAAGTGGGGACCCTTAGTTAAATTTTTAAAAAATCAAAATAGTGCTTAAATTTCCTTTTCAAATGAAATTACCATCATAAGCTTAGGAAACCCCCCTTGCAAAATCTAAAAAAAAATCCAAGTTTTATGATAAGGTAAGATAAAACCTTTCCTTAGGAAAATCCCATCGCAAAAAAGATGACAGCATATCACCCTATAAGCCGAATTCCAATATTGCGAGATAGCGATATGCGATAATAAACAATTGTCGCATCGCATTCAGTATAAATTACATTAAAAAACTTTAATTTGCCGATATGCGATGACGCCGATCGCGAATCGCATTTCACAGAAAATAGGATAACAAAGATTGTAATGTGTAACTTTTCTGTGATCTGCGATATTGCGATTTCGTGATACAACGACAATGCGATAATGCGATGTTACGGTTTTGTGACGTTGTGATTCTGCGATATTGCGATCTACGATGTTGCGAAGCAAATCGCAAAATCGCTTCATCGCAGATCTTTCGGGCTCGTTATTCAAGAAAAGTATTTTCCATAAACTGACACCTGGTTATGCGCTTTAATACTAATAAATGAGTTAGTTTCCAGTTATTAATGGAATATGGGTTCGTGCTTATCGAAGAATCATCTCACATAAGGTGGTATACTTTATGTGTCTGCGACATTTAAAACTTTCCCATCACCCTTCCTTGTCATTCATTTTCACTTCACTTGTGAATTGCAGGAACGGAGAACAGAGGCCAATACAAAGCAATACGCATGATAAAATGGGAAAGAAAAGCAAAGCCCCGAGCTCCGAAGAAAAAGAAATGGCACCCTTGTATACAGACACGGCCTGTAACAGAGACGCAGGGATTGCTACGTGGGAAGGCATGTATAATCTGCTCGAAGAGGAGAATCCCAGAGTAATGGAAGTCACTGCTACCGCGGGCTCAAATAGTTCTTCAGAGGCATCCATCACAGAGCTAGCTTGCTCATTCTTACACCGGATAGCAGCAAGACCCAAAATTCTCCCATACACGGACATGGTTAAGTAGATACTGGACAGCATTGATATCAGAATCAGACAGTTTAAGACTCAGGGTCAAGAGCTTAAGGAAATATTATTTTTACAAATGTTGAACTTTATATCCGCTAAAAGGAAAAAGCGCAAAAGGCGAAAAACGCATCAAGGAAACCCGGATCCCAAAACGGAGGCAGTTTCTGATGCACGATTAGCTAAGAAAAATTCCTCGAAAAGGAAAGCTGCTAATTGCCCAGTCACCTGCAAGCCCCGAACATTGCAAGAAAGTAACGATATAGACAGATTGGAAGCAGAAGGCAAAAGAAAAGGCAGAATCAATCCAAGGGTTAACCAAGTTGAACTGGGATTATTACTAGGCATACTTGGTAAAGCCACATAGTCAGTGGATGACTCTTAAGTGTATCATTAATGTGGCTGAAAAGATGGCGCCGGCTCTTGTCAATTCTGTTTTCTCAACTCAGCTAAAATCGGAAGTCGGCCAACCGACTCTTCTCAAACAGATGCTGCATGCATGTGATTTCAAGGACCAAATACAGAAGTAGTTTAATTTTAGATTCAATTTTAGTTTTAATTTTGTTTTATTTTCCTGAAAAGAGGACGGTCATTTAAACCGCATCCTACATTTTTGTAATAATTTATTTTTAGATTTAGTTAGTAGTATTTAAACCTTTCTCACGCATTTAGAGAAGGGTCCTGAAATTTATCAAAAACTTGTCCCTAGAACATGCACTTTTGTACCCTCTGAGGAGGTTTTGATGAATGAATGGAACAGGATTTATTGATGTTTGCATTTGATATCTGCTACTGATGTTGCACTTTTGTACTCTTAGTGGATATTTGATCAAGAAGAGATAAATCGTTATCGCTTGAAGCTCATGAGTAGGACTAGTTATAAATGGTATTTCTATCTCTTAACTATTTCTGCCTCTGTGTTAAAGTGATTTCCATGTTCAGTTATTTATATATTGATGTATGAATGCCTGAGTTATCATTTGGCACTTTTGTACGGTGATAGCTATTTATTTATGCTTAGTGTATGAATAGCTTATTATGCGATATGTTTTTCACAACTGTTTCGTCTAACTTTTTATACGAAGTGGTTCATCTTTATTGAATTCTTTTCTCATAACAGTTGAATGATCTTTATTACCAGTTGTTGTTTGAAATCATTTTAGATCGCATAAAAGAAAGATTACACCCCAGGTTAGTGTAGATTTAGATATTTCTGCTTATTAGAATATAATTTCCTTATTATTAGATTAGAATTAAAGTAGAAGTATTCCATTTAGAAATTGTTAGAAACAGAAATATCAATCTTTCTCACACACACACTTAAATTGGGAAACTGGTCCCATATCCCCAGTCGGACCCGCTATACCAAACGGAAAAGGAGCTGCCAACCAAGGTCTGGACCGGGCGGGTATCCCCCTTGTTGTAGACTCGCTTTTCGGGCCTTCAACATATTTGGAATTAGAAGGAGGGCCTCGAACTGTGAATGGCAAGTAAATCTAAATCTAAATACCATTCTAAGAGTAAATCGCCCTCACCATCTCCCCCGACTGCTCCATTATCTTTAAACCCAGAGCCAGAAGTCACTGGATCAACAGCCGCTGCTACAAACCCTGATATTTCAGAACAATCTACTATTGAACCTCCTGAAGTTGAATCTTTGATTCACAAACTTCAGCAATTTTCTATATCTCCTCAGAAATCTGATAAATCTCAAGGCAACGTGACTTCGCAATATAACCCTGCTCATCCTCTTACCAGGTTAAAGAGCGAAAAGTTTGGTGTTCAACCAACCGAATTACCTCTACCTACCAGGAAGAGAGCAAGGAAGTCTCCTAAAGGATCCGATAGTGAGACTCTTTCATCATCATCATCCATCTCAACCTCTTCACCGCAAAGTCAACCATCCACTCCTCCACTTCAGATCATCGCCCATCAGCCTATTGCAACTTCCTCAACTCCTTCTCAACCATCTAGAGTCATAATATCCTCATCTTCTCAACCACAGGGATCATCTTCTGCACTTTCCTCTGTTAGTAGTTCAGCAATGGCCCAAACTTCATGGAATAACCCCGGGGCAGTCTTAATGCCTGCACCCTTGAGTCAGTTACCGGCCCATCCTGAAAAATGGCTGCCTAAATTTAACCCTGAGGTAGGCATGCTAGCAGAAGAACATATAAATAACTTTATGTTATCTATAAATCTCAATGGAGTTGTTAATGTGGAAGTTGTTGTTCGACTTTTCCCTTATACTTTGCAAGGAACAGCCAGATCATGGTATTTCTCGTTACCTTCTGGATCTATTACTAGTTGGGACATCTTCCAAGAACAATTCCTGACCAAGTTTGGTGATGACAGGTCTACAGCGACACTAATCAATGACTTGTCTAACCTTAGGGCCGAGTCAAGAGAACCTATCAAAGATTTCAATTTACGTTTCAATAAAATTTTAAACAAAATACCTACTGCTTCTCAGCCTAGTGAAGAAGTGCGAAGTGAATGGTACATTACTGCTTTACCATCAAACTTAGCAATCTTTGTTGATAGGGCTAACAAAACAACCTTAGTGGAAAACATGAAAGAAGCAATAGAAGTAGAGAAACGTATCATGGCCCTAGAAAAGAAAAATGCGATAGAGGAACGAAAATCTAAGAAAGTCTCTTTCAAAGAAGATCCCAAGAAAAAGCAACTGAAAGATCCATTTGATTTAGAAGGATTACAAAAAGTTTTGAAGACCATGTCTAACGAAATGGTCGACATCAAGAAACAAGTGGCAGAAGCTTCTTCTAAAAAGCCATACAGGCCTTTTAAAAGAAATCCTTCAACTGTTCCAAACCCCCTAATGCTATTTCAAATGCTGAATCAGAAGAAGAATAAGAGGAAAATTCTACTGAAGAACATACCGATGAAGAAGAAGTTGTAGAGTTACAAGTTATGTGGGATTTCATCCTTCCAAATGAAGAGGATCAAGAGGCATTCCTGGTTAGTACTCGCAGCAGAAATCAAATTGATCCTCCTCAGCCTACACGTAAGCCAAAGAGTGCAAGCTCGATGACTAAGGATAAAGTCGCAGCCAAGAAAACATCACCTAAAGCAACTCAAACCAGCCCAGTCCAAATAGACACATCTACTCCATCTAAAACTCTAATCGTTTCGGATGAAATGGAGTATAATATCGTAGAAGATATGAAAAAGACTAGGGCCAATATTACTCTTTTTTAATTGAGCAAGTTAAAACACCAGCAGAAAGTACTTTTGAAAGAATCACATGTTGTACCAGTTGCACCTTTACCAGCCGCTGTAATATCTCAAGCTTCTCTTGATATGGGAAGACCTCCAACTAGTACAATGAATGAAATTGATCCAAATGATATTGCATTAATTGGAGGAAGATCGAGATCGCATATCCCCCCATTTCTCCTTACTTATGAAATTTTCAATAAAAACGTGCATAATTGCTTAGTCGATTCTGGAGCTTCATCAAATATTTTACCAAGATCAATTTGTGCAAAATTGAATGTTCAACCATAGAAATCCGTTGTACGCATAGTCCAATTAGATTGATCGCAAGTCGAAGTGATTGGCCAGTTAAATCAGGTTACCATAAGGCTATCATCCAACCCAAAGGTATGTCAAGTTATTGACATTTTAGTTGCTGATATTCCTGAATTTTACGGCTTAATTCTTAGCAGAGACTGGTCAGAAAAAATTCATGGATACTTTGCAACTGACTGGTCGCACATGTGGCTGCCTTATAATGGTAAACCAAATCAAATAAAAGTTGAGCGTGAACGACATCAGAAATACATAGTAACAGAACTTGAGGGAGAAAATGAACCAGTAGCATACAATTCTAACATTATTGGAAACTATTCAGTAGATTCTTTCCTAGGAAATTTTAATGTTCATACATCACCTTACTTAGAACATTTTGTTTTATCTCAAGTAGAAATTTCTTCTCAAACAGATAGTTCTAAATGCATTAATTTTATAGATAATCCTGTAAATAAATCTTTGTTTTGGAAACTATTTTTTGATGGTTCTAAGTCTAACGAAGGAGCAGGAGCAGGATGCGTGTTAGTAAGCCCAAAGGGAGATAAAACCATGCTAACTTGCAAACTCGAATTTGAGTGCACCAACAATACCGCAGAATACGAAGCTCTAGTCCAAGGGTTATACAAAGAAATCGGATTAGACGTCAAATACCTGCAAGTTTTCGGAGATTCTGAAATTGTAATTAGACAGGTACGTAATACTATACACTGTTTATCAGGTCATTTAAAGAATTACCAATCTTTAGTTCAAGATCTTATTGAACATTTTATAGCATTTAATATTTCATCAATTCCCAGACTCCAGAATGTTAGCGCAGACCTCTTAGCTAACGTAGCTTCCAAGCTCATTCCTTCAAAAGATTTTAGCCCTGATCGATTTTCAATTGAATTAATTTTTACACCATCTATTCCTGATAACATTACCAATTGGAGGATTTTTAATGACGATCCTGATATCGTGAGTTTTCTCACATCTGAATGATCCTACGCCAATAAAATAATTGACGAAGACCAACATGACCAACAATTGCAACAGGATAGTACTAACAATGCTATACCTAAATCAATCATCAAATTAGAAGACCTTTATGATTCAAAAGATCTACCAATTCAAAACTCCAAAGTTCAACTTTGAATTATGAATTAGTAAATCTAGGAACTGATGCCAAAACCCAGAATATCAACCTAGGTCTTGGCCTAGCCCCTGAAGAAAAATTAGCATATATCCATCTCTTGAAACAATACAAAAGTGTCTTTGCTTGGAATTACGATGAACTCAAAACGTACGACACCTCTATCATCCAACATACTATCCCAATGATTGATAATGAAAAACCTGTCCAACAAAAGCTGAGAAAGATCCATCGAAATTTAAAAACTCAGATCAAAACTGAACTCAACAAGTTATTGAAAGCCAAAATAATCTTTCCCGTTAGACATTCTAAATGGGTCTCCAATATGGTACCTGTTAGAAAGAAAAATGGAGATATTAGAATCTGTATTGACTTTCGAAACCTTAACAAGGCCTGCCAAAAGGATAATTTTCCTTTACCTCCCATGGAACAAATACTGCAGGCAGTTGTGGGCTCAGAATTAATGTCATTCTTGGATGGATTCTCAGGATAAAATCAAGTGTTGGTACATCCCGACGATCAATTAAAAACAACATTCAGAACTAAATGGGGCACATACGCATATCAAAAGATGCCATTTGGTTTGATAAACGCAGGCGCCACATTTCAGAGAGCCATGGACATTGCATTCAAAGGGTTAGTTAATAAATCAGTGGTAATCTATTTGGATAATATTATTATTTATTCCAAGAAACAAAACAACCATCTCAGGGATTTAAAACAAATCTTCCAACGTTGCCTAAGATATGGGATTTCGCTTAACCCGAAAAAATCTTTTTTCGCATTAAGTGAAGGAAAACTTCTAGGATTCATAGTGTCAAAATCTGGAATTCACATTGATCCTAACAGAATCAAAGAAATTTCCGCAGTACCCCTACCTCACAACAAGAAATCCATGCAATCTTTCCTTGGCCAGATTAACTTTGTAAAGAGATTTGTTCCAGACTTTTCAAGAATCGTGTCTCCTTTACAAGCCATGATTAAAAAGAACGCAAACTTTAAATGGGGCCAAGATGAACATGAGGCATTCAATCTGATCAAACAAGCAATTATCAATGCTCCATCTTTAGCAACTCCAAATTTTTCCGATCCTTTTATTTTGTACACATTTGCCTCGGATAAATCATATGCTGCGATACTCACTCAAGCAAATCAAGAAAAGGTGGAAGCCCCAATTGCTTTTTTTAGTTCTAATTTACAAGGTGCTGAATTGAATTATTCAGATGTGGAGAAACAAGCTTATGCTATTTTCAAAGCAATTAAATATTTCAAACCTTTTTTACTCAAAACACATACCAAGATCATAGTACCGTTTCCAGCGGTAAGAAATCTTCTAGTACAGAAGGATGTGGGTGAGAAAAGGGCCAATTGGTTTACTGCCTTATAGGAATACGACGTAGAAATCAAACCGGCAAATATTGTAAAAGGTCAAGGCTTTTGAAAAATGCTGGCAGGGGCATCGCTAATGCCCGAAAATCCATTTGAAGAGGTACAAGTGTACGAGGTAAGCCTAAACGATGCTAAGTCATTATACACTGATATTATTTATTATTTAAAGAATGGATATGCTCCTCCAAACCTTGATCATACCAAGAAAAGAGCCCTGAGATTAAAAGCCAAACAATATCAACTCGTGAATGATGTTCTTTTTAGAATAAATTTTGATTCTATTCTACATAGATGTCTTGAGAACGCTGAAGCTGAAAAATTCTTGCAGGAACTCCACGATGGGCCAGCAGGCGGACACTATGCTGGAGATGCAACTGCCCACAAAATTTTACACGCAGGCTATTACTGGCCCACATTATTCAAAGACGCACATAACTACGTAAGGAAATGTCAAGTCTGTCAAACCACTGCTGGGAGACAAAAGAAACCAACCTTGCCACTGCAACCAGTTACCATTGAACAGCCTTTCGATCAGTGGGGATTGGACATAATAGGTGAGATCGTTCCTCACTCTTCTAAACAGCATAGATATATCCTTACAATGATAGATTACTTTACTAAATGGGTAGAAGCAGTTCCACTCAAGACGGCTAACGCTGAAAACATCATTTAATTCATAGATCAGTTCATAGTCACCAGGTTTGGATTGCCTTCCACTTTAATGTTTGATAATGCATCATACTTTTCTGGAAATGCAATGATTGAATTTGCACTCAAAAGAGGTTTCAAACTTAAATATTCTGCCAATTACTACCCGCAGGGCAATGGGTTAGATGAGTCTACAAATAAGAACTTAATTAGAATCATTAAGCGAACCATTGACCAAAATCATAAAAATTGGCATAAATATTCAATATATGCTTTATGAGCAGATTGAATAACGCAGAAAGCCTCTATCGGCACTTCTCCCTTTAACTTAGTTTATGGGAAAGAAGTGGTTCTTCCAACACATCTAGCAATCCCCTCTTTGTCTTTAGTTCAGAACATTGATGAAGTACCGACTTCCTCCTTACAGCTAAGAAAAATGGAATAATCAAGTTAGAAGAACAACGAGAGCAAGCCAAAAGAACTCACGCTCATCATCAAGCATTGGTAAAAGCCTCTTTTGATTCCAATATGATATCCAGAAAATATTTTCAGATGGAAGATCTAGTTTTAAAATGGGACAAGGCTCATGAGGAAAAGGGAAAACATACAAAATTTCAAAGAATGTGGCTTGGTCCTTTTCAGATCATAGAAGTCATAGGTCCATCTACCTTCATATTACAAGATTTAACAGGAAGAAGAGATTCTCTAACTGTTAATGGTCAGATTCTTAAGAAATATTTTCCATAGAAGATTATACTTCTATTTTGTAGAGTAGTTTTTTTTCTTTTCATAATAAGACCAGTTGTGAATGGTTACAATAGGCATTTACGAAAAAGACACCAATTCTCTTTCAAATTTTGATCTTTCACTTGTATAAATAGCAAATCTTTTGGAAAATTGATCTTTATTATTGAAAGATACAGTAAAAAAACTCTAGCCTAGATATGATATTAGTTTCAACTTCATAAAGTTTGATGAAAACAACCTTTAGTGAGAAATTGTTTTATATCAGTGCAATGAAAGGTATCAATAACAAAATAAAGATTCTCTGTAGAACATCTACTTCCAAAAAACTCTATTATTGTCGTCCAAAGCTATCTTAAGGAAACAACGACTTCCTCCCTACTAAGGAAATCACAACTTTCAAAGGAACAATCCAAAGATACACTTTATCTTAAAGAATGAGAGGTCTCATCACGAGCCAACTCATCATAATCACAGATATTATAACTTGCTGACTTTGCCAATAGTGCATACCACAACAGGGCAACGACTTAAGATTGTTGCAATCAAAAGGCAAGGGGTCTCATCACGAGCCAGCTTGTTCAACAAAGTTATAAATCAAGTGAATGATTGTGTCATAAAATGGCTATCAAACCAAGACATTGTTCTTTAAGAGTAAAAGAAAATCAAAGCAATAAGTGTGGATGTGGATTCTTCTTTGGGAATTGTAGGTTTTTTTAAGTAGGATACAAGATCATTGTTGGGTAACAGGTAACCCTGTCGAGGCTATAAACGCCTGCTGGCAGCAGAGGCTCTACCTACGAAAAATGAGCATATTTAAAACTGGTTTACAGAGAAGAATTTGTTTTATCTTTACAAGCCAAGTAATGACTGATGTAAATACAAGGACTAACTTGAGGTAGCAAATAATCAAAGTTGAAAATAGTTGAAACAAATTGTCATTGACAGGTTAAAGTATAATGTACTTTATCTTTCTATAATAAAGTTTAACTTTCTGGAAAATTTTCTGTTTTGGAAGTTTTGAAAATTCAAAAAGCAGCAGAGATAACTGGTTCTTCCAAGTGAATCGCCAATTGTTGTGGCCAGCAACAACCCCCCTTCTTATTTAGTTTTATTCTTAATACTAAATAAGTGGGGACCCTTAGATAAAAATTTAAAAAATCAAAATAGTGCTTAAATTTCCTTTTCAAATGAAATTACCATCATAAGCTTAGGAAACCCCCCTTGCAAAATCTATAAAAAAAACCAAGTTTTATGATAAGGTAAGATAAAACCTTTTCTTAGGAAAACCCCATCGCAAAAAAGATGACAACATATCACCCTATAAGCCGAATTCCAATATTGCGAGATCGCGTTATGTGATAATAAGCAAATGTCGCATCGCATTCAGCGTAACTTACATTAAAAAACTTTAATTTGCCGATATGCGATTACGCCGATCGCGAATCGCATTTCGCAGAAAATAGGATAACAAAGATTGTAATGTGTAACTTTTCTGCGATCTGTGATATTGCGATTTCGCGATACAGTGAAAATGTGATAATGCAATGTTAGGGTTCTGTGACGTTGTGATTCTGCAATATTGCGATCTGCGATGTTGCGAAGCAAATCGCAAAATCGCTTCATCGCAGATCTTTCGAGCTCGTTATTCAAGAAAAGTATTTTCCATAAACTGACACTTGGTTATGCGCTTTAATACTAATAAATGAGCTATTTGCAAGTTATTAATGGAATATGGGTTCGTGCTTATCGAAGAATCATCTCACGTAAGGTGGTATACTTTATGTGTCTGCGACATTTAAAACTTTCCCATCACCCTTCCTTGTCATTCATTTTCACTTCACTTGTGAATTGCAGGAACGGAGAACAAAGGCCAATACAAAGCAATACACATGATAAAATGGGAAATAAAAGCAAAGCCCCGAGCTCTGAAGAAAAAGAAATGGTGCCCTTGTATACAGACACGGCCTGTAACAGAGACGCAGGGATTGCTACGTGAGAAGGTATGTATAATTTGCTCGAAGAGGAGAATCCCGGAGTAATGGAAGTCACTGCTACCGCGGGGTCAAATAGTTCTTCAGAGGCATCCATCACAGAGCTAGCTTGCTCATTCTTACACCGAATAGCAGCAAGACCCAAAATTCTCCCATACACGGACATGGTTAAGTGGATACTGGACAACATTGATATCAGAAACAGACAGTTTAAGACTCAGGGTCAAGAGCTTATGGAAATATTATTTTTACAAATGTTGAACTTTATATCCGCTAGAAGGAAAAAGCACAAAAGGCGAAAAACGCATCAAGGAAACCCGGATCACGAAACAAAGGCAGTTTCCGATGCGCGATTAGTTGAGAAAAATTCCTCGAAAAGGAAAGCTGCTAATTGCCCAGTCACCTGCAAGCCCCAAAAATTGCAAGAAAGTAACGATACAGACAGATTGGAAGCAGAAGGCAAAAGAAAAGGCAGAAGCAATCCAAGGGTTAACCAAGTTGAACTGGGATTATTACTGGGCATACTTGGTAAAGCCACATAGCCAGTGGATGACTCTTAAGTGTATCATCAATGCGGCTAAAAAGATGGCGCCAACTCTTGTCGATTCTGTTTTCTCAGCTCAGCTAAAATCGGAAGTCGGCCAGCCGACTCTTCTCAAACAAATGCTGCATGCATGCGATTTCAAGGACCAAATATAGAAGTACTTTAATTTTAGATTCAATTTTAGTTTTAATTTTGTTTTATTTTCCTGAAAAGAGGACGGTCATTTAAACCGCATCCTACATTTTTGTAATAATTTATTTTTAGATTTAGTTAATAGTATTTAAACCCTTCTCATGCATTTAGAGAAGGGTCCTGAAATTTATCAAAAACTTATCCCCAGAACATGCACTTTTGTACCCTTTGAGGAGGTTTTGATGAATGAATGGAACAGGATTTATTGATGTTTGCATTTGATATCTGCTATAGATGTTGCACTTTTGTACTCTTAGTGGATATTTGATCAAGAAGACATAAATCGTTATCGCTTGAAGCTCATGAGTAGGACTAGTTATAAATGGTATTTCTATCTCTTAACTATTTTTGCCTCTGTGTTAAAAGTGATTTCCATGTTCAGTTATTTATATATTGATGTATGAATGCCTGAGTTATCATTTGGCACTTTTGTACGGTGATAGCTATTTATTTATGCTTAGTGTATGAATAGCTTATTATGCGATATGTTTTTCACAACTGTTTCGTCTAACTTTTTATACGAAGTGGTTCATCTTTATTGAATTATTTTCTCATAACAACTAAATGATATTTATTACCAGTTGTTGTTTGAAATCATTTTAGATCGCATAAAAGAAAGATTACACCCCGGGTTAGTGTAGATTTAAATATTTCTGCTTATTAGAATATAATTTCCTTATTATTATATTAGAATTAGAGTAGAAATATTCCATTTAGAAACTGTTAGAAACAGAAATATCAATCTTTCTCACACACACACTTAAATTGGGAAACTGGTCTCATATCCTAGTCGGACCTGCTATACCAAACGGAAAAAGAGCTGCCAACCAAGGTCCGGACCAGGCGGGTATCCCCCTTGTTGTAGACCCAATTTTTGGGGCTTCAACAGGATCCAACAACAAATATAGAAAAGATACATACAAAAACTTCAATATGATCCTTTTTTTTTTAAGTTGGAACAAAAATCAATTGGATTTCATTCAAAATTAGTTGACCCTTCTTCTTTTGTTGAACCAACCAAGAGTTCTAGTGAACCAAAGTACAATATCAATACGATTCAAAATATCTCTATTGGGAGATACAAAAAATTATACAAGATAAGAGAAAAGAAAGTCCAAGTACATGCCAAGGTCGATTCAATTGTTCGAGAGTAGTAATTAATTATTTCTTCTAATCCATTTGCAATGTAAATACCAAAGATATTACAATCACATTGTGTGTGGTACTTTATTGTTTTCCTTGTAATGTAGTTAGGGAGGATGATATGGGGTACCTAGGGAGGTACCTTAAGGTATAATGAATGTAATGTGACCATAATAATAGAATATGCCCATTTAGTAGTTGATGAGTAATAAATAGGCTCATTGTATAATTAAAAGGAAATAATAATGGGTAGTTGTCATAGACCCCTAGGAATACCCATGTATTTATACTTTGTAATGGGTATTCCATAATGATTATTTGATGGTTTTATCCTACCTTAAAGGCTCTTTTTATATTCTTTTTGTTTATCACTATGTGGAATTCTTTTGAAAATTCTAAAGTTTAAGGGTTTATTCTTGATCTTAAAAGTTTATGGTATTTTTTATCTATCAAGTTTCATTAAAGTATGGTTGTGACAAAATCAACAAAGTTGGATAAGAAGGCCAAGAGTATGCTCTAGTAAGACCTTTCAGATTTAGCATTATTGAATGCTTCAGGAGAAGCTACAAAAAAAAAACATTATGGGAAAATTTAGATACTTTGTATCAATCAAAGTCCCAAGTGTTTGCTTTATTTTTACACATGGAAAAGGAGTTATTTCCCCATAGAACTCACCTCAATATCTAACATACAATGTGAATGAATCAAGCAAATTCCTTATTTATAGTGCAATAAAAAATCGTATAATTAACAGAGGAAGGGAAGAAAACTAGATGGGTGTACCTTAGTGTCCACACATGTTGATGTAGATTAAAAGCCTCTACTAATAGTTGGAAACCTTAATCCTATGTGGACATCCCATTTCAATGCCTTATCCAGAATCCTACACACATGAACAAACAAACAAGAGAATGTTTCCTTTGTAGAAGCCAAGATAGCATGCACTATAAAATAATACAACAAACAGAACATATTTTCACATATGCAAATATAAAATAGAGAAGGAAATCACTTTGACATTCATAAAATAGAAATGGTACATAAAAATGTTTATACCTTGATTGACATATGCGCTCACCCTATAATCCCTTAGTCCTCCTCTTCCCTTAGCTTACAAACAAATTGGGTTCATTTGAGATGCAAGAGAAGAGTGCTATGGTGATATTTTACCAACATTATTGGGCTCTCTCTCTCTCTCATTCTTCCTCTCACCCTTGATAGGGTCTCACTAAATAGGCATTTCCTAGATGTTGGAGGATGTATCTAGATATTAAGGGTCAAGGGAAGTTGGGAAACTTCCATAATTATTGACCCTAAGCAAACTCAGGACAAGAAAAGTCAAAATTATCTCCTTGGGAAGGACCTGTTCCGTACTTTTGACCTCCATCACTACCAGGAAGAAGACAACTTATATACCAAGTGACAAGATGGACACATGCAAAAAGTAATGGGTACATATGATGCCACTATTATGGTAGTGATCTATACCTAAGCTCAAACAAGGAGGCAAATGGGTACATTTAGGCCAACAAATGAAGGAAGTTGATATGGGGTTCCTCTCACCAAAATAAAGTGAAAAACAAGGTTGAAATACCAAAAACAATCCTTCAAAGTGTTTTGAAATATAGCTCAGGTAGAAGCTTCTTGTATAGGTTAGGTGAGAATGTGTGATAAGAAATTCAAGAAAAGTTTTAGTGGCCACTTAGGAAAAGTGGGAAATAATTCCATCTTGTAATTTCACTTAAACAAAAAGTCAAATTTCCTATATTATTTTAGTGTTAGAAATCTAAATGAAATATTCTAGAGATTATACAATATTAGTGAATTAGATTTGTTCCAATCTTAGTCATAGACCTTATTGTTGAGATAAGGTAGTTGCTAGGATTAAGGGGATTAGTTGTTAAGATATGGGAAATTAGTTTCTAGGATTGAGGAGATTAGTTATATCTCTCAAATCATAAATAGGGCAAGCTAGGAGAATTTGAAACGCAGATGAGAATGCATGAGAGAGGCAGATGCAAAGAGAAGGAGAGTGCATCTAAGAGCATAAACTGCAGGTCTGTTGTAGCTAATACAAAAAAGGAATCCGTACAATAGTAACATCATTAATGTACAACAATAATATTTTCCTTATTTCTTCAAGGGAGCCATACTTCTCTTTCAACAAGTTATACTTCTCTATTCTGTAGTATTTTGGTTTGCTATGTAGTTGCTAAGTTAAAACAAATTGTTGAGGTAATTCATATACTTTGATCATTGGAATGATAAGCTCATTTGAAGGGGAAAATCATTGTGCAAGTGTGTATTGGGTGGATAAATTGTCCTTTTTAATCAGAAAATCCAATCCAACTCACATGAATTGTCAATCCAAATAGGATTTTGTTTAAAGGCTATCATGCAAGAACATATGGCAACTAGTACTAATGAAACCAAAATTGATCACTGCAATGTCACTCTCAGCTCTCACGACACGCGTTGTCACACCCGAAACCTTATTCACACTTACAAAAAAGGATAGACACATAGTGGAAAAATAAAACACACTCTATCACTTGATCACTCTTATTCAAAAGAAATGACACTCCTGGAAACTACTCAACACGCGGGAAATTGTTGAAGCACTAATTCAATGAAATAAACAAACCAAGAAACTTTAATAATAATCAAATAACCATGGTAACTTGTGCGCGCGCGCCCTGATCTGCGTCCGGCTAGGTCAACGTCCGCTGCCAAGACTGCCCGCCGCTATGGCTGCACTAGGGGGTGCGGAGCCCTCTCCCACCCCTCCATCATCTTCAGCAGAAGCCTTCCGAAGCCTGCTATCGCAGAAGGGGGAAAAACGACCTCATCCCGAAGTACCGAAGTTTATCAAAAAGCTTGATGAAATCCCAGAAATCGCTTTTCCGGAAGATCAACCGATCAAAATCGCCCTTGCCTTGGCTGACAAAGGTTTAGTGGGGCAATTTATGGGTCGTTGGCCAACAACAAAATCGACTGATGAATGGGTCCAACGAAACTGGAGGTCGCTGCTGCCCAACAATGTGATCTGCTACGCGGTCAGAAGAGGTTTTTTCATCTTCGAATTCACTACCAAGGAAGATCGAGATCTGGTGTTCAGAAACTGCCCATATTTCATGGGAAATCAAGGTCTCTTTCTGAATAAATGGACCCCCGACTTCGACCCTTCAGTCGATGTCCCAAAGGAGGTCCCTATTTGGGTTCGGCTACCCAACTTGCCAATACACTGCTGGAGCTATCAATCCCTGCAAAAGATAGGAAACGGACTGGGCAGATTCATCGACAAAGCTGATAACAAGGGCCAATACACCTGCGCCAGAATCTGCGTGGAAGTAGACTTGGAGGCTGGGCTGCCGGAAGCCATCAAACTTACAGTTGGAGATTGGCACCACTTCCAGAAGCTGGACTACGAGCAACTGCCTTTTAAGTGCAGAATCTGCCATGAGCACGGTCACTTTCAACGAAACTGCCCCAAAGCACCATCAGGGGACAAAGTCGAAGAAGAAGGATGGAAGGAAATAAAAAAGGGTAAGGTAGTCTCAAAGCCAAACGAGCAGAAGAAAACAGGACCAAAGGGGAATCCCCAGACCAATGAAAAGACCAAACTAGTCTCAAATGAAGGCCCCTCCTCAGGGGAAAAGGTGGATGCCTCAGAGAACCATGAAGAAACTGAAGATCAGTTGAAGAAAGGGAAAGAAACTGAAGAAGAAACAAATGTCCCCCTAACAGAGGTAGATCAAGGGGGAAACGCAGGCAACGACGAGCACATTAGTCTTGCATTTGACTCAGGGGAAGAATCAGAAGAAAGAGACTCTGAATCAGATAGCTCACAAATTTCTCCAATCAAATCGACCAGGGGCCGGAAATCCAAGAAGAAACAGAGAGAGGAGAAAACTTATTTGGATGTTCTCCAAGGCTCCCAGAAAACTCTCAAAGGAATGATGAACACCAGATCCGGGCGCAAGCACAACAAGGCTTCAAAAGGAGCCACTCCCTCCCAACCCAGTAAATAATGAAATACGTCTCCTGGAATTGCAGAGGATTAGGTAGCAGGCTGAAAGAAGATGCCCTGAAAGACATTGTGAGGTTGCATGTGCCTGAAATCCTTCTCATCCAGGAGACAAAGTTGGAGGACACTCTCCTCCTCCATTCCAGCAAAACATTTTGGCGCAAAGGCCCTAGTAGAGCTGTCAGTGCTAGAGGCGCCTCTGGTGGGATTGCCTCCTTCTGGGACAGCTCCAAATATGACTTGATTCAAGAAGAAAGTTGCCAGCACTGGATTTTCACTCAACTCCTCCACAAAGACTCTGGTCAACAAGTAAGTATATTCAACCTTTATGCTCCGGTCTCTCCAGGGAGAAAAAAATTTGTTGGGACTCGCTCCAATCTTTTCTTATATTGCACAATCCAGAAAACATCATTATTGCAGGGGATTTGAACGTTACTCTCGCAGCTGAAGAGAAAAAAGGTGGTTCTCCTGTAAGAGATCCAGCTAGAGAATGTGTAGAAGATATAATGGTTGGTTGGGATCTGGAGGACATCAAACCATCAGCTGGGAAATACACTTGGTCTAACAAAAGATTAGGTCCCAGCCATATAGCTGCTCGTTTGGACAGATTCCTCGTCTAAGCCTCCTTTCTCACTAGTGGTCTAATGGCCTCATCCAAAATCCTTCCTAACTGCACCTCCGATCACAAACCCATTAGTCTCGAGCTCTCCATGGATGGTTTTCTTGGCCCCATACCCTTTAGATTTAGCCCTTTGTGGATTCAGCAAGAGGGTTTCAATGAGGTGGTTTCTGAAGTCTGGAACCGGAAAATCCTGGGATCCCCTTTCTTTGTGTGGGAAGAAAAGTTGCGGGCTCTTAAGAGAAGGCTCAAGGAGTGGGCTAAAGCCTTGAAAACGCCAGCTGCCAAGAGAAAAGAGTCTTTAGAAAACCTTGCTGCCCACCAATCATCAATGAAGGTTTCTGCTATTACCCAAACTCTGCTCCAAAAAGAAGTTGAGTTGCAAAAAGCCCTCCATAAAGCTAGTAGGGACGAAGAGGAATATTGGAGACAAAAATCCAGAAACTTATGGTTACAGGCCGATGACAAAAATACTAGTTTTTTCCACAAGCATGCCGAAGCTCGCAAGCAATTTAAAAATGTTTCAGAAATCCGCTCCCAAGATGCAGTGATTAAAGATTTTGAAGGCATCAAGAGAGCAACCTTCTCTTTTTTCAATGATCTTTATTCAGCGCCTGATGACCCACCTATAGATCCTCAAGCCTATCCGTATAATCTAATTCCCTCCTGTGTGCAAGACTCTGTCAATAATATGCTGACTGCTCCGATCAGCATGGATGAGCTCAAGAAAGCCTTGGATTGCATGGAACCGGATAAGGCACCAGGGCCTGATGGGTTCACTGCTAGGTTCCTTCAGACTTGCTGGTCAACTATCAATAAAGACCTCTTGAGAATGGTTAGGAAGTCCCAATATTGCGCAAATCTAGGAGGCAGTACCAATTCAGCCTTCCTTGCATTGCTACCGAAAGAGAAAGGAGCTTCAGATTTCAGTAGATTTCGTCCCATTTCGCTATGTAATACTAGCTATACGCTGATTACCAAAATAATATCCATACGTCTCAAGAATATACTGCCGAACATCATACCGGAGAATCAAGGAGGCTTCATCAAAGGGAGAAAGATACTGGATAATATTGTGCTGGTTCAAGAGGCAGTTCATTCAAGTGGCCAGAGAAAAGAGAAAGGAATGGTAATAAAGCTCGATTTGGCAAATGCCTTTGACAGGGTGAGGCATGACTTCCTGTTTGTTGTTATGACGAAAATGGGCTTCTCAATAACCTTCATAAATTGGGTGAAAGCCTGCATTGCCTCTCCTTGGATTGCACCGTTGGTAAATGGCCGTTCTACTGAATTTTTTAAAGCATCCAGGGGATTAAGACAAGGTTGTCCGTTGTCCCCTCTTCTCTATGCTATACAAGCCTCAGTGCTCAGTTTCCAGCTGGACTTTTGTCAGCAAGTCCAAACTCTGCCAGGCCTCAGAATGGTGCACAATGTCAAAGACATAAACCATGCCCAATTTGTCGACGATACTCTGCTCCTAGGTGGAGCGAGCATTAATTCGGCCAGATCTTTTAAAAAGGAACTGGACATTTATAAGGAGGCCTCCGGCAGCAAGATAAACTATTCAAAAAGCACAATCTATGGCTGGAACTGCTCGGTCAAAGATCTGGCTGACATAGCTAGGCTCCTTGAGATGAAAGTCTGTCAGACCTGGGAGTCATTCAAATACCTTGGGATCCCAATCTTCAAATCCACCCCTAAAGTTACCCACTGGATGCCCCTCTTAGACAAGCTTAAGCTAAGAATTCAAGCCTGGGGAACCTCCTGGCTGAACACTGCTGGGAAAATAATTCTTATAAAATCTGTCCTAATAAGCATGCCAATTTTTCAGCATTCCATTCTCCTTGCCCCCAAAACCTTTCTCAGTAAAATGGATGGTATGTTGAGAAGATTTCTTTGGGAAGGGGGGGGAAATAATGAAAGAAGACTTCATTTAGTCAATTGGGATACCATTAAGAGGCCAATTCTGGAAGGAGGTCTGCAAATGAGAGATTTGGCTGCACAAAATCTTGCTCTAGGATCTAAAATCCTGTGGAATATTATGGCTGGGAAAATAAGCTGGAGCAATAAAGTCCTGTGGAAGAAATATTTTCAAGGCCAGCATTTGAGATGTTTGGACCACCCGCCAAAAACCACCAAAGGTTCCCCAATTTTCAAGCTTTGTACTGCTGCCCCGGAGCATTTCAGTCCCAATCTCTACTGGATCCCAGGTAATGGGAAAAAAATCAGAATTTGGGAAGATCAGATTCTAGGAGACCAGCCTCTGCACCATATAGAAGGCCTTGCAAATATTAAAGTATGGCTACAATCCAACAATATGGAAACCCTTTGGGACATTTCCACCTGGACAGAGGACGCTGGTAGACGGTGGGACAGCTGGAATCTAGGAGAGGTTCCACATCGTCTGCAAGCTGAAGCTTCATTACTATTAGACAAGCTCCAAGGAAAATCTCCCATGTCAGCAACAGCCAAGGACAAAAGAGGGTGGGGCTCCCATACTGGTTCTTTCTCGGTTGCTGAAGGTTACAAAAATTTGACTGCAGTTCCTAATGTCCCTCCTGACCCAACGCAATGGAAATTCATTTGGGGCTTCCCTTCGCTCCCAAAAATAGACTTCTTCTGCTGGACGCTAGCTCACAACAGTATTCTCACAGGAGAAAACCTGAGAAAACGAGGAATGGAAGGGCCATCCAGATGCCCTTTATGTATGTCAGAGGAAGAAACAGCGGATCACCTGTTGTTGATGTGCCCCTTTGCCAAAGCAGTTTGGAAGGGGGTTATGAGATCAAGGGCAGACAAGGTAGAGCTGACAAGAAATATACCAAACCTGTTTCACGAGTGGGCCAAGCTATCATCGTTCTGCCTCAATAAAAAAAACCTTCTTAAGACCGCATGGATGTGGATCCCTAAATTCATCTGCTAGAAGTTATGGTTGGAAAGGAATAACAGATTATTCAGAGGAGAAACTTGCACTATAAACAACATTATATCCAAAATTAAAGCTATTCTGGGAGAGACTTTGGATGCTATGTCGGCCTTAAGGAATGAAGCGAATCTGGACAGTGAGGAGGAGCTTTGGCTAAAAGATATTGTTCCAAAAAATCAAACCAATCCAATTTCTCCAGCCTCTTGCCATGCTATGTGGGAAATACGCCTAGAAGAACAGGAGTTTCTAAAGTGGCGTTCTGCTCTGGATGACCACTGTCTATTCTTCGACAGGGCCTCTAAAGGCAACCCTGGAGCTGCGGGAGGGGGTGGAATTCTGATAAATCCTGATGGCACTACATTGTTCAAGTATCATTGGGGTCTGGGATTCGAATCAAACAATAGAGCTGAGGCTCTGGCTTTGTGGCAGGGGTTGTCTCTAGCTCTTAAACGGAACATCCAGTCTCTGACGATCTTCGGAGACTCTAGGCTTATCATTCAAGCGATGAACTCCCACTCGAATCCTTCGCAGATCCATTTAGTCCTCATTCTCAAGAAAATTAGATCCATGCTGGCCAAGTTCCGGAAAATTTCCTTCTATCATATACTGAGGCATCTGAATACGCAAGCCGATTTGGAAGCCAATCTTGGCTCAGCCCGCAGCCAAAGAACCCTTTCAGTCAACTCTGAAGAATCGCTCTGCATCATCCCTTAATCTTCTTAACAACCTCTCTATCAGGAAATCTGCTCACTCTGATGCAATGGGGATCTGCTCATGAACTTGTATCATCGGCTCTACAACAGGCTATTCCTGAACTGGTTCCCTGATAGATTGTTACTGACTCATTTGCCCTAACTAGCACCAGGCTCCATGGGTAGGCAATCAGCTCAGAAAAGATTAATGCTCCGGAATCTCAGTCCACAGCATTAGCTCTGTAAGCTCTGTCCTCAACAGAGTCATACGCCAGAGGATGAATTACTGAAGACAAGTAGACAACAAACCAAGCTGGTCTATTTACAGTAAGGGTTCACCAAGAACCTCTCCAGCAACGACTTGGATATTGTGAGTTGGAAGGAAAGGATGTATCAGCATTTCCCAGTTACAGCAGCGGAGTTTGATGAACTAACTCTCGGTTCTATCCTGATGGCGAGCGGCTGTGCTCTGTTCTGGTCTAAATACAAGCAACAAATCTATAGGAGGTATCATTCAGAAACTGTAGGAGGTATTCAGAAGCTGAGATCAATGCTGCGAGGTTGAGCTCCAAGGATTTGCAGTAGCAGTAACCCAAACAAAGGCGCAGATATTTTAAGCACACTCCTGTGTTAGATCATCTAGAGGGCAGTTGGTTTTTCGCTGGACGGTGGATTAATGGAAGGACGAGGAGCAAGCATTGGACCTAATCGCTTAACAGAACAGCAAAATGGACAGAGCAATCTCTTCCCTGGAAAATTGATGGTATCTTTATCACTAAAAGGCGGTCCAGACAAAAGGCCAATTCATAGAACCTTCAAGCAGGGATTCTGCGAAATATCTCCACCGAAGGGCGGTCCAGTTTTTGCTATGGACCTGTTGTAACAATGAGCAAACTCTCACTGTGTAATAAGAAAACCTGAGTGATAAGTAATATAGGGGAACAAATGAACTCAGTGTAACAAGTACGCGGCAGCTGTTTTTCCGCCTTTCAAAACAAGTAACCGTTAAAGTCAAAAAAAAAAAATAATAATCAAATAACCAACAAACTAATGAAGGGACCAATCCAAGACCTATGTTGTTACATAATGAAAGAGGTTATGGTTTTGCAACTAATCAATGCATGAACATGATCTATAACAAAAACAATAAGTTACATATAAATCATACTGAGAGAAAATAAATACATAGCTACAAGACCTCTCTAACCAATGATCCTTGCTAAGAAGGAGGGCCCTTCCTCCTTAGCAGGGGCCAATGATTTGCACAACACACAAGCTAGTCAAGAGAAAGATATGGAGCCATGAATGGTAGATATTTGCATTAATGAAAAGTTGTTATCACGGGATTACAATGTTGGTACTCCCCTTCTGATCCTATCGATTCATGCCTATCAAGCAAGGAATACATTCTTTTATAATTTCAAAGTACAATCCTCTTTGTGAAAAGAGAGACCATCATGAGAATCTCTTGATTCTCATGTCATCTAAATCGAGAGTACACAACAACTGTCTTACAAAAAATGATCCTAGTTGAAACAGAGATGTAACAAATTTTCTAAATTATAATGATTTATTAATTAGGAATCCTAACTATTTCAACTAAGTCAACTATGTTGTCCATGATTTTCTCCTTCCAACGATCAAGCTAGCTCTGACCAGGTGTTTGCCCAAATTGGTCTACATTACTAAACATAAGAGAACAAAGCATTTGGAATAAGCTCAATATGTATCAATAGTGATATCAAAATATTTTTCCCATTCTTAGCTAAGTAAAACAGGGGAAAATGTTGTCCTGTAACAGCACCTCGAAAAGCCACACAACCTAAAATAGCCGTCAATTTGTTGATGAAATAGCCTAAAGCAATTAGCTTTTATGTCAAATTACAAAAAATTGTTGATGAAATAGCCTAAAGCAATTAGCTTTTATGTCAAATTACAAAAAAACCTAGATAATAAGGATGACATACACAAGGAAACATACTTTAGTCGATATGATTGTCAGAGTGGCAGAATACAGATTTGAAAGTCCATCAATTGATGATCATTGACCGTTGTCAATTCCATTCAGAGGGCTTTGAACATTGGTCAAAGATTGCTAACCACACCACTCATCCAAAATAAAAAAAAATAAAAAACTAAAGACGAAAGATGAAAAATAAACAATGTCCTAAAATTTGGACCTATTCTTTGCTGGATGGAGATATTTTCATAGAACTCCTTGGTAGCTGCTTTACTTCAATTTTTCCTGAATCTATTGTAGAAATTTAGATTCTTTTATCAAACATTTTCTGAATTTTGCGCCAAGAATAAATATCACGAATTTTGATGCCAAAAGTTTTTTTTAATTTTCCCATTTTAGTAACTATACTTTCCCAAGGAATATGTTTTCAAAAAAATTGAGATCATTTTTTAACATTTTCATTAGAAACATATCATTCAAAATATTGTTATTTCATTTGTTTGCACTTTTTTGTGCCTTGCAAGCCATTACAGTTGATGCAATTACAGTTGATGCTTTGCAAATCAAGGGAACAAGATTCAGCAGAATCGCTAGTGGGTGCATCTCCAAACAATTACGATAATTACCATTGTAAGGAACATGCCAATGTAAGATATCCATTTATCTAACTGATGTCGTCTTTCGATTATTTTTAGTACAAAATTAGACAAACTAACAGTATTGAGAATGTCAAGAGCTTTGTGTTGTGTTTGCTGCAACCATCAGAAGAAAGAATTGAGTTACTTATAAGCCCACTGAGCAAACCTGAAAATTACATAGGTTGAGGACCAATCTGGTAATTGCTGCAAAAACATAAAATCTAAGAGCAAAGTTGAAGGCACGAGAAATGAAGACTAGTATAAACATCACTGAAAAACAAACAAATAATTTGTTGCTTTAGGTGCATAAATGAGAGGTATTTGCATCTTGGATATGCATGGCCAACTTCTGTAGTGATTTACCTTATATTTTCAAAACATATTAGCATTTGGATAACTCAATAAAGCATTCATTCGAACATTACCATACTACGATTTATGTGCTCTTATGACCAAAGAATTACGTTGATATTTTTGCTCCAACAAATTGAAATCTAATTTGTGGACTTCCCTAGAAAATAGGTGTAGAAGATGAACTCTAGTAGTCACATTAATAAGGAACGAAATCCTCAACCAGGGATGTGCCAATATGTTTTATAGTAAGCATGAAAACAATTGTTAAGGCATCACAAATTCAAGAACACAAGCAATGAGGACACACAAAACGCACACCCACTTTTAAGTGATTTTAGTTATGGAGTGAGGGAGGATGTTCACAAATCAACCTGGAAACATACACCCCAAAGCCACCTTCCAGATTGCCAAAGCTTTTGGTGCATGCAGTGTTTCATTCAAAAACCTATATCTCAAAACTGTGTCAATTAGAGGTTACTACACAAACTCAACACTATTTTTATTTTTCCTGTTCATTTTTCAAACAATCGGTAGTGGTCATATTGACATGGAATGAAATACTCAACAGACGATATGCCCCTATGGTTTAATAAGCTTGGATATAATAAGGCATCAGAAAAGAAAGCAATCACAGAAATGTGAGAACACAATGAACACAGGCATCTTCGAGGGATGCTAGCACTGAAGTGAGGGATGTTAGTAAAGATCACATCAACCCAAGGACCTATGCACCAGGGACCGCTGCCATGTTGGAAAAGCCTTCCATTCAGACGTAACATTCCCGTGTCTTCAGTCGAAGACAATAGAGTTTAGATATTGGCCAAAATCACATGAAATTTTTCATTTAATTCTTGCAGTAAAGATTGTTATAATTTCCTTCAGAAAATGGATTGTTGCACTGACAAGACTCTAAACAACTTTTCTATATGTGACTTGAAGAGAAATATCAAATTGGAGATCCGCTTGAAATCAGTAAGAAATGTAATGGTCGTACATCAGTTTATGCTTTTATTAAATTCAGTCGGGACTCGGAACATCTGCTGGCATCATTTAACATATAAGCAAAATCCTGTCTAAAGTGTAAATGAACATAACATAATTAGGGCTTCTGATAAATTATCGGTGTCTGTTATAGGAATGGGTCGCTTCTTTTGATAAAAATACACATCTGGAGATTTGGCAGCCACAGTCAACTAGAGTTATTTTTCCCTTTAGCATCTAATGATTTCATAACAGCTACTACAATAATTGAGGGTCTTATAAGGATCAAGTTGTCTATATAAAATATAGAACAAACAATGTTTTTTGAATCGGTCAACTTGGACTCAGATTCCGCTGAGTTGACCAATTTAGGGTCTCCAACTCTTGACTCGGCCTTCAAACTAGCGAAGGGACTCGCTCAATACCAAACCAGTCAATTCAATACAAAACTGGTCTGAATTGGCAAGTTTGGTTGAACCTGTAACCACTCGGTCAGCTCCTGGGCCTTAGTGTGCATGACCTAAGGGAATCTCTCTAGAATAGGTCATTGCTTGACACACAAGCCAACCTGGAATGATAATACAAAAAAATTCTGTTTTCTCCGTATTTCCCTTTTTACCATTTTCCTTATATTTCCCTTTCTACAATTTTACTTAAACTTTTTCATTAATTGTTTCAAGATGTATGGAAGGGGTTCCAACTTCATCAGACCTCCGGATGAAAATAAAATCACATCCCATCCAAAATTTGAAATTCAATAGACTTGGCAATAGTCAAGATGCGAAACTTTTAATCTATTGCAGCAATCGGAAATTATTCTTCTAACTAATTAGAAATCAAGTGCAGTTTATCTGCTACAGCGAATAATGAATAAAATCACAACTGCAATTTTCACCATAAAAACACTGCAGAAAATAAAATGTTGGAAACTAAGAAATATAGAGCATGAATTGCTTGATTGGAAGAGGAGGATGAAATGGCTTTATATAGCCATCCAATAAGCCAGCATTGGTGTCACTAAAGAGGCAGGCCGACTTCATTCTTTTGGAGGGCAGACTTAACATTTTAGAGCCAAAAATTCAATTTTGGAAATTCAAAATTCTTCTTTTGAAAATGACATGAAGAACATGTCTTACATTTTTCATTACATATATTTTCAAGGGCTAAAATATGAATTATGAAGGCCGATTATAGCTACAACATTCAACATTCCTTCAACAAAAATATGAAGTTTTTAACAAATTCAAAACATTTAAGGCTCTTGTGAGAAACCTAACCAAAAAAAGGGTAAGCTTTTCATTACAGATAATAGTAGAGTTTTTTGGAAATGAAATCAAGGAATTTTGTAACTAGTAAGGAAAAGTGCTACTCCATACACCCTTCGTAGAATAGTCACTAAAATGATGAACAAGACATTGATTAAAAATGTGAGCATGCTTTGGTGTGGGGCTTAGTGCAAAATGTGTGCAGAGACATTGGATATTGTCTGTTACTTGTAAATCCACTGCTTGCATTAGTGTTGATTGATAAAACTCTACATGTGGCATAGACCAAAAAAAAAAAAAAAAAACCTCTATTGAACCTTTCAAAGTTCTTGGTTGTGATGCTTATGTGTCTCAAACGTGGAAAGTACATTGTATAGTAACAAAGAAAATGTATCTTTATTGGTTATAAAGATGGCGTGAAAAGCTACAAGTTTTGGAACCTAGTGAAAAGGAACATTGTTTATATTCCAGATGTGACTTTTAGAGAGGTTAAAAATGGTGCCAAATAGAAAGAATAACTAAGAAAGGAAGAACCACAAACAATTGAACCACGTGTTGGCAATGAAGAATCAAACTCAATAAAAAAAAATGAACTAGAAAGGAAGAATCTCAAACACATCGAGGAGATCATATTGGGAGAAGGTAGGCATAAAGGTATGCTACCCCTAATCTTTGTTCTTCCTTTGATTTATTAGCAACTAATTATAATCCTAACACCACTAAAAAGGCATTAATTCAAAATAACACAAACTTTCGAAGAACATCATATTTAAAAAAATGGATGCCTTGGACAAAAATGAGGCATGACATTTGGTCAAGTTCCCTGTTAGTAAAAAGTGGGTGTTATAGAAGTTCAATGCTGAAGGTAAAGCAGATAAGAATAAATCTCTCCCTAGTGGAAAAGGATCCCAAGTGGAGTGAATTAGTCTCGGTGAAAGTTTTCCCTATTGCTAGATTAACTTCCATTACATTTTTTTGGTGTATCATTATTGCATTTGATCTTGAAGTAGAGTAAATGGAAGTGAAATAAAAATTTCTACATGGAGATTTTGAAAAAATAAATCCAAAATAAATAGCCAATAATTTCACATTGAAGAGAACGGAGGTACTAGTTTATTTGCTTTACAAAAAACAACAAAAAAATAAAAAAATCCTCTATTGCTTCAAGCAATTTCTAGGAGTGGTATCAAAAGCTTGACACTTACATGTTGGAACTTGGATTTTCAACAAGGAAAGTTGCTTACCATCGTATGTACTCCAATTATGTTGATGATTATTTTGTTTGTGGTATTATACATATTGATGATATGTTGGTAATTGGAAACAATAAAGAAATAATCAAAAAGACGATAACCTAACAATTATCCTAGTTTCATATGAAAGATATTGGTGTTGTAACTTTTATTAAGGAATTAAAAAGGGATCATGTAAACAAGAAATTCTAATTAAGTCGAGGGAAATATGTTTTGCCAAATAGCATAGACATATAATATGCAAGAATGTGAACCAATCAGTTTTCCTAATTATAGTCCTAATTATTTTATTAGCAATTAATTATAATCTTAATGCTATTAGGGAGGCAATTGATTTAAACAAAAGTGAAATACAGGATGAGGTTACGGTTGACAAAAAAGATGCCTTGAATCAAAATGACGCATGGGATTTGATCAAGTTGCCTATTGGTGGAAAATCAATGTTCAAATCAAAGTATAGAGCTCCCTTATCAGAAATGGGTCTTAGGTGGAGGGAACTGATTTTCGTGAAACTTTTTTCCTATTGCTAAGTTAAATTCATTTGATTTCATTTGCTTATCAATCTTGCATTTGATCTTGAAGTAGAACAAATGGACGTAAAGAAAGCATTCCTACATAGAGATATTGAAGAAAATATCTATATAAACCACCAAAAGTTTTGACAATAAAGGAAAGCGCTGGTTTGCAAGTTGACAAAACCCCTCTATGGCTTCAAACAATTTCCAAGTATGTGGTATCAAAAGCTTGATACTTGTATGTTAGGATTTGTATTTTCAACAAGGAAAGTTGTCCACTGTCATGTGTACTCCTCACAGGTTGGTGATCTTTTTGTTTGTGGCATTATATATATTGATTGTGAGTTGCTAATTGGAAAAAATAAGGAAATCATCAAGGATGTTAAATTTATAATTGTCCTAGTTTCATATGAAAAATATTGGTGCTGTAAATTTTATTTTGAGCAAAGAAATTGAAAAGGAAAAGGACCATGTAAACAAGAAACACTAATTAACTTAGATGAAATGTGTTGTGACAATTTCATACAGATATGATATACAAAAATGCAAACGAGTCAATGTTCCTATCCTTGTAGGTGTAATGTCATTTACGGAACACTTGTCCCAAGGCACAAGAAAAACTAGAGGACAACAACCCACCCATTCCTCAGTAATAAGCACAAATCCTTTGTTTCTTCCTTCATATCTGAATGTGTTTATGAGAAATTGACAAACTTGTACTCTTTACAAAACATTGTTTGGAAAGGTTCCTAACCATAGAATTCAATTATTTACAATTCTGAATGTCTGAAAAATCACCCTGCCAACTGAAAGAAATTAACCTGTAATAAAAATTTGCATATTTAATCGCTGACCTTTTCCGAGTTTTTCAAAATCATAATTGCCTGTGTGAATTCATAAATGAAAATAATAACAATACGTTTTATGTGGATATTATTAAAAAAGGCCAACACCTGTGCAAGGGACCTTGAAAACGTGAAGAGGAGAAAGGTAAGAAGTTAGAACCAGTGCATCTGTTACCCATTTGATAAAATCAGAAACACGGAGAACAAGGAGAGCTAAGAAATTTTGATCATAGTTACCAAACTCAGTCCACCAAACCGGAATTGTGGCCGAAATTCTCAAACCTGACCCTGTTTGTATTCCGAATAAAAACAGGGATTGTTTGCCACTGGCATTCCATTAATTGATGATCGTTGACCACTGTCAATTCCATTCAGAGGGCTCTGAACATTGGTCAATGGCTGCTAACAACACCACTCATCCAAAATAAAAGGAAAAAAATAAAAATAAATAAAAGAACTAAAGACGAAAGATGAAAGAAGCATGTCCTAAACTTTGGACCTATTCTTTGCTGCCTGGAGATATTTTCATAGACCTCCTTGGTAGCTGTTTTACAGTTTACTTCATTTTTGCCTGAATCTATTGTAGAAATATAGATTCTTTTACCAAACATTTTCTGAATTTTGTGCCAAGAATAAATATCACGAATTTTGAATGCCAAAAGGTTTTTTTAATTTTCCCATTTTAGTAACTATACTTTCGCAAGGAATATGTTTTCAAAAAAATTGAGATCATTGTTTAACATTTTCACTAGAAACATATCATTCAAAATACTGTTATTTCATCTGTATGCACTTTTTTGTGCCTTGCAAGCCATTACAGTTGATGATTTGCAATCAAGGTAACAAGATTCAGCAGAATCGCTAGTGGGTCCATCTCCAAACAATTACGATGATTACAACTGTAAGGAACATGCCAATGTAAGATATCCATTTATCTAACAGATGTCGTCTTTCGATTATCTTCAGTACAGAATTAGACAAACCAACAGTATTGAGAATGTCTAGAGCTTTCCGCTGTGCTTGCTGCAACCATCAGAAAAAAGAATTGAGTTACTTATAAGGCCACTGAGCAAACTTGAAAATTACATAGGTTGAGGACCAATCTGGTAATTGCAAGTCTTCAGAAACATAAAATCTGAGAGCAAAGCTGAAGGCACGAGAAATGAAGACTAGTATAAACATCACTGAACAATAAAAAATTAATCTGCTGCTTTAGGTGCATAAACGAGAGGTATTTGCATCTTGGATATACATGGCCAACTTCTGTAGTGATTTATCTTATAATTTCAAAACATATTAGTATTTGGGTAACTCCAGAAAACATTCATTCGAACATTACCATACTACGATTTATGTGCTCTTATGACCAAAGAATTACGTTGATCTTTGTGTTCCAACAAATTGAAATTCTAATTTGTGGACTTCTCCAGAAAACAGGTGTAGAAGATGAACTCTAGTAGTCATATTAATAAGGAACGAAATCCTCAACCAGGGGTGTGCCAAATTGCCAATATGTTTTATAGTAAGCCTGAAAACAATTGTTAAGGCATCACAAATTCAAGAACACAAGCAATGAGGACACACAAAACACACATGCACTTTTAAGTGATTTTAGTAATGGAATGAGGGAGGATGTTCACACATCAACCTGGGAACTTACACCCCAAAGCCAGCTGTCATATTGCCAAAGCTTTCGGTGCATGCAGTGTTTCATTAAAAAACCTATATCTCAAAACTATGTCAATTATAAATTACTACACATACTCAGCACTATTTTTATTTTTATTTTTCTGTTCATTTTTCAAACAACCGATAGTGGTCATATTGACATGAAATGAAATCCTCAGCAGACGATATGCCCATATGGTTTACTAAGCTTGGATATAATAAGGCATCACAAAAGAAAGCAATCGCAAAGAAATGTGAGCACACAGGCATCTTCGAGGGATGCTAGTACTGAAGTCAGGGATGTTAGTAAAGATCACATCAACCCAAGGACCTATCCACCAAGGACCAATGTTGCGAACATTGGCATCTGGATAAAATCGGCAATGGTCCGGAAAACCAAAAAATCGTAAAAATCGGGAAAATATCGGTAAAAAATCGGCAAACATCGGCAAAATTAAGATACCATGAAAATATTTTTAAAAATCGGCAAACATCGGCTAGGCCAAAAAATCGTGATTTCAAGATTAAATCAGGATGTTATCGAGATGTTCGCAACACTGCCAAGGACAGCTGCCATGTTGGCAAAGCCTTCCATTCAGATGTAACATTCCCATGTCTTCAAGCGAAGACAATAGAGTCTAGATATTGGCCAAAATCACATGAAATTTTTCATTTAATTCTTGCAGTAAAGATTGCTAAAATTTCCTTCAGAAAATGGACTGCTACACTGACAAGACTCTAAACAGCTTTTCTATATGTCTGATCATGATATTGATGACTTGGGGTGAATTGGTTTGGATTAGGGCCCACTAGTAGGAGTAGCACCAAACATGACAGTCGCAAGCTGTGCTTCTACTAATACAAATAATGCAGTTGCAGATGTCCGTGAGGAGTCCGACAAGTCCAAGCCAAAGAATGGACTTGTATGTCATGCCAAGGATTCCAGCAGTGGCAGGGAGTTTGATAATGGATCATGTTGTCAATGATATGTAGTAGGCTAGTAGCTTGTAGCATGTTGTTTTTTTTACTCTAGAGGTAATTTAGAGCCTCGTTGATTACGTATTTTGTTTTGGACATGAATTGCACAAAGAGCCATTTTCATATATTCAACTTTACATGGTATATACATGAGCAGACTTTGCATATTTATTACTTTGTCTCTAATGGTTTGGAATCTCTACAATATATTTTTTTCCATCAAAATTAATATTTATGTATTTTTTAGTAAACTGAGTCATAAACTTTAAACCAGTCCATTTCCTAACTGAGTCTGAGCAGACGTTCAGCCAGTTCCAAGTCCGAATCCAAGTTTTAAAATATTGACAACAATAAGCTCTGGCCCTTTTTTCACAATGTAGGTACCACCCATTCTCTCCTCCTAGTCACATGTTTTATCCACAATTGGGTCTACACTAGTTCATCTTGACTATTTCTTCTTAGAGATTTGGTTTAGTTTGATTATTTTTTCTTGGACAACCAATAGTAGGTGCAATACAAATTTTCATTCATATACTTTGTCAGGAACATTTTCCTATAGAGAAAACTAAGCACAAATGCAGAATGCCAATTTAGTGTCTGTATCATTCTTGCACAGAACAAAGAATTCCCAAACAACTGTGTAATGCACGTAGTCAGGACTCAGTAGAAAAACAATTCCGTTGCATGTGCATAAATCACTGGAAAACATGAAAAATTTTATAGAGAATTCAATTTACCTTCAAACGATCTCTTTGTTCTGCATACTTTGAAAGAACAGCCACTCCAGTAGCATAAGCCTCATCAAGCATGTATGATGAATTACGTGCCGACTGCCTGGCACGGGTTTCATCATCAAAAATTTGCATTACATGAGCAGAGTCCCCATTCTATAACATGTACAAATCAGAAGATTAGATATTTAGCATTATAATCTAAGAGGTGAAAAAAGACCAGATCATTTCCAATACCAAAGAAACTGCTCTGTCAGTGTTGATCCCTAAAGCAGGTACATGTTCAAAACATCTAGCATCTAGACTTGGATGTCAGTTAAATATAACACATGTGAAAGAAAATGCATGGAAACAAAAAAAAGGTGGTTAGAAACACAATGTCAAGCTTTGACCCAAACAATTAACATATCACCAGAGAGTACTTTTTTAGGAGTCTTCTTCTACCACAAGAAAAGTGAACTAAGGACACCAAATTACTTTGGCAAAGTAGCATTACGTAGATCTATCACAAGTTTGGTGCAAGATCTATCATTAGTTCTTGAGCTCAATAAAAAAAGAACTAGCATAAAAGTAAATATATATCTATATCTATATATGTATATATATAATTACAATCTGCATTTTAGATCAATATAGAATTTAGCAGGATTGTCCCAAGCAGACCAAAAGAGGGGTCAAATTCGTACATAACGAGAGCTAGCATATCCATTTTCATTAGCATATAGTTTCAGTTCCCATATTTTAGGTAGATGGAGTTCAGATTGCACCATGGATTTAAATTCCAATTTTCATAAAACAGATTGATATGAAAGAAGAAAGATATACAAAGAGTATAAATGCTGGATGGAAATCTGGTTAAAAATTCATACGTTTGTAGTCACCTTCAGAAAAATCATGACCTGGCACCAATAAAAAATGATAGAAAGTCTATGATGCCCTTAAAATCACAACAATGGAATACTGACTGAGGATATCGAACAGAAAAAGTGCAGAAAACAAACAGAGTGAGTCATGTTCCACACATTTTGCATGTAGCTTGCTAGTTGTATTGATACATATTCTGCTATCAGTATTTGCCAGTTTATATTATTTCATGATATTCCAAGTTTCACATTCCTCACAGAACTCTAGATAGTAGAAACCTCAAGTGTCTAGAGGGTGAACCAAGTGTGTTAGCTAGGGACCTAAAGTTAGCCTTACCTAGTTGCTTTGAAGGTGATTCTTCTTCAGTCATGGCACACTCAGCAAACCTGTACAGCAGAGATGGCCGCATGGATGAGAGCACAGCAGTGAAGTGGTCTCTAGGAGAAGCACGGCAGCTGCTGTTATAGGCAGTTCGGTATTTGAGAGCACATGCATGCTGTCTTCAGCTGTATTTAGATGCATGCCTTTTTTCAGATTTAGAAGCACTAGTTTAGCAATAGCATCATTTGGGTGCAGTTCTAACTTCTAATTTAGGCAATTACACGCATACCTCAGATTTAGATAGGGGCATATCCCTGGGAGAGAAGGCGCTGCATGTTATGTTTTGTCTTCTTCCAGTGAAGGTGCAGTCAACTAGGAGTTATAGCACATGCAATCATACAAGGTTGGGCACTCTGTCCTAGGTGCTAGAGTTAAGGTTTTGCCTCCTCAAAGGAAGCGCAACATTGGAGGAGAATCGATGTATTGTAAACCATTATCTCTTAATCTCTAAAAGAGAGATAGGGCGACTTCACTAGAGACAGTTTCGATTGAGAGATGGTAGAAGGTTTTGAACAGTCTGTTTTTTTTCTATCTTTCATATTAATAGATAATTATGGATTGAATTGCTGCATATTCTAAACTTGCTATTGTAATTTACAACTCTTTTTTGTGCAGATTAACACATAACAGCCTGCTGCTTTGAACCCAAGGGGTTAGCTCAACCAGCTGTTGCCAATGTTGCTGGAATTTGGCTAGTTCCTTCCCAGTAGGTGCCCAGTTCAAATCCCCCTAATTGAGGGCTAAGGCGCACTAGTCTATGCCAATGGGTTTGGTAGGGATGCCATCCAAAAAATGGGGAAGCATCCCTTGGGTTTCCCTGCGAGGTTTTCCTTGGAAAAATAATCAGTCCATTGTCCCAAGTGCTTCCGCAATATGCAATGTCTGCACTTTTGACCATACAGTCCAGAATTTTAGTATAAACACAGTCTGCTGTTTTGAGAGCAGTTTAAACAGTTTTAGTTAATTTTTTTCATAAGTGCAGATCTATGGACCATGAATTAAATTTCAACATGGTACAAAAAGATGTTTTCTCAAATCTTATTCTCTGTGAGAGGAAGCTATCGAAGGATTTTAGTGAGTGTGATGCCTTAGCTTTAGTGATTGAATCTGATCTAAGCCTGAGTTGGGCACTTGGGCCTGTGAGAGGTTTGTGGGTAAGATGCCTACAATACTCCAATGATTGGAGTCTTGTTTATGCCTGAGATATTCAAATTGCACCTACGATAGGTCTGATTTGTTTTCCTGCTATCGGTTTGGTCGATGTGCATTCCAGGAGTTGCAGATATCACTAGTCCCAATCTCAAAGAATGTGACCATCTAGAGGGTGCTACCAACTTAACACCTTGCAATTGCAGACTGCAGATGCTACTAGAGAAGGTTGATCTGTGGTGGTTTGCGGAGGCTACAGTACCTGCTGATCATGTGCAGTTCACCAAACACAATAAGAAGAGGTTAAAGCGAAGAGAATCATCCTTGATTTTGTGAAGGATCATTTGATCCCTCGCATTGGGGAGAATAAAACAACAAAGATGTATGTGCCTTGATCACTTTGTATCAAAGAGTGTATCTATCTCAAAAGATATTGTTGAAGAATAAGCTTACCAATGCTCACATGAGTGACACAAACATGTTGGCGAGCTACTTGATGAACACCACTAAGTTGAGAGATCAATGTGTTGTTGTTGGAATGAAGGTTGTTAATGAGGATTTGGTGCCCATAGCACTAACTGGGTTCCCTTCACCAATTTGCACAAGGCATTTGTGCTTGTGAAAAGCTACCCACCTTAGAAAAGCTTTGCAGGGATTTCATCCAAGAGGAGACAAGGCTAGAGACAATTTTAGCTAGGGTGGAGGAAATCCAGAATCTAGTCCTCAGGAAAAGGTGAGGAGAGGAGATAAAAATGGAAGGAACCAAAAGCGGGCAAAAGGGCAAGGAGGAAGAATCAGGTTCTTTGAATCCAAGGAGGAAATATTTGAGTCACATGAAGTGTTTCAAGTGCCACTAGATGGGCCACTATGCATTTCAATGTCTTATGAGGAAGAAATCCAAGCAACAATAGAAGCAATTTGTAAGGAGTATAGAAGCTTCAACTGGAGTGGATAAGTTAGCATCCAAAGTTAACACAAACTTTTTCCATGGTATTGTGCCCTTCCATTAACATTGATCTTGGTGTAGGGTGGTATGTGGATAGTGGAGCATCAAGACACATGACCTTCAATGAAAAGTTTTTCTACAAACTTCAAGAACAAAACATAGGCATACAGGTGTAGCCTAGTGATGATGCCACATATCCATTGACAGGGATGGATTCCATCTCAACCCACGTACCTTCAAGTGATGTTCTAGAGTTGCATAATGTTTGTTTATTCCCACTTCTAAGTTTAACAAGAAACCTTATTTTAGTTTTTTGCATGAAAAACCCACAAAGTACAGCTAAGTTTAATGATTAACAAGTGATCGGTAGAAAATTCAACATTGACCTTTCAAGTTTTGGCCTAAGTGCATGAAGGTGGCTTTTACAAAGTGCTAACAAATTCAATGACACATGGAGCTTTAGTGTATGAGTGACAATCGATGCAAATTATGGCACAAAATATTTGATCACCTACACTATAGAGCACTACACTCGTGAAGTGCAGGGTGTAGGGGTTGTCGAACTTCAAGATCAAGAAGACATGAGTGTGAAAGCATTATGCACACAACAAATATGCCAAGACCACTTTCCTAAGTAGTGAGCACGGATCAAGAAAGATTCTTGATCTAATTCACTCAGATGTGTATGGACAAATGTCTTCAACAACTTTTTCACATGTAGTTTATACTATGTCTCTTTTATTGATAATTCCTCTAGGAAGACTTGGATTTTATAATATATTTTATGAAGAATAAGGATGAAGTGTTTAGTAAGTTCAAAGAGTGAAGGACCTTGATTGAGAAAAAGAAATGTTGGAAGATAAAGCTACTAAAGTCCAATAATAGAGAAGAGTACACCTCCAAAGACTTTAATGCTAAGTTGCACGAAACGGGGAAACGGGTACGAGTTTCCGAAACGGGCACGGCTACGAAACGTGACCCCCCCAAATTTTGGAAATGCGATATATATATATATATATATATATATATATATATATATATTAGAATTTAGAACATTTAAGAAATGTTATGTGCAATCATAAAGCATACATGATACATTATAATTTATTATATTTAAAGTTTAAACATTATGACTAAATTTACATCACATTTACTCATGAATGATCACATAATGAAAATAGCAATATCGGAATATCCAAAATCAACCTTTATTATATATCCAAATCTCAAAATCAGCCTTTATTATATATATGAGGCTGCAAGAACTATAAAGACAAAAGACCACTACTATCTTCCTCTTTTCTCCTTTGCTAAAATCGTTTGTCTCCAAAGGAAATGACTTGCTCAATTGTGTGATGAGGGAATGAGTCGAGAGTCTTTTTATAACTTGAGAGAGGCATTTAGAAGCATCCACAAGATATTTTATTCGCCCAATAAAAAATTAGAACTGAAAAAATTTAAAATTTAAAATTTAAAGAAAAAGAAAAGAAAAAAAATAAAAAAATAAAATAAAATAAAATTTTCGCAAAATGAAGGGGAAACTCCGTCGTACAGCCTGGAAACTAGTTTCCGGCCTTACTGGCCACGTTTCCCCAGGCTGGAAACTCGTTTCCAGACTGTACAGTATGTGTTTCCGCATTTCTATTTCGTTTCCTAGCTGAAACAGACCTAGGGGCAACATTTCTTGCAACATAGCTTTAATGCCTTTTGCAAAGAAGCACGAATAAAGAGGGCATTGACAACATCATACAACCTACAAAAGAAAAGGGTTGTAAAGAAGAAAATCCATTCTATCATTGAGAGATGTTGAAATATGTAACTAGGTTCGGTCTTCATAATGACATATGTAATCATGATTTTTTGTATTTGACGTAAAGAGAAAATGAAATTTATCATTGTCATTTTTGAGGCATGGGTTTCATGCTCAAGGTAAATTTATTTATAGTTCAAGCACCCATTGAGTGCTTCTAGGGATTGTCATTGAGTCAACAAGTCAATTGAGTCATTGTGATGTATGGAAGACCCTTTCGGGCATATTGTATCATGTCAAGAAAAATATTGTAAGTCATAAAATGTGTTAAGGACCCTCCAAGGCCTTGTCAAACGAGCAACAACAAGTCAGCCTTCAAGAAAGAACAAGTCAGTTTACAAGGTGACAAGTCGGCCTCATGAAAGGTCTATTCGACCTGCTAGAGAGACTATATATAAGAGAGCTCAACTTCATTTGGAAGGGCATCCAATCAAGTAGCAACAAGCTCGATCAAGGAAGACAAGAAAGAAGCTTCATCACCAAACGAAAAGAAGAAGAGAGAAAGCAGAGTTTTTGGATTGTCTTTGAATTATCCTTCACACGTGCGAGAAAATTAGGGAACCTATTGCAACAACTAGACCGAATTACAAACTTGCTACGAGAAGTCGAGTTAGGGCATCAATAGGTGTATTTTGCGAGCCGAATTCTATAGAAGAAAGAACCAAGTCAAGCCAAGGAGAAGGAAGGAAGAAATGACACACGTGCAAGGGCTAGGGTTTATGCAGCAGTTGAAATTATAGAAGAAACTGTTGGGGTCAAAGTTGTTGGAAAAGTTGTTGGGTCGAAGTTAATGGGTCGAAGTTGCTGGAGAAGTTGCTAGATCGAAATTGCTGGAAGGAAATTTCAACAAGAAGAAAGGTTGACTTGGTCTTGGAGGGGTCTTTGACAAGGGTCTTAGGTCTTAGAATTTGTCATTTGAAGTTCTATAAGAAGAGAAGAGTTCTTGCGGGTTGTCCTCTCAAGAGGAGAGGTGTTGGCCCTGGCTTTTAGCCTACATCTTGTGTCCTCTTATGTTATTGTTCTTCATTGTTTGGTAGTTGTTTGATGATAGAAAAACACAATAATAATCTAATTGAAGAAGAAGCTAATCAAGTAAAAGGACATTACAAGAATTTATCAAGAAAAGAGAAATCACCTAATCTAGTTATCGGAGCTAAGGTGACTACAGCAAGGAAAGGCAGCTTGAAGAAAATCATCCAATTGAAGAAGGATACATAAGGGTTGAGCAAACTAAGGAGCATCAAGGAGGACCATCCATCACATCACAAGGATCACATCATCACAACTCTTGGAAGAAGAAAAAGACCTCAAAAACCCTACCTCCATTGAAAGAAGGACTCTACATTTGAAGCACCTTGGGAAGCCTCCACATTCTACATTATCATACAAGAAAGCAAGAAGAAGAGTTGCCATCATCATCAAAGACATCAAGGTGATCTCAGTCACATTGAAGCAAAGATCACATTTCAAATATTATCGAAGATGATCATCAAGGAAGCAACAACATCAAGAAGGCATCAAGTTGAAGATATCATTATCTAGGAGCATCTTCACTTGACAAGTAAGTATATTTATATTTATGTCTAAATCTACTATCAAAATGACTTCATTTTGCAAGGAAAGCAACAAACTGGTTGGGTCATCAAATTTCCTTGCATGGAAGAAGAGGATAGATTTGATCCTCATAGAGAATGAAGTTATTGAATATGTTAAGGGTTCAATATCCAAACCATCTCAAGAGCAAGCTCAAGCACTATCGAAGTATATGAAAGGGGAAATAAGGGCTCAAAGAATCCTCATAGAATCAATCAAGGATTCACTCATCCCTTATGTAGCAGAGATGGATACATCAAAAGAAATCTATGAAAAGTTAGTAGAATTGTTTTCTGTAAAGCACTATAAGAGAAGTCATAATCATTAAAAACTGAATTATACAAAATGAAAGTGTCAAAGGAGGAAGGGATATCTTCATATGGTATACGTTATGAGGGTGTCACAAATAAGAGATCAACTACAAGAACTAGGAGAAATAATGTCTGATAAAGAAATGACCATCGTTGTGCTCAATGCACTACCTGATGAATGAGGCAACTTTGTATCAAGTATCTATGGAAAGAAGGAAGCCACTCCATTCAATGAACTATGGTCATTGTGTAAGATTGAAGAAACTAGGTTGAAGGCAAAAAGCGATGTTGGATCAAATGAACAAGTTCAAGCATATGTTGCCATGGCTAGGAGAAAAGGAAAGTTTGATTCCCGAAAAAGAAGAAGATCATGTCAAAGACACGATGTTATGAGTGTAATGAATATGGGAACTACAAAAGGAATTGTCCCAAACTCAAAAAGAACAACAAGAAGAGAAAGGAAAGAAATGAAGCCCATGTTACCAAAGAAGTGGAAGAATCAAAAAAGAAGAAATCAAAGGAGGAAGTGAAAGATCTCTACTATGACTGAGATAATCTCCTTCACTTAGTTCTTTTCAGTTATATAGGAAACATCACAAGTGTGATAGGATGCATTGTAGCAAGATAAAGAAGACATCATCATTGAAAGCATATAAGGGCAAACAAGTAGAAGTATATATGGTTGGAGGAAAGTCATCTAGCAAGATAAAAGATAAAGAAAAGTCATCATACATCATCATTATTACAAAGAAGCATTTGCAGAATGAGGATCATCGAGATCCTCCACTAAATCTTTATAAAAAAATTCACCTCTACTTGGAAGAAGCAAGTGTCTCGTTGATTGTCTACATTCCACCTTGTGTGGGATCCATTGTTTAGAAGGATGATGGTATGGTGACAAAGGAGTGCAGCATGTCAAGTTGGTTGAAGTACTTTCATCTTCAAGCAAGGAAAGGAAGTTGCTAGAAAGGAAGTCTAGATGACCAAAAGGAGGAAGAGGTATGTATATATTTGATAAATAAAAGTCATGTCATCATATAGTTGCAGATAGCATGGTTGAATGCTCTATCTCATGAGCATGATTGAAGAAGAAGAATCTCTTCCATTAGGAAGATGCATGAAGGCATGTAGACAATATGCCTTGAACTCTTCTACATATTGATAAGATGAAATCAACATAATATGACCTCATATGGAATATGAGGTGGTTGACAATTATGGTTCCTATGATGAAGGAACTATGTATAGAAATTCTTGGGGAAGCAATATGTGAAGAAAAGGAGAAGAGTTCATGAAAGATGCAACTGTAGTCATGTAAGATAAGATATGTGATTAACACCCAATAACTAGAAGAATTAGCTACAACATCTCCATGGAAGAAGAAGATATGAAGACCCTAATATGGATACTGCAAAGGAAAAGATCTTGGTAATGAATGTCTAAGAGATGGGTTCACACATGTGCAAAATGTTGATGTTGCAAGAAGCACATGTCAGGATGAAAGGTCATCATAAAAAGGTAACTTTGATTTTGATATTCATATTATTTTTTGAAAACATCTGGTTGGATTCAAACAGGGCTGCCGAAAGAGTTGTAGATGTCACCTACAACTAGTACTCTTGAGATTGGATGTAAAGTTCTGGAAAGAAACATAACTTGAAAGAGGTAGTTGTATGAAAAAAAATCCAGATGTGGACTAGAAGATCACTTTCTAATGAAGAAAAGGATGACATGACTATTGGTTCAACCCTATGGTTTGTTGAAGGAAAGTAATGGAGAAGATGGCCAATACCCTACGAAGAAGATCTAGAAGATGAAGGCTCCATGATGAAGAAGTTGAAGTTCATGATATCGAAGGGAGGAGCCCTACTAGCAGTTGATAGTACCATGATCTCCACCAAAGAGCTGATAGTTGATGTTGGAAACAAGTCCCTAGTTAAGAGGGAGCTTGGGCAAGTTCCTAGGTAAGAAGGAACTTGGGTATATTCCTTTTATAGGAATGAGTATATCCTTCCTACTTGAGAGGGAGAGATAGACACATCATTCTTGTATTCATGTTATGAAGAAAGAATGGAGGATTGGGTAAGCATTTGGTTTCCAATACTCTTTGAGGATGTGGTAGGGCATCCAATAGGTAAGAGTAGTTGAAGAGGAAATCCAAGACAGGAAGTCCTAGAAGGACATACCTTGTGAGCATCCGGGTGGGGTATGTCCCTTAAGAGACAATGATGATGGTGTCTATTAGTCATTGTTTCGCCAATATTGTGCTCTGATCTTGTGGAGAGATAGAGTTGTTAGTCAAGGGCTTGCTATGTGACAATGTTGGTTGGTATGATGAGATGCAATGAGATACACTGAAACAATAGCTTATGAGATGGCTTACCAATCCGACTCTTCTTATGAGAATTCTTCAATATGAGGATGTCCAATTACCTTGTATAGATTATGAATACCTCCCTAGTTAAGAGGGAGTGTTGAAATACGTAACCAGGTTTGGTCTTCATAATGACATATGTAATCATGATTTTATGTATTTGATGTAAAGAGAAAAAGAAATTTATCATTATCATTCTTGAGGCATGGGTTTCATGCTTAAGGTAAATTTACTTATAGTTCAAGCACCCATTGAGTGCTTCTAGGGCTTGCCATTGAGTCAACAAGTCAATTAAGTCATTGTCATGTATGGAAGACCCTTTTGGGCATATTGTATCATGTCAAGAAAATTATTTTAAGTCATAAAATGTGTCAAAGACCCTCCAAGACCTTGTCAAACGAGCAGTAACAAGTCAGCGCTCAAGAAAGAACCAGTCGTCTTACAAGGTGACAAATCGACCTCATGAAAGGGTTATTCGACCTGCTAGAGAGACTATATATATGAGAGCTCGACTTCATTTGGAAGGGCATCCAATAAAGTAGTAACAAGTTCAATCAAGGAAGACAAGAAGACAAGAAAGAAGCCTTGTCACCTAACGAAGAGAAGAAGAGAGAGTGAAGTTTTTGGATTGTCTTTGGGTTATTATCCTTCACACGTGTGAGAAAATTTGGGCACCTATTGCAGCAGCTAGATCGAATTGCAGAGTTGCTCAGAGAAGTTAAGTTCGGGCATCAATAGGTATATTTTGCAAATCGAATTCTATAGAAGAAAGAACCAAGTCAAGCGAAGGAGAAGGAAGGAAGAAATCACACACGTGCAAGGGCTAGGGTTTCTGTAGCACTTGAAAGTACCAAATAAAAGGTTGGGGTCAAAGTTGCTAGAGAAGTTGTTGGGGTCGAAGTTGCTGGAGAAGTTGTGGAAAGGAAAGTTCAACAAAAAGAAAGGTTGACTTGGTCTTGGAGGGGTCTTTAACAAGGGTCTTAGGTCTTGGAATTCGTCATTTGAAGTTCTATAAGAGAAGAGTTCTTGCGGGTTTTCCTCTCAAGAAGAGAGGTTTTGGCCCTGGCTTATAGCCTACAGCTTGTGTCCTCTTGTGTTATTGTTCTTCATTGGTTGGGAGTTGATTGATGATAGAAAAGCACAATAATAATTTAATTGAAGAAGCAACTAATCAAGTAAAAGGGCATCACAAGCAGTTATCAAGAAAAGAGAAATCACCTAATCTAGTTGCCCCTAGATTTCTCAATAAGAGACACAAAGCAATGATCCACAACATGGATTTCCCCGTGAAGCTTTAGGCATAGGCATGCAATATAGTTGTTCACATTCTAAACAAATGTTCTCACAGCACATTAAAGGACAAGACTTTAGAGGAAGACTTTACTGGTGAGAAGCCTCAGGTGTCACAACTTCGTGTATTGGGTTGTCATGTTTATACTCATGTCCCTAGCAAAAGAGGATTACTTTTGAACTCGAGCATCTAGAGCATATTCATTGGCTAGAATAAGAACCCCAAGACTTGTCAAATCCATATTCCATCACCATGGAAGATAGAAGTAAGTTGAGGTGTTAAATTTGATGAGGATAGATGATCCTATCAGTTTTGAAAGCCTCTAGCAGAGGTTGAGGATAGACATAAGCTTGTTGTACCAAACAATATCTAGAAATAGAAAGAAACATCAAATCAAATTAACAAGGTTTCGATGAAGGAACAAGTGCTTCAATATCATCAATCAGGAAGCCAAGATGGCTTACTGAGACGTTGCAAGGGGAATAAAAACAAAGGGGAGCACTTAAATCTACATTTTGAGGTTGTAATCCTCCCAAGAGTTTTCTAGCTCATGTTGCACAAATGTCTTTTATCATTGACGCTGAGCTTTTTAGTGGTTAGGAAGCAATTGAAGAGCAAGTATAGCAAGATACTATGATGGAATATGATGTCCAAGAGAAAGTTCCAAAAGTCATAGTGGAGACTGGAATCGATGATTGACTCTAAATGTATGTAGTTGTTGAGGAAATCTTCCTTGAACATGGTAGCTATTACCACAAAATCTAGCAGCCTAGTGCAAAGACTCACTAGGCAATCTAGGTCTTAGGGCAACAATGGGTTCCACCACCATTGTCACCTTAGTGGCTTCTCCCTTGCTTTTTTGTGGTCGGAGATTATCCCCAAAAGGGAGGCTTCCTTGGCAAGACCTCTTCGAGGTGAGATAACATATGGATCTAAGCCAAATGGCTCTCTAAGGAGCTTCCTAATAAAACACCCTCTAAATATATTCAATAAAGAGAGGCATGGGGTGTAAGAGAGTTGGTGGAATAGAGGAAAGTGCTAGCAAAGCCTTGGAGGCCAAGATAAGGTTTATAGATGTTCAAGTAAATTTTTCTATTAGCCACCATCAACTCATGAAATGTTGTTATAAGTTAGGGTTTCAAGAGAATTCAAACTTACCACATTCAAAACAATATAACAGCAATTAAAATAGCCTATTAATCATAAGATCAACAAAGATTCGAGGCTATTAGAGGAGGTAAACAAGGGATAGGGGTCAAGAGTATGTTTTTAATGGCTGAAAATGCACAAAAAATAAAATAATGACCTAGATGTCAACTCTAGAAATGGGAGTAAGAAATGCACAAAATGAAAGATTTTGCTTTTTAAACATTAATAGATGCAATACCTACATTGTTAAGATTAGGTATGTTCTATGCTAGAGCAATTTATTTAAATTTTCACAGTTAGCAATCACATCAGCATTACTATAAACTGCAGATAGAACATAAATATAATATGCAGAAGACAAGCCAAGACAAGAGGACACAAGATATGGCGCAAGCCAGGGACAAACCCCACAATGTGTGGGGAAACCCTTGATCAACTCTTCTTTTATCTTCAAAGTTCAGCAGAGAGAGATGGTACAAATACATTTGAAGTCAACATTTTGACTTGCCAAAATAAGAGATCAGACATTAGAGATATTTCATCATGAAGATGACAGGATAGTTCTGATGACAAGGACTACAGATCTGAACTCAGGTGAAGGCACACTTCTCAGTCCTCATACTTCAACTGATTCACCATGCTGCATCCAACCATGCTGCGTCCATCACTATGCTTATCCATGCCTTAGAACAGCAGTATTTAACACGTTGTTACAGCGATTTCCATGCTGCTCCTTTACATCGATCTTCTCCTTGTGACTATTTTTCCTTTAAGATCGAGATCATAACTATGCTTAGATCATTACTGTACCTTGAAATATGTCAAGACAGTATATGCTATACCGAGACCATAATTGAGATCTTGACTGCATCTGGAGGTATGCCAAGACAGAGTGTTCTCTGTTGGATAACATCACCGAGATCTTCATGAGATCGTTCATTATGCCAAGACAAGGATCATTGAGAGGCTTTACTTCTGAGTTACCCATCCGAGAAATATAGGACCATTGTACTCATCCGAAGTACTGAACCACTACACTTGTCCGAAGTCCTGAACCACTGTAATTTCCTCTGAAGAATATCAGATGAATCCTAGTTCTGAGTGATTGTAATTAACCCGAAGTTTCAGAGATATTCGAGATTCCTGTACTACTGTACTTGTTATGATTATGCCGAGAATGTATACCAAGACTGCTACAGGAATATCTTATGCCAATACAGTATTCTTATCCGAGATCTGTCTCATCAATCCGAGTTTTGTGCCTTCAATTCATAGGTATCCCAAGGTGAGATCTCTGCTCCAAAACTTAAATCAATTTTGCGACATTATTAATGCATCAAGATCTGTCCATGACTATGCCGAGAGTATCTATCCCAAAACGCATGTCAATACTGTATCTATATCCGCAAGTTTCTCTGCTCTATCCATTTGATAACTTCACCTTCAAATCACAGGTATGCCGAGTGTAGATTAGCTTGGGTCCTTCTGCTCCTTATACCCATCCGAGGTTGCAGTTGAACCCTAGATTTATTTCTCCATTTATGCAGATCTCTGCTCCTTTAATCATGAACAGCATAATATGTCCAGCGTATAACATGAACCATGAACAACGTATATATATGTCTCTGTATATATCTTGAACAGCGTATCCAGGTATGCCTGTGGCTTCAATTCATGACAGCGGCCAACATGCCTGCGGTTCTTAACTTCAAACTTGACTGCGGCCAGATTTTGCGGCTAGGGTTTACTGCGGCTAGATCTATATTATATGACTGCGTTCCTTTGCTTCATCACTGCGTATAGACTGCGTTAGATGACAACATATACAGCGTATAAATCATGAACAGCATAATATGTCCAGCGTATAACATGAACCATGAACAGCGTTAAGATTGTACTGCGCGCTTCCATATGACAACGAAACAGATACATTGAATGCCTTGTGGAATGACTGTCTTCATAACCTGTATATATTAGCGTATGACTTGTCTCCTGAACAGCGTATAAGTAATTGACTGCGTTGGATCAGCTAGGGCATCATCTGCAACTAGGGCTCCTTCTTAGGCCAGCGTATTCTTTTGGTTCTCTCCTTCTCCAAAAACCCAGACGTGGAGAGGAGATCACCTCAAGAATGTGTGTGTATAAATGATATCAGATCCTCATCTATTTATACCAAAATGAGGATGATGAATAGACACGTCGGTTGGGCTTCTAGAGCCTACATAAGAGCTGGTCGGCTTGACTATAATTACATAAACAAAATAAATTCATATCTCCATAAATACTTATCGGAATCGGATGATCTTTGGATCAATCCTACACCTCTCGACAAGAGGGATCCAATAAAAATATCAGCTGCCATAAATAAGCCGACCCACATGGAGTTTGGCCCTAGTTGCCAATTTAACACTCCCTCTCAATTAGGGAGAACTCCATCCGCTGATCCATATGTCCGACTGTACTATCTCTGCCATCAGTGCCCTGCACTACTCTGCCCATCTTTGCTCAGCTCTGTTGGCTCTGCTCTACTCTGCTCAGCTCTGTTGGCTTTGCTTTGCTCTGCTCAGCTCTGCTGGCTCTGCTCTGCTCAGCTCTGCTGGCTCTGCTAGCTCTGCTCTGCTCAGCTCTGCTGGCTCTGCTCGCTCGGCTCTGCTCAGCTCTGCTGGCTCTGCTCGCTCGGCTCTGCTCAGCTCTGCTGGCTCTGCTCGCTCGGCTCTGCTCAGCTCTGCTGTCTCTGCTCTGCTTAGCTCTGCTGGCTCTGCTCTACTCTGCTCTGCTCAGCTCAGCTCTGCTGAACTATGAAGAAGAAGAATTGATCGAGAATGTCTCATACCATTCTCCATTGACCCGAAGTCAAACTCAGAGTGCGTACCACTGGTCCCAGACCAGTCTCAACCGACCCAAAGTCAGCGTCATAGTAGGTACCACTGGTCCCAGACCAGTATCGCAGGCTCAGAGAGTGTACTACTGGTCCCAGACCAGTCTCAACCGACCCGAAGTCAGCGTCATAGTATGTACGACTCTCACTGGTCCTAGACCAGTCCTGCACTTACACGAAGTCAGTCTCGGAGTATGTACCACTGGTCCCAGACCAGTCTCAGCCGACCCGAAGTCAGCGTCATAGTATGTACAACTCCTACCACTAGTCCCAGACCAGTATCATTGATCCCAGATCAATGGAGGACATCCTAGCGTAGGGAGTACGATAGATACAACGATGCGTCCATCGGTATTACTATGGTCCCTAACTTCATTTCCCTGCTCATTGATCAGATGAGAGGTACTTCCCATGAGTCCCAGACTGCATGGGTAGGAAGCCTCGACAGGAGAACTTAATCAATCCTGTCCTCACAGGAGAACACATCAATCCTGCTACAATCGCCATTAGGAACACATCAATCCAGGCTGCCATGGAGAACACATCAATCCAGGCCTCACAGGAGAACACATCAATCCTGCTACAATCGCCATGGAGAACACATCAATCCTGCTACAATCGCCATGGAGAACACATCAATCCAGGCCTCACAGGAGAACTAATCATCCTGCTACACAAGAGAGCGAATCATCTTGTCCCACAAGAGAGCGAATCATCTTGTTTCAGTGCACACCACCAGGGGAGGGTGAGTCACCCTGTGGTCGCATGTTGCTCCAATAGAACTGCAAGTCCCCCAAAGCTCCTAGAGCTCAATGTATGCAGCATGCAGGACCCTTTTACAAAGGTCTCTCGACGACTCCAAGTCGTTCGGGAAAATCACAAATTTGATCTTTCCTCAGGGCTCTGTCCTGTACATCATCTCAGCGTGATGGAGCCTCCTTGATCATCGACTTACCATATCCCAGATAAGGCAGTAATTGATGTCTATCTGCTAGAGCAATTGTCAAATACGGGATTCCTCAATAATCGAATCCCATCTCTGGTTGTCACAAAGATTCACAGTGGTATTCATCATGAGTACAGAAAAGCTTCAGCAACCAGACTGCCTCACAGAAGGCCATACTATCAGCAATGTATTCTGCCTTGGTGGTGCTCAGAGTCACCGACTTCTGCTTCCTGCTCATCCAGGATATCAAGGCATATTCCAAACAGCACTGAGAAGTGCTCTAGTGATCCTCCATACTTCCTGCCCACTCATCATTCGAAATAATCATGTGATTTCATATTTCCGGCAGTGTATCTCAATTCATGAGAGATTGTGCCCTGAAGATATCTTAGAAGATTCTTGGCACCAATCTAGTGAGGCTCAACCAAATATGAGCTCACCATGCTAACTGCAACACAGATGTCCAGACGGAGGTTCTCCAAGAACATCAACGCGAATGAGTTTATGAAACTCAGAGGCATTTCCCAAATCTGGTCCAACATCATTACCATATAACTTCTGAAAGTTAAGATCCTCGAGGTAGTCACAAGCTTGCATCTTATCTTCCCACATTCAAAATCCAACTCCCTCTGTCTCCTATAAATGAGAGGGTCTGCACCTGTCAGACATAGGTGCCGGTACGAGAGGTTTATCATCCACAACCTTTGAGTAAAGGTTTGGTTCGGTTTCACTCCTAGTGAATCTTAGCGGCATTAGACAGCTATCAATCCTCTCATATTATGCCTGAGGTGTTTTTCTTCAAGCCATAGAGGGCTTTCTTCCACCTGTATACATGAGATTCCTTGATCATGATTCTCAGACTCCTCGGGTTGTTCCAAACCTGTGAACCTGCTGCATGAGGGGAATGGTACCCTTATAATATTTTCCTTCGGTACATTTCAGACATGTACCTTCATGCTCCTTTTTGAATTCAGGCATCCAAGTCACCATCTGACTCACAGACCTCCAGTGCTGAGTCAATGGACATGGTCCCCAGTGGACTTCCTGCAACTTGATACAACCCTGAACTCAAAAACATCTTTGAAAGATTTTCAAACATGTACCTTTCCATCGATAAGTTCCATCCTGTAACCTTTGACTTTCATTTCCGAGATGGACATCAGGTTCTTCATGTGATCAGGTACATAAAAGAGATTTTGGGGTTCCTTGCTTTCGTGGAAGAGTCGACCATTGTCTTTGATGACCCGCATCTCTGTCATTCGGGCACTCCTTCGCATAAGGGCCGAACTCATAACCAAGACATCTACCTTTCCTTCCTACCCTTAGATCTGAACTTCCCAATGAAGTGATGCCATCAGAAGTTTTGCTGCGCCATTCTAATAACATTCTCTGCTTCAACTTCACCCTAGGTGAATTATGAGGAACCCATTGATCCTTTTGTCTTGTCCCAACTGTCTTCGGTGATTGCTTTTTCACTCCTGCTTGGGCATTGTCTTCACCTCAGCTCTGATACCATGTTAAGATTAGGTATGTTCTATGCTAGAGCAATTTATTTAAATTTTCACAGTTAGCAATCACATCAGCATTACTATAAACTGCAGATAGAACATAAATATAATATGCAGAAGACAAGCCAAGACAAGAGGACACAAGATATGGCGCAAGCCAGGGACAAACCCCACAATGTGTGGGGAAACCCTTGATCAATTCTTCTTTTATCTTCAAAGTTCAGCAGAGAGAGAGATGGTACAAATACATTTGAAGTCAACATTTTGACTTGCCAAAATAAGAGATCGGACATCAGACATATTTCATCATGAAGATGACAGGATAGTTCTGATGACAAGGACTACAGATCTGAACTCAGGTGAAGGCGCACTTCTCAGTCCTCATACTTCAACTGATTCACCATGCTGCATCCAACCATGTTGCGTCCATCACTAAGCTTATCCATGCCTTAGAACAACAATATTTAACACGTTGTTACAGCGATTTCCATGCTGCTCCTTTACATCGATCTTCTCCTTGTGACTATTTTTCCTTTAAGATCGAGATCATAACTATGCTTAGATCATTATTGTACCTTGAAATATGTCAAGACAGTATATGCTATACCGAGACCATAATTGAGATCTTGACTGCATCTGGAGGTATGCCAAGACAGAGTGTTCTCTGTTGGATAACATCACCGAGATCTTCATGAGATCGTTCATTATGCCAAGACAAGGATCATTGAGAGGCTTTACTTCTGAGTTACCCATCTGAGAAATATAGGACCACTGTACTCATCCGAAGTACTGAACCACTACACTTGTCCGAAGTCCTGAACCACTATAATTTCCTCTGAAGAATATCAGATAAATCCTAGTTTTGAGTGATTGTAATTACCCCAAAGTTTCAGAGATATTCGAGATTCCTGTACTACTGTACTTGTTATGATTATGCCGAGAATGTATACCGAGACTGCTACAGGAATATCTTATGCCAATACAGTATTCTTATCTGAGATCTGTCTCATCAATCCGAGTTTTGTGCCTTCAATTCATAGGTATCCCAAGGTGAGATCTCTGCTCCAGAACTTAGATCAATTTTGCGGCATTATTAATGCATCAAGATCTGGCCATGACTATGCCGAGAGTATCTATCCCAAAACGCATGTCAATACTGTATCTATATCCGCAGGTTTCTCTACTCTATCCATTTGATAACTTCACCTTCAAATCACAGGTATGCCGAGTGTAGATTAGCTTGGGTTCTTCTGCTCCTTATACCCATCCGAGGTAGCAGTTGAACCCTAGATTTATTTCTCCATTTATGCAGATCTCTGCTCCTTCAATCATGAACAGCATAATATGTCCAACGTATAACATGAACCATGAACAGCGTATATATATGTCTGTATATATCTTGAACAGCGTATCCAGGTATGCATGTGGCTTCAATTCATGACAGCGGCCAACATGCCTGCGGTTCTTAACTTCAAACTTGACTGCGGCCAGATTTTGCGGCTAGGGTTTACTGTGGCTAGATCTATATTATATGACTGCGTTCCTTTGCTTCATCATTGTGTATAGACTACGTTAGATGACAACATATACAGCGTATAAATCATGAACAGCATAATATGTCCAACATATAACATGAACCATGAACAGCGTTAAGATTGTACTGCGCGCTTCCATATGACAACGAAACAGATACGTTGAATGCCTTGTGGAATGACTGTCTTCATAACCTGTATATATTAGCGTATGACTTGTCTCCTGAACAGCGTATAAGTAATTGACTGCGTTGGATCAGCTAGGGCATCATCTGCAGCGAGGGCTCCTTCTTAGGCCAGCGTATTCTTTTGGTTCTCTCCTTCTCCAAAAACCCAGACGTGGAGAGGAGATCACCTCAAGAATATGTGTGTATAAAGGATATCAGATCCTCATCTATTTATACCAAAATGAGGATGATGAATAGACACGTCGGTTGGGCTTCTATAGCCTACATAAGAGCTGGTCGGCTTGACTATAATTACATAAACAAAATAAATTCATATCTCCATAAATACTTATCGGAATCAGATGATCTTTGGATCAATCCTACACCTCTCGACAAGAGGGATCCAATAAAAATATCAGCTGCCATAAATAAGCCGACCCACATAGAGTTTGGCCCTAGTTGCCAATTTAACACTCCCTCTCAACTAGGGAGAACTCATGAAATGTTGTTGTAAGTTAGGGTTTCAAGAGAATTCAAACTTACCACATTCAAAACAATATAACCGCAATTAAAATAGCCTATTAATCATAAGATCAACAAAGATTCGAGGCTATTAGAGGAGGTAAACAAGGGATAGGGGTCAAGAGTATGTTTTTAATGGCTGAAAATGCACAAAAAAGAAAATAATGACCTAGATGTCAACTCTAGAAATGGGAGTAAGAAATGCACAAAATGAAAGATTTTGCTTTTTAAACATTAATAGATGCAATACCTACTTAAAGGACAATAACATATAGATGCAATTATGCTATAAAATGCATATTTAACCAAACCCCAACCTTAGCTTACCATAAAACAAATAAAGATGAAAAGATCAAATTGATCAACACACAAAGATTAGTGCCTTCAATCAATTGGGCAATGGTGTCAATAGGACAAGGCCTATGCAAGAGGACCTTGGACCAAGAGGGTGGAAGGAAAGTTCACTTCACTTCCAAAACCCTAAAAACTTTCTTCTTTAGGATATTTAAGGTCAAAGGGTGCAAATCTAGTCCCTTTGATGGATACTTGATGACAATTTTTGCATAAATGAATAAGAAACAAGAGTTCATAAAAAATGTTGCACTTTTTAATATGGCATATGACAAACCCTAATTTCAACAATTTCATGCAAAATGGAAGAAAATAACATTAAACTTACACTATTCAAGCAAATATCACTTCATCAATCCATAGAAAGCCTTCTCCATGCAAAACATATCCCTCCTGAAGACAATTCACACTCCTACTTAGCCATTGCATCCAATATAAAAGAAGATAATTAGTGTGCCCTTTTTGCAAGAGAGAAAAATGAGTCTGTGTGGCAATGATCCAAGTGCAACCAAGTCGAATTTCACTTAATTTAAAATCAAAATCCCTAAAAATTCACTTTTAACTAAAACGCCAATAGGTAACAAACCTGTTGATTTTTGTATCATCAAGAGGTATTCTCGCATGCCAAAAGGCCTCCCAAGTCAGCCTAGAAAAATTATGGAAATTAAAATAAAATAAATTTTATTTTTTGGATTTCATGTAAGCTCAAAAGGGACAATTAGGCCCCACCATGAAAGGGTGTGTCCCTTGGGGTAAATACACCCATTCAAATTGTGTGTGTGTGTGTGTGTGTGTGTGTGATGTGACACTTTATTTGGCACACAGTCAATCATCATCTCTCTTATATAGAAGACACTCCTGGAAGCAGAAAAAGGATGAAATCGCTGAAGTTTGGATTTGGTTTTTGGCATAGATTTCTAGAATTTTATCATAAATATTGTTGGGAACAATTTCCCCTAAAAAGAAAAGTTGTTGGGTTCTTCCCAAGGTTGGGTTTTCCCAGGGTAAATTTGTTGTCTCCATTGTGCATGGTTGTCTCTATTTGATCCTACTGTTTTTATTACATTACTGTTGAAATCTTCTATGTATAATTGCTCAATAATATCACTGGCATAAGATAAATTGTATGGAGATTATTAGGTAGTAATTATCAGATTAGAAGATTGGTTTCTACTGTGCATCTATTGTAGAAAAATCAACATGGTGCTCTTCAAATGGGTGCAAGAAATTGATTTTTATAAAATAAAAATAAAACATTGGCGACAAAGGACAAACTATTGTAAACTCTAGGGCTTGAAGGATAAAACCCTAGTGCGAACTTGGAGTACTAATTGCCAATGCAAGATCTAGGGAACTCTAGCCTTTATAAGAAAGAAAGTTGTATAATTAATGACAAAGACAAAAATGAGATTGCAGATGGAAGGATGCAAGTATCAAGAAGGGTTCCCTCTTACTTAAAAGACAAGTACCTTTTATCCCTCTTGTGTTATTTCTTGTCATTTGCTTGATTATAATTATTCTTTATTTTCAGCCTCTTATCTTTATATCTGCTTGGTTATAATTATTTCTTTCATGACCTCCTAAGTGAGGTTTGACCAGGTACATTATTCAAACAACATTGAGAAAGGACAATGTAAAGTTTTCTAGATGAGAGGAAGTAGCAATGACAGAAGGACTTGCCTACGTAACAAAGGAGTAACAGTAACGAAAGGACTTACTCATGAAAGGGGATAGTAGAAGGATTATTGACGTGACAGAGGGAGAAACCAAGATCACCACATGGAAGACCTGCTTCAGCTTCAAAAAGAGTTAATTAAGATGAAGGATTTTAACCCTATTTCTTGGAAGTACATGGATGGATCAGATATTTGCTCTACAAATGAACACCTCAAGCTAATATTGTTGATTTTCTAGTGCAATCAAGCCTAGTATAGTTTTTCAAAATTGATAAATACTTCCAATGATATAATTAGACTTCTTGTAGTGTTCCAATCATTAAGCAGTTTATACATGAAAAACTTCAACCATTCAATTTCATCAATCGAGTAATAGAGATCGCAATGAACAGTAAACAAGAGACAAGAGACACTAGAAATAAGGCTCACAACTACGGCAAAACCACAAGGGGAAAACCAAACCAATATTTCCTTATGAGAGAGAAAATTATATTCATCAAAGTTACATCAAAATTATTCCAACAAGATTCCAAATCTAACCTCAATTTATCCAAGCCAAAACCAGTCAACAATGAGAGAGAGTCAATTTTGGTCAAAGTACAGATCTACAACAATAGGGTCGAATTTCGACTTGTGGAAGCTCTGAATAGGAGGCTGAAATTCGGTCAACACTCCAGTGAACAAACCTCTGAAACAGTTCGGTCAAAGCCTGTGGTCAACCCAGGTCAACGAGCTTAGAAACAGGTTAGAATCTCAGTCAAGTCTAGTCAACAATCCTCGGCAATCTTCAGCCTTCCAAGACAGTCAACATTAGTCGAACAAATGCCAATTAGCCCAAGTCAACACTGGTCAAACATTGGAAACGAGGTTGCTCAACGCAGACATAAAAAGACACCTTTTGACTCCTTCGCACATGTGGATGTATCTTTGTGATTTTAGATCGATGTGATGATGAGAAGTGTGCAAAATGAGATCCAATGATACCTTATTTATATGTGGTTGAAGAGGTTTCTTTTCACACATGTGGGGCCGACTTGACCTTCTTGAGGCCGACCTACCCTAATTTTTAACAAATATATGGTACATTGGTACCTATAATGTATATTGGATATATCTCAGGAGATGAAGTGAGTCTTTACAAAGCAATGACTGGATCACTTCATCTGAGACATGATGAAAAGAGGAGCAATAAAGCTCCTATACATATTCATAAATGAGTAGATTGTGAACAACGATGAGCTTATTATGACATTGAATATCTCCCTCATTGAAAGGAATGATGAGGTAGCCAGAAGGATTTCGCTAGGTCATAAAGGACCTTGACCAAGAAGAGATGTATACATTCACCTTTGAAGCGAAAAGGACTTGGCTAGGTTAACCAAAAGTGAATGTTTCAGGGAAACTATAAGATTGGACAGATCTTCTCCTTAGAAGCCAAAAGGACTTGGCTATGTCGACCAAAGGAGATAGATGAAATTCACCTTTAAATACTATAAGGACTTGGGTAGGTCACAAAGGACTCTGACTAGAAAGGTGAATAGTCCAAAGGCAAATCTTCTTGAAAAGTTAGTAAAATTTGATGCCTAGGCTAAGGTCATGACCAAAGAAGTTTGATATATTTGCCTAAGGAGCCATAAAGGAACTTGGCCCACCCTGGATATTTATGTTGTTCAAAATTCAAGATAAGATTATGTAGAAGACATGCATCAATATGACAAGCTCATAAAACTTTTCTTAAGGAAGGAGAATTCTCAACTAAGGGAAATTTGTTACAAATGAATACCTCTCTCGCTAAGAGGGAGTATTGATTTTTGCAGCATCGAGAGTTATTCCCACATGCCAAAAGGCCTCCCATGTCAACCTAGAAAAATTAATGGAAATTAAAATAAAACAATTTTTATTTTTTGGGTTTCATGTAGGCTCAAAAGGGACAAGTTAGCCCCACCATGAAAGGGTGTGTCTCTTGGGGCAAATACACCCATTTGATTCTCTCTCTCTCTCTCTCTCTCTCTCTCTCTCTATATATATATATATATATGACGTGACACCTTATTTGACACACCCTCAATCATCATCTCTCTTATATAGAGGACACTCGTGGGAGCTAAAAAAGGATGAAATGACTAAAGTTTGGATTTGGTTTTTGGCATAGATTTCTAGATTTTTGCTGTAAATATTGTTGCAAAACAATTTCTCCTAAGAAGAAAAGTTGTTTGGTTTTTCCCAATGTTAGGTTTTCCCAGGGTAAATTTGTTGTCTCCATTGTGCATGATTGTCTCTATTTGATCCTATTGTTTTTATTACATTACTGTTGAAATATTTTGTGTATAATTGCTCAATAATATCACTAGCATACGATAAATTGTATGGAGATTATTAGGTAGCAATTATCAAATCAGAAGATTAGATTCTACTATGCATCTATTGTAGAAAAATCAACAACTTAAGGTTAGGTTCACATAATGATAATACATAATAGAAAGACATCCTTTGTCCACACTTATGGGTGAAATAGCTCTCCAACATGACATCATCCTCATTTAATGAGCATTTGCATCAAGCAATCTAGCAAAACGGTCCAAGAGTGCTCCTCACTCCAAGACACCTCATCAAAGTAAATGGTTGCAACTACAACCCACAACCCCTCATCCAAGACATCATCATCAAAAAGCCATGCATCATCATCCTAGAGTTTACATCGGTGACATGGCAACCCTAAAGCATGAAATCATCACTAAAAAGAGGTGTGTCAGCCCTCCCAAAGTGTCTCAAGTGATCACCATCCTCATTTGGGTTCTGGAACAAGGCAGTGCACATCAAGTAGATACAAAGCCAACCTGGGGGTGTCCTGGGTCCTCTATGGCACATCATGAATCCTACCAACGATTTGACTTCTTAGCTCAATGTTTCATCATCTAGAGGTGTGAAAAGAGCCATACATCCATGTCGAGGCTCCCCAAGGGCCCACGCTCATCTTTGAGGGGGAAATGTTGAGGTCGCAATGGTCACAAGTTCTCTCATGCTGGGCTAGATGTCTTCTTTATGGTGCTGCAAGAGGGCCAAGCCATCCCTCAAGTGATATCCAATGCATCTGTGAGAAACAACCTAAAACATACCCTCAAGATCAAGTGAGATCAACATCACTAGGTAAAGAAATCATTCAAGTATCATAGTGGACCAAATTCAATGCGAGGGGCACAAAAATACTTCACAGAAGCCTTGCCTTCAAATGTCATTCTAGTTGATGATTTGTAAGCAAGTTATCACACTTGTGTTAGGGATGATTATAAAATTAGCCCTATTAGGTGCTTCCATCCCCAAATGGAATGTCAGTTCCTAGGTAGGCCCATCAATCCATATGTATGATAAGTGTCTAGACTCTACATGAAATGGGAAAGACTTCAAGGAAGATGCCACTGCCTTGGAGCCCGTTGAAAGAGGTCCAACATCTTGATTTTAATGACAATAAGAGGGAGAAAGCGTGGAGGCATGAACTACCCCTTTCCTCAACCTATTTTTACCACCCGGTGGTGCACCTTTTACTTCAATGATCTTTCTTTCGTTTTTTGCATAGCATGGGTGACCAACTTGCTTAATGCCTTTTCAATTCCTGTTAAAGATGTAGCAGTGTACCGCTCATCAAGGTTGAGACACTTACGAGTTCCTTTGATTTCGAGAGAGTGATATGCTTAGGAACTAGGTGATAGCTAATAAGGGGGGTAGAACTCAAGCTAGGCTTTTGCCCACATTCTTATTTTAGTCCCACCCACCTTTTGCAATTTTCATTTTCTTTCATTTGTGGCTATATATGTTTTCTATCTTCTTTCAGCTGCACCAACTTCTTGGAGCAAATTTTCCAAGCCCTGACTCATAGATATGGATAAAAGGTGCTTGTACTAGTGACAAATGACAATCAACCCAAAGAATGGAAATGCATATGAAGGATAGATGGAAATTGATAATTATGGGTTACCTCGGGCATGCTACATCAATCAGTGCCTCTAATTCATGTCTATCCTGAATAGTGGACATTATCAACTTAAATAGTTAAAGGATATTTGGATGGATCTCTGATCCATCCAAAGCTCTATCTATCTATAACTAAAGGGCCCGATACAACCATCAGAGTCAGAACAGTGAGCTGTGCAATAACTTCTAGATCCATTTGGTTTTCTTTCACCCTCCATCGACTGAATGTATGAATAAAATGTTGTCAGGATCAATCACTTTTCTTCTATTTTGTCTTCTTCAGACTCCTACCCATTGGTGTAGTTTCGAAAAAAAAGGCCTTAGGAAAGGTCACACTAGACTAGGGACCAAAGATAACCTCCCAAGTGAAGTATGAGAACAAGGCTACAATCACGAGTTGTCAATCATCCAACTTAGCCTATGACCCACATTAGAACGCCCTAAACATTAAACCAGCATATATCCATCTTAAGTACGGATCTAACATGAGCCAAGAGGGATCAAACTTATTCACATGCAAATTTTTGTAGAGTGCAAAATACAATGTGTTATTTTTCATTGTTTAAATTGTATTTTTGAATGCTAAATAGAATATATAAGACCAAATAAAAGTTTTAACCATCAAAACTTAATTTTTTCCTATATATAGACATATATGAAGTTGATATTCACATAAATTAGTTAACATAGATCTTCAAATAGTTTATTTAAATCTCCTGTTGAAATATTTTTGAAAAGTATAAGATTTAAACATCTGATTTTTTTACTTCTAACTACTTTACAACATATTCATTAGACCATAATTTTTATATTTTATTTTTATTTTAAAGGGGCACGGACGGACGGACGGAGGGACAAACTTACACATCCCCTCATACTAGGCTGTAGCATGAGCCGCTTAGCTCAATGAAAGCACCTGATTACAAGGATGGTTAGTGTATCTTTCGATAAATGACCCACCTTCCTCCAAAAAGTATGCTAGATGGGAGAGAGCACTGACCAGAGCACAAGTAGAGAGCTCTTAATCAAAGCTATCTGTGGATAATCATAGAGCTGCTGGCTGCTGGCTGGCTGACCAAAGAGGATAAAAATTTTCTCTTAGGGGGTTACCCACTCGGGTGGTTAAAGTAATTACACCTTGAAGATTATGAAGGATAAAGGTGAAAAGGGAGTAACTTGTTCTGGTGGAGAACACCTTCCTCACAAAATGGGTGTGAGCTTTACCTTGTTGCTCTGAAGGTGATTCTTCCTCAGCCATGGCACACTCAGCAATTCTGTACAGCAGTGATGGCAGCATGGATGAGACCACAGGTCCACAGCAGTGACAAAGCCTCTCGCAGAAGCACAGCAGCTGCAAATATAAGCAGTTATTTGATTGAGGACGTTGCAAGTTGCAGCATGGATGTGTCAGGTTTAGATTTTCCGTATTTAGAGCTGCTGTCTTCAGTTCAAGTAAGGCACATGCCTTTTCCAGATTTAGAAGCACTAATATAGCTTCAGTTATGTACAGTTCTAATTTAGGTAATCGCATGCACAGTTTGGATTTAGATAGTGTGCATATCTCCAGGAAAGGCACTGTATGCTGGGTTTTGTCTTCTTCAAGTTATAGCACAGTCAACTAAGAGTCATAAAACATGCATTCATGCACGTTGGACACCACTAGAGGGGAATTCACGCATTGTAAGCCCTGATCTATCTTAGTCTATAAGAGAGAGATAGGCTGTCTTCACTAGAGACAAATTTGACAGTGTCTTCCCTAGAGACAGATTTGGCAGTGAGAATATACAAGGTTTTGAGCAGTTTCCTTTGTTTTCCATTTTTCAGATTAATAAATATTTATGTGATTGGATAGGCAGATTTTATATTTGCTATCAGGAACTCTAATCTTTTGCAGATTCATACATGACAATCCATTGTTCTGAGTGTTTCTGCATTATACAGTGTGTGCATTCTTAAGCTTAATGTAGAATTTTAGTATAAATGCAGTCTGTTGTTTTAATAGTTTAGACACTTTTAGTTAGGATTCTAGTTATAAGAACTGCAGATCTATGTAGTATGTACCATGAATAAAAATTCGACACCTAGGAAGATCAGGCTCCCATTCCTCTTGAAAATGAAATGTAACCGGAGCCTTAAAAGAAAATTGTCAAGAATTCAGCTTTGCAAGACAAATATCATCATCAGCATTGTCCAACCCCTCGTGGACCCAAAGTAGTGAAGATCACGTTCATAACTTGCTGACTCCATGAGCTAATAGCATCGAAGCATATAAAGGCAAGAAGAAAAGTATCATTCTAAATCTAATGAATACATGCCCTATCGCACAGCATCTTATATTGAATCTTCAACATGAAACTTTTTCATTTATGTTTTTATTGTTGGGTTCCATCGAGAGTGTCTATCAGAGTGATAATTTTGCAGAAACTCCTTTGGCATGTGATTGTCAACAGTAGTAATTACTCATTCCTTAAATCTAAGCAGAATACATGTAGAAAAACACTCCACCAGATTGTAAGGGAACATAAAACATTTCATGGCAACTACATATTGCATCTCTTTCAGAGGTGCACTGTTGTTTTAACAATATTTTTGGTAAAGCTATATATATTATTATCACTTGTATGCATCATAGACAGATAGCTCCGACTCACCTGTATTGGGAAGTGACATCGTGCATGTCTGGTTCAACCAGGATAATGAAACTTACTTGACTCTTTATTTAACTGCACTAATTATTAGGACTTGAATTTGTAGCTCAACTCCATATGATGTTGACTACTTAGAACAGTCAAACGAGGCAGTCGAGTAAATGTTTGAAAAACAAAGGAATTTCCCATATGGACATTTCAACGACTACCATTTCCATTTAGTAGGATTATGCTATCAGCTAGGTGAATGAATCTTGGATCTCCAATACTTAGTAGGGTTTGGAAGAGTAAAGTACAAACAGCATTCACACAATAAAATATGTCTTGATGTTTTTGCCTACAGTTCTGAAGATGGAAAATGTTATGAACCCTTTATCCCAGGGATAGTTGCATTCTACAAAACCCTCTTTCCAATCTTATTGATAAAATCATTGAGGCTGGAGCAGCCTCCTAGCTCTTTAATAGAGGTTAAATGCTTTTCATTTAATTCTGTGGCAGATGCATATGATCCTTTATGGCATATCATTCATTTCACCGCTCATTATCTTTATCAGGTACTATTAGTGTAATTCATTATTCAACCTTCATGGGTTGAATGTTGAGGCTGTGAATAAGGTCACATGTGATCTAAGTTAAATTATTCTTCCATCCAAATTTTGAGTACAGTTATCTTCTCAGTTATAATAAAATACCTCAAATATTACCTCCACGTATTTGTTACCTATGTTCAATAATCTGTCTAAAATGGCTGTCAGGACTCATCTTTGGATTGGGGCGAGCCAATTTGAAATGTTTCAGGTTGAAGCCAACTACTTAACCAGAATGATGCCTTATTATTATACATCCGCATTCAAGTTTATTTAGTGCAAAACACCTGGCAACTCATGATGTTATCACTTACTGTTACCCACTAAATCAAGTGACTTTTGCATGGCTGTAGGTTAACCTTTTAGCAAGTATCTCCTAAACCTTCAATTTTCAAGGCCGTCTGCAAGTTCAGTGCACATAAAGCATAATCTTTAGCTAAACATTTTGAGGCATCTTTGAGTGAATCACAAAAGCCAAGATGTAATGTCCAATATATGATTCTAAGAGCATATTGAGAAATAACAGTAAGTGTAAGAACAAAAGAAATATCCCATGGAGCATCAGGCAACTTGGGGAACAAAGAAACCAAGTAGTGCTGACTTACCACTCTCTGTAAGAGCTCTGCCCTCTCCTTGGCTTCCATCTGCCGCCTATGACGACGTGCAAGATATTTATCCAGACCAAGCTTCAATGAGTCAACTTCTTCTGCCACTTGCTCCAACTTCCTAGACAATAGCAATGGTTCGTGTAAGAGTTCCATGTTTAGAGGCTTTCTGGATATTTTTGCCCTTCTATACAATACATCAACAAACTCTTCTTTGAAAACGAATTTGCATTTCATTGTAGATAATAGATATTAAGATGCAATATTGACAGCATTTATGTATTGTGGGGAAATATTTAAGATCATTTGGGCAAGGTCCAGCATTTGCAATATTACACTACAATAGTGCCTAAACCATGCTTCTTTCACACTCCCAGTACAGTTATCTAAATGAGAAAATTAGGTAAACCTTAAACAATGGTCCAAAAGAAGATCTAGAGGCAATTTAAAAAGTACATGAAATAGCTATTTTGAACTCATCAACATTTTATACATAAGTATGTTGGCTGCAGAAGATAATAGATATGGCTCCAGTGGCAATGGAAGACATGAGTTACAAGAAACCATGGAAGAAAACAGACTTGCAGAAACAGCATTTCAGGGAATTTGAAGAGAAAATACATAGAAAAGGCATAATAATAAGTTAAGATACAAGAAAGAAAGGAAAAAGAGTTCTTGTTCCAAGGAAGAGTTGAAAGTGTACTTGCAAGGCAGGTTAGAGAAAAGTTGAAGCATGAAGGAAAGACAATAGCAATACAGAGATAACTTCAAATACTTGCACAAATTGCCCAGCAGGGGTAGCCCAAGTGGTTGGGACTCACAGTGACAATGCCACCCACCTCAGTTCGAATCCTGGCTAGCCTTGTTCGGTATAGTTTGCTGGCTATGATATCAGGCTTGGGGGTTCCTGGCAGCAGCACTATGTGATCCTTGGTGGTAGCAATGATTGCATGTTCTAGTTACTGGTTTTCCCCTAATACAAAAAATAATATTAAATACTTGCAAAAAATTGCCATGCAACCTGGAAGGAAATATCACATGGCAGAAAAAGGAAACACCCCAGCTGGATATGGGATCAAAAAGTTTGAGGAGTGAGATAAGGAAGAAAGAAGCAATATACAAAGTGCGCTATCAGAGGAAAAGTTGAGAAAGGGTGGCATATGTTGATAAAATACAGTATTCCAACCACATTGGACAAAATCAATAAAGAAAAAAACAAATAATAATCTGTTCCATTGCAAATGCATCCCAAGAATGACAATAATTGCATAATTATTGTTTTCAAACTCAGGAAACTACTGATGAAAGAATTCAAGAAAAATGAATTAGCCAGTAGGGTGTTAAGCTGTTTGTTTTTTTGTTCACTAGTGACATCGTGTTAAATTTGGCAACTAGGGCCAAACTCCACTTTGGACAGCTCATATCATGGAGATGATAATTTTGTTGGATTCCTTTTTCCGAGAGGTGTAGGATTGATCTAAAGATCATCTCATTCTGACATGTATAGATGGATTTATGAATTTATTTCTTCTATGGACAAATTGTCAAGGTCGGCCAGCAATCTAATGTAGGCTCAGAAGTCCGAAAGACATGTCTCTTCACCCTCAACGTTGCATATAAATAGAAGGAGCATCTAACTCATCTAGACATTCATCATCTCACACATATCTCTCTCTCCCCTCATCTGATTGGGTCGTACGAATTTCAGGGCAGCCTTCTTCTCCTCCACACATGCGAAAGTTTGACTGGGTTTTCTGATTTCTGCGTTGACCAAGTTGCAGGAAGATTGACCAGCATTAACCGGGAGCGTTGACCTTGTTTGACTACGATTTTTGTGGGAATATTTCTGTTTGGGCAGGCTGCATTCTTTGGCATGGAAACTGAGATTTTCTGTGCTGTTTGACCAGCATTGACTGCAGCAAGTTTGACCACAGGTTTGACTGCGCATTGACCAAGTTTGACTGATTTATTCAGGACTGTTTTGGGCTGATTTGGACTGCTGTTGGAGGCCGATTTGACTGGGTTTGACCGAGCTGATTTGGAGGAGTAATTCTGTTGATTTGACCATCGTGTTGACTGCAGTTTGACTGGACAGATTTGACTGTGATTGGGCAAGTGAATTTTGTATCTTGTATTCTCTCTCTCTGCTGAACTTTTGAAGAATAATAAGAAGACTTGATCAAAGGGTTTCCCCACATTGGGGGTTTGGCATCCGCCAAATATTGTGTCATCTTGTCTTGGCTTGTTTTCTGCTTTTTATTTATGTTTTATTTGCATTTACTGTCATGTTAATGTGATTGCTAATCTGGAACTTGATATTGGGCTAATAAGGAAAATTGAAGTAAATTGCTCTTAAGCATAGAACATACCATTGTTATCTAAAATTAACACATCGACAGTAAATTAAGCTGACCACCAAGTTTCTGATCTCAATGTGGTCTTCCCCGCCCACATGGAATGAGTGTCAAAGAGGAGGGTCTGTGCAAGTCCTGGGAAATTTTGGCAAAATAATCACCTCTCGAAGTTCATGCCTAAGCCAAAAGAAATCCACTCTTTGTAGAGAAGCCCCTCAAGGCATGTTCCTCAAACTAGTGAAATGAAACTGAAAAGAAAAGAAAATAAAAATAAAAATCTTAAGTAGAGATGAGTATCTCTGTGCGAAGAGATTATTAACTTTGTTTAACATTTTTCCTTATATAAGATAGGATTTCCCTGGGAGTTTATGTTTCAATAATTTAGTCCAACTTAATTCTCCACTCTATCACGCAACATGATCAATAGTATAAATGTTAGCCAATATGTTAAATTATGGTATGTTCTATGTTTAGAGCAATTTACTTCAATTTCTTCTTATTAGCCCAATGTCAATTCTCAGTATAGCAATCACATTAAGATATAAGTAAAATGCTGATAGAACATAAATAAAATCAACAAAAGACAAGCCAAGACAAGAGACACAAGATGTGGCAGCTAGCCAAGGACAAACCCCAATGCAGGGAAACCCTTTGATCAATTCTTCTATATTCTTCAATAATTCAGCGGAGAGAGATATAGTACAATATCACAAATCTGTGATTTTATATCAGCAGCAATATAACACCAACCAGCAAAGTCAAAGCTGGTCAAACAGCTCCAATTTGACCTCAAGTCAACCTTGAAGAATTCGGTCTTCAACAACAAAGATAGGCAGCTCAAAACAGCCCTCGGTCAACAGTCAAACAGCAGTTAACAAACAGTACAGCCTGCAGTCAGCCCTAACCAGTCAACATTGGTCAACGTGACACACAAAACAGAAATGCGCAATTCAGATTTGGTCAATGCAATTCCCAGCAGCTCGGTCAAAGGTCAGCAGCCCTGCAGCTTGGTCAACGCAGCCCTGAAAGTCAACGCAGCCCTAAAAACAGAAATCCGTCCTCCTCCTAGCACGCGTGAGAGATCAGCTGCTCCTACACTTGCCCAATCAGATTAGGAGAGAGAAGATGAAGAGATGAGTGATGGTGAAATGAGGGAGAATGTCTCTTTCCTTTATATGCAAAGGTTGAGGTTTAGCTGGGGGTGTGCCACACACTTTATCTTGCTGGCCAACCTTGACAAATTGTCAAGAAATAGAAATAAATTCATATCTCCATGAATACATGTCGTAATCGGATGATCGTTAGATCAATCCTACACCTCTCGACGAGAGGAATTCAAGAAAAATATCAGCTGCCATAAATAAGATGACCCACATGGAGTTTGGCCCTAGTTGCCAATTTTAACACAATAAGTATAACCATACATAAATAAGCCCAAAAGGAACCAGGTAATGAACCAGACATAAATAAGGCTGAAAGAAACTCAGTAATAAGTATATCCAGATATAAATAAGCCCAAAAAGAAACCAAGCAATGAGATAACAACACCTAGGTATGCCAATGAGCTAAACAACATCTGAATCAATTTTAGTTCCACCGGCTTCTTTAGCGGGGACATTCCAGAACTTTCATGTATAAAACGTATGGCTAAAGTTCCATTCATGATTCTCGAGGATGAAAATACCAACATTCATAGAAAATCTAATTGGGATAGTAACTGATGAAAAATATTCAAATTCGCAGCATGCCAAATCCTGTCGATTGGACAATTTAAAACCATGGCATGAGTTAGCAATTCACAAATGTATTGCCAAGTGGCCTCAAAAGTAACCATGAACTCATCTAATTACTTAACCTGGGAATAGATAGCTCCTAAGCCCTCAATGAAAATATACTCCAGTTAAAGTTGACATCATTCACGATCTTGCATGTTGCTGCTTGGAACATATCCAAATGTATAAAAAATCCGATTTGCTGCTAAAAAATGGCACATTACTACTATACCGCTCACCTAAAGATTATATATAATCCTTAGTGTTCCACAGGGATTGGGGGGAGTAGGGGGACAGGGAGGGGGCACATTTCCCACACACAGTGGGCAGGGGTGCACCCTCACGTTTCACCACACCCCCATTGGGGGAAAACTTTGTGAAACATTTCTCTAGTGCAGGGGATGTGTTTCCCCAAAAGGGGGGCATCTAGGACCCCCGGAAAAAGGCAAATGTTAGGGGCTGTTGCCCCTGCCCCCTATTTTTTGTTCAACAACCTTTTAAGATAGAACAAAAATAGGAGATAGAGCTTTCAGGAGTTAATGGTAATAATAAATTCTAGCAGTCTACTTTATCTTACTTTTCCTATCCTTTTACTTAAATTTTAACATTACCATTATTTGTTTCAAGATATTTGAGTGGTTCCGACCTAATCTGACTTTACATGGAGAAAGTAGAATTTCATATCCCATTCAAAATTTAGCAGATTTTACAGTTCCAAGATTTTAGGAGTGACAAGATTATAGCATTTACATTGGATTGCACAATAATGAATTTGCATAGAATGAATTGTTATTGCTGGGATTTTATCATCATTATTATTATATTAATTTTAGAGACAAGAACCCCTATACTAGGGACTATGCCATCCCCTTGAATTGCCCTAAAATTTGGGGATGCTCCCACATATTCCCATTTGCATCTTCCAATTCCCATTGTCTCCCATTCCAAAATCTTGGTGGAACATTGAAAATCCTTTATCTCGAGAAGATATAGCTAATGCATGCAAATTTGTTTCCCATGATTGAATGACATCTTCTTACTTTCTTCACTTATTCATTCCTAACATTGATTGAACCATAAAAATATCCATTAGATGAGCAAGTGGATTTTTTATTTCGAGTTGGCAAATTTCAAGGATTAAAAGTACCATTTTATTAGGTACCTATATTCTCACTGTGATATGGGAAGTCCGTACTCGCTGTAATTATTCAACCATCATAGTCTAGCTGATTACAAATTCATTGATAGCAATCCCAGTGACCTACGGTACTGTCCAAATTGCTCTGCCTAAAAGGATCTAGGAAAGTCACTAAAGAGCAGTGAACAGTAAAAGTCCATTAACCTGCCTTTGCATGCCCTGAAATAGTACATATCATGCAACTGAAATGGAAGGCTGTTGAAACTTCTTGTTTTATTCAATTTCTTGTCGATCCATTACCACGCGTTCTTTCCAGGTGGAAAGTTTAGACAAGTGACCTAGATTTTAAATTCCATGAAAAAATTTGGCCTAAAAACATTAGCCTTAAGGCCAAAGATTGATGTGCCAAGAACTATGCAAAATATTGCATGCATAGGAAGTGATGGGCTTGATTAATGGATACATATTTGCAGCAAGAAAAGCAAGATGCATTTTACAACCCACGTGAGGTGAAGGTGTGCAAAGGAGAAGGTGATCAATCGACTCTTTTTAAATTGAATCTTGAATCTAAACAGTGCATTAAGTGCATTGAGTATGTATGCTACATTAAATCTAGACAGTACATTAGGTGAATTGAGTACGGATGCTAGCCCAACTCCCTCTAAACCTGGGTCTGATATGCACCTCAAGGCTCAGGGTTTCAGGTGCATATCAACCCTGGGATTAGATGGGCTTGGGTCAATAAAGACATATAGCCCTAGTACCTGCATGTTGGTTTCCACATATATGTGTATATACCTATTAGGAAGAGAGGACTCGTGCACATGGTGGGTTGATCGGCAGCAACGAAAATCAGCTTGGGCACTAAGCGTTTCCATCCTGAACTATGGTAGCTGGGATTCAAATATATGCGCATATGAGACTCAGGTTTAGATGGGTTTGGACCAATTGTTAATATCTTCCTCAAATTTGCATATGGGTGCCAACAAATGTGTATATATGCATTACAAAAAACGGAGGCATGTACACGATGGGTTGATCTTGAACAATTAATATTAGCTTGGGTACCAACCGTTTTCGTTTCTGAATTGCGAGAGCAGGGATTCAGATATGGATCAATTGAAAATGAGATGGGTACTCACCGTTTCCACAGATCGCGCTGAGACGCTGGCACTTGCGACCGCCAAAGCCTGTCCATCTCGACGCTGTACGTTTGGAGTTGAGATAGATCATGCTTGAGATTCTGTGCGAGGTCGGGATTGCCGCTGTCGTCATATGACCGTCCGCTTGCCCCGGAAGAAGATGGCAGAGATGATGACGAATGTGATTCCAAGCGCTCCAACCTCTCCAATCCATCTCTGACCTTTAACAGTAAATGCCTTGCCTGCTGATACACCTCTGATAGCGTTCCCCCCGCCATGACCTTTCACGGAGAGATTGAGATATGTTCAAACAAACCAAAGCATAATACAGCGGTGAAGAACGATAGTATTAGCGTGTGGATCGTTTAAATGACCGATACAGAGGACCTTGCTTTCCCTTGAAGTCTCCCCAACGCGACACATTTATTTTGTTCAGAGAAATTTGGACCGTGTGGACCGCTTTGGCTACCGAGGCCCAAATTTTGCCTCGATGGGTAAATGTTCATAAAAAAACATTTAAGAAATTTAATCAGAGTAGTGTTTAAATTTTTTTTTTACCGTGAAATGGATTTAGCCGGCATGCCCAAAAATCTCTTCTTGCACGGGGAGAGCAAAATGATGATTGAAGGTGGATAAATGTAAATATGAAAGAATATGTATTTTATACAAATAACAAGTTTTGCTGATAAAAAAATATTTAGCTGAAAGTAAAAAAACACATTATTTGGCTAATTTCTGTATTCATAATTTTTTTTTAACTGATGATGAATAACATTTACTAAAATTAAATGTGGTTTATTGCAACTTTAAAAACTTGAAACATTATTTAAAATTTTTGGAATTTTATTTTTATACTTCAAAATTTCTAAAGTCATTAAGAAAAAATGTTCCAATATTTAGAAAGTCAAAACATTGGTAATCTTTGGATTCAATATGAATGTAAGTTGGACAACTTAAGAGAAACTGATTTTTTATCTCCAACCATTTTACTATTAGAAAGGTGATAGATTCTTCCAACCCATTGTGTTTTGGGAATTGACTAATTCAACTCTTTCAACCCATGGTATTGTGAGAATTCACCAACACTTAGTTTCAATGTGGAGCTCATGGAAGTTTCTTCTTATTTTAGCAAATGTTTAGTCTTCTTTACACTAGTCAAGACAAAGTGATACTTTTGATTTTTAAGAATTTTTTAAGAATTGGGTTCATCAACTCCTTGTTATATCTTACTTTTATTTTTGCTTCCTTGTAATATCTTATTTTCATTTTTGCTTCTAACTCTTCATCGCCCTACAAGTTATCCTTAAACTATAATTTAATAATATTTTTATTATTATCCTTATTCTACAAAATGATCTCCTTCTTTACCCCCCAATGGTCTAGACAAGACTAAGTATCATTATGTCATCCCTACTTGAGTTGAAGGTGGTTTTGACTAGAGTTCGAAGTAATTTTAGGAAACCTCATGTCTTCCATCTTGTTTAACCTCTTCTTATACATAAGATATCTAGTCATGGTCATGCTTCAATATGGCAGAGTCTTGTTTCGATGAGGAGGATATGATAGCGTGTATTTTTTTTAATCTTGAGACTATAGATTATAAACTGCTTTTCAATTTGTTTTATCTTCCTCCACAACTCTCTCAGAACATTGTATCCTCAGACCTCACGTCCATGTTATATAACAGGGATGATGAGAGTCTCGAAAAAAAAGAGTTTTTAATTATCTCATATTCAAATATTTTTAACTTACCATTGTTTTCAAGTCTATAACAAATTCCCCATTTTCTATATATCATTTTCTCAATACATAATGGGTGTGAAAGTTAGGATTCATGATCTTACTATTTTATCATTGTAATCACATAATTAGTGTGAAATTTGGTATTCACGAGTCTTTATGATAGTTTTTAATAATTCATTTATTATTAAGTATAGTTTATTAATAATGTTTAATGTTAGATATCATTTTTTTGGGATTCAACTGTGTTAAGTAAGTCATTCATCTATGACCATTTCCATGAGAGGTAATCGTAACTGACTAATTTCTCATGATTTTGGATAGTCCACTTAGCACTCATTGCATCAGGTGATGCTCACAAGGGTGAAGAAGTGGGATTGAAACTAGTGAAATAAATCACATAGCATCAACCATCACTTCTGGGGCTTGCACCCAATAACCAGGACTTCCCAGGAGGTCACCCATCCCAGATCGCCTCTGGCTCAAGCGTGCTTAACTATGGAGTTTTCCCCACAATCAAGCCCACTTAGCTTGCTACCCCATTTGCAAAACCTTAGCAAGTATTGTGCCTCATGAACCATTCAAGTAGAGTTCCCTTCACTCTTTTGAATTAAGTATTGGGGGTTTTCGCAGTGCATTATATTAGATATCATCTTTTTTTTTTGGGGGGGGGATTCAATTGCGTTAAGTAACTCATTCATCTATGACCATTTCCATGAGAGGTAGTCGTAACTGACTAATTTCTCATGATTTTGGATAGTCAACTTAGCACTCATTGCATCGAGTGATGCTCACAGGGGTGAAGAAGTGGGATTGAAACTAGTGAAATAAGTCACATAGCGTCAACCATCACTTCCGGAGCTTACACCCAGTAACCAGGACTTCTCGGGAGGTCACCTATCTCAGACCGCCTCTGGCTCAAGCACGCTTAACTGTGGAGTTTTCCCCACAATCAAGCCCACTTAGCTTGTTACCCCATTTGCAAAACCTTAGCAAGTATTGTGCCTCATGAACCATTCAAGTAGAGTTCCCTTCACTCTTTTGAATTAAGTATTGAGGCTTTTCGCAATGCATTATATTAGATATCATTTTTTTGGGATTCAACTGCGTTAAGGAATCTTTGATGATATTTAATTAAGGCATAGTCTAACATATAGACAAAATGGACTTTTTCACCACATTTTTTTTAGTTAATTTTAACCAAAATCTGGTAGATATTTTTAAAAAATTGAGTTTAAGTTGTTTAATTTGTAGAATTCGAGTGCCCCGTGGATTTTTCAGGGTGTTGAATCCTTATGCATTCAAAAATGTATTTTAAACAACAAAAAATCACATTCTAGCTTGAAATTGTATGGCCAAATTCTTATGAAAAAGGTTATTATATCTATAAGTTAACCTATGTCTTTAATTAATATATAAATATGTTGTGTAAATAAATGCTTCCATTAGAAGTTATATATCGATGAAATTTATGGTTTATGGTTGCTAGAGATGCATTAGAAAAGGTTTAAATTCAAAATTTGTTTGTTTAAGACTAGGGATGTAGTTTTAGTTCTTGTGTCAAAGGTGCAAAATAGCACAACAACATCAATGTAGGATGTACATTGTAGTGGTCAACCTTCGACATGGTTCAAAGGACAAATTGTGTTATGTTAAGGGCATGCTAATATTTGTTGATGCATAGTCTTCACATTCATTATCACCTAAACTTAAACTCTTTAGTGCAAAACCTTCACTAAGTCCTTAGCTCAAGTGTAACTTGGAAGAGTTGTCATTGTCACCCAAACAACTACCTCCCTCACTTTAGGTTAGGCAATCCAACAAAAAGTGGGGTTTTGTAATAGCAACTAGGTTCTCAAAGGTGAGAAATCTAAGATGACCTAGGCTACTACTTCAATCAACTATATATGATTTCTAGTCGTTAATCAAGTTAATTCTTAATGGAAAAGTTCATATCTAAGTCTTGGTATTTTATTAAGGTAGAACTAGGGTTTGTATGGTATTTCTTATGTGTATCTAACCCCTTAAATTCAATATCTAAAATGCAGTAACAGTTGTTATAAACTTGTTGCAAAAATGAATTATTTTAAATTAGAAGTCAAGTATATTCACAGTATATTACAATAAATTATTTTAACCTTGAATTAGATGTAAAATTGAGTGAATCTAAGTCTAAAACACTTGTAATATGAAGAAGAAAAAAAATCAATCACTTACTAAATTTAAAAAGTGTAATCACTAAACATGTAAGATGATCTAATTTACACTATTTAAGTATGGATTTTGGACAAGAAGCAAATTTTTGGTAGTCTACCATGCAACCTAGGGTTTTTAGGGCTGAATTTTATGTGTAAACAAATGGAAAGTCTCAAATCTACATAAAACTAAAAAGAATTAAATGAAATGTAAATTTGTTTGGCTAGAAGATGTGACTAGTGTCTAGCTACCAATTATGCCATATAGAATCAACTAAGCCTCTTCATGGGAGCTTAAGGTATATCAAAAGATGGATAGGACTGCAATGTTCAAATCATAGAAATCTTCTGGTGGATTGATTGACCGTAAATAAAAAAGAAAAATCTTGAAGTAAAGATCTTCATGAACCTTGAGAGGGTATCTATTATGCAAGAGCTAAGAGGGCATAAAACAATGCATTGAAAAATATAATTATGCTTAACTACTCTGATAACAAATACCACAAGCTTTAGAGAAAGAGTTTACCCAAAAATTAACTTGAGATCATGCATTTGAAACTTCATCCATCAGTCAAACATCCACACAAGGGAGTATTCCACTTGAGCACTCTAATTAACCATCCATAATATTATAACAACATCCAAAGAGTGTATTCTTCAAAAGCTTCTAGCAAAGTTTACAATGAGAGGAACTTCTCTTATATAGAGAATAATATCAACATATCATCAATGGAATAATAATAAAACCTAGATCTAACCTTAAAATCTGTAAAGAAATATTATTTCTTTAACTAGAGATATATAGTCAACAATACAATAAAATAGTGGATCTACTCCATAAGTAACTAATATTCAATAAATATAGCATAGTAGATCTACTCCGTAAGTAACTAATATTCAATAAATATAGCATATCCATGAGGAAATCATGTGGATAAAGAACTCCTAACACATGTGGCACGTTAATCCATTAAGTCGACCTCCTCAAGCATGTGAGAGTGGCATGTGTGGCCTACCCAAGCAAAGAGTGAGACTCAACATCCTCATCAAACAAGGATGATCTCTCCAAGAAGTGAAAAACCATGTTAGCAAGTGATCCTAGTGGCATATCTGACATGTGTGGCACTAGCATGGTATATGAATCATCTCCAAATGCTCCAATGGTCCAAATATGAGGTCTCTGAGGTGCAACTAATTCCTCAAACCATGCCAATGATCATCTCTGAGGAAGGAGGACCAAAACAAGCTCATCTCCAAAAAATATGCCAAACACCTCATCAAAAGTGTAGACAACTCCTTAATAAAGGTAACATGTGCCTCCAAATATGCGCTAACTAGTGATGATTACCAAGTGACATTTTCTAATAGCTTAATAAGTCTTTTAATTTGTATCCCCTTCCTAACTTGACCATGGTGTGGACATCATTAACCTTAGTTACACATGAAAACCTTTAAGACAAGATACATTTCCTAAGACTACAAGTTAGGTGTAGATGATGTGATGAATTGGGTATTAAGGAATGGGTGTTTTCATGAGTTGACCCTCATATATAGGATGAATAAATAAGAGGTATTTCTCTTAGCTTTCAAGAGCCATGGGTTATCATTATTAGCATCAGGAAGGTCTAGGGAATAGATTAGGACATGATATTCAAATAATTTGGGTGTTCATAAACTTAGAAACACATTACAATATGTAGGGAGCTAGGCTAGATTGATTGTCATGTCTAAGACTAAGTACTAAATTCAACTAGTAGAGGTAAAGGTATAGAATTCTAACTTTAAAATACTAAGATAAGACAACATGAAACAAAACTTCTGAAAAGCAATCTAATCTAATCACACTTCTTGGAAAATAAAACACACATACTTGAAATCCATTGGATCATTGGGTATGCACTAAGGTCCCAAATCACATGTCAAATCATAGTCTTCTAGACAATCATGTTATGTAGTTTTGCAAGTTTTCACAATGAAATTAAATGCTTGTAAATGATAGGAATTGGAAATAATGCTCAAGAGGTTCAATTTTGGTGGATTGATGATGTACTAGGCCCTTTTTTACTAGTGAGAGCAGACAAACACTCATTAGTATTTTAATAAATCTAATGAACTCAACCTAACACTAGTTGAGAAGTCAAGAATGCACTAGGGTCTTTTCCACTCACGAGAGAGAAAGTGGATGGTCACTCCTAGTCTTCTACTCAAATTATCAATTTGTGTATGCTTAATTCATTGACTAATCTAGGAAAGTGAGGAACTATGATGCTTTTTTATGCAACACTAAGTGAGAAGCTAAGAGTGTGTTAGGGCCTTTTCCACAAATAAAGGTAGTGGACAGACACTCCTGGTCCTCTGCTTAACTTATCAATCAATGTGTCTTCATAATCAACAATTATTCTATGATATCTTTGTTCATGAACAACACTTTAAACATTGAAATATGGACAACAAGATATAGTAAAATATGGACATCAAATTCATTTATAAACTATAAGAACAATAGCATAAGATGACATGTATAAACAAAATAACTAAAATTACATGGAAACTGAAAGTTATGAAGTATAAATATGAAAGAAAAACATATAAACAAGATATATTAGCATATACAAGATGAACAACAAATGGAATGAGTGCACAGGAAAAAATTATGGGGGGCCTCGACTCCTTTGCATGCATACTAGAGATTGCCAACATTGGAAAATCAAGAAGGTTGCATGTATTACTTGAAATGAAGCTTCAAAGCTAGAGTCTTTGAACACTAAACTCACCAAAATAAATTTGAATTGTTTATAATTACAAAGTTTACTTAGCAAGCCCCATTTGCTTACTTTTAGAGACGAAAATGAAACTAAATTTGTAAAAGTCCTCTTTGTTGGTAGCCATAAGTTATTATGAGATTGTATTTGGATCAAATCAACCTCACCCATGCTAAGATCATGGAATAAATTAAGGAAAATCAGATTTGGGCGAATTTAGTGAATCATCCTACATTTTTTGCATCAAAACTGCCCACATGGACCATGCATTGACCAGGCATTTTAGGGCTGTTTTTAGACAAGTGAATAGATATTCATCCATCTTGGGATGTCGAGTGACAAAACCCATGTCACGGATTTTTTCCATGTGATATGCCCATATGGAAACAAAAGATCAATTACAAGATTATTGTTTTGTAAATTCGTTTTTACAATGCCATTATTTCATAAATTTCAAAAATTAAAAATAACTTAACAAAATACCTTAGAAATCATTTTATTAAGCAAAATATGATTGAAAATTGTCAAAAGTGAGACAAAATGGTTTTCCTAATGCTGAATCGTAGTAGTAAATCATAGCAAAAATTGACCAAAATTTAGCACTGACAATTAGTTTCCACATGTGTGCCTTTAGAGGGAGTGTTCAACATCGAGTTACCATTCCTTAAGACCTTTTTTTTCCTTTCTTTCTTTTAATATTTTCTTAGTCCCTTGTCCACACGGTCTTGGATAGACAGTGATCGGGTGCTACGCTAAGGCACTCCTTGATGTGAAGTCGCATGCTCAATTCCCCACCCTGATCGGGGTGCTATATTGGACATGGTGAAGATGTAGGCCTACCATGCTTACAAAAACAAATATTTGGTTAGTCCCTTGTTTCCCTTTTTTGATTTATTTATTTGAGGGTGGAACTTAGCAATTAAGGAATTTTTGCAAGGTGGTACAACTCATGCATATAATAATATGAATATAGTTGTTTCTTTCTAGAGCAATTTTAGCTCTTTCATTTGATTTAGGCATTTTCATACATCAAATTTTTCTTTGTATTTCAAGCCTTGCCACATGACATACAATAAGTCAATTATGAAAAAGCGAAAATGATGAAAATGGTGATAAATTGACAGGTTGTGAACATGGCCATGGAAATTAAGGGAATGATATGAAACACCTAGCTAGGTCATCAGTGGTACAATTAAACTTGTAAGGTGACACTACTTATCTAGAGGTAAATTATGAACAAACCATGCAATAACTTAGCAAGATATAATAGCTTAGAGTGTTATGAGCCACTATAGAATACACTAATGATCACCAAGGGTAATGATCCTCCAATGAAGCAACAACATCATGTGTGAGAGGAAGAGCATAAGTTATAACATTTTTGGTTCAATCTCCATTAAACACTTGACCCCATAGGGGTTAGCTAAGTAAATGTTGTAAATGTATTTGGAAAACATCCATGGAATTCATCTTGGAATTGTTAGTTGTGATCATAATCATATGTGCATTGATACTCCAATCCTCCCACAAATCATGGGGTAACATGAACCAATCGCACAAGAATAAAGTTTGACTGCACTAATATGTGTCATGTGAGATTGGCTTGTTATCTTTGTTACAGACACATAGCTAAACAACATGTCATGTTAATGTAGATAAACAACATCATCAACTTGTGTGAAATACCAACAAACACAACAAACTATCTCTCCCTTTTGTAACTTTATCTTCCCATTTTTTTTGGAATATGTGTATAATATTAATAAGCATGATAGAAAGTGTCTTGTATTTCCTCGGTTATAATAAAAATACCTTGGCATCAAAATGTAAAGGGGTTGGTAATTGATTGATTCATTGTTAGCTTCACGTTGATTGTATTCTCATTGTACATTCTTATTTAGTTGATGAGAATTTGTAGTCAAGGTGTTTCCCAATGTACATTCTTATTTAGTTGATGAGAATTTGTAGTCAAGGTGTTTCCCAATAATGTTTCTCCAATTTTTATTGTGAATGTCAGGGCCATACCCTAATCTCTCTAATTATATGCCCTTAGAAGTTAATTAATGAACGGTGATCATCCCCTTGATGAGGCCCACTAGATAGTTGGAGTGTGGTTAATTAATGCAAAGGGTCATCTTTATGGAATAAGGTTTGTTATGTTGTTAGTACTCATTTATAAGTGTGGCCTAGCTAGTAATAGTGGGGCTACCAGTAATTTGTTTTTGGGTAGCTATAAACCCGTTATAGAAGTAGAAAGATTATTTTTTCCAACAAAAATACATATCTTTATTTTCACAGTAAGAAAAACAAAGCATACATAGATATGTGCTTAAAGCACTCAAAATTACTCATTTGGGGATATTTGAGGTTTAAAGTGGGCCTTGCAAGCAATATAATAGTCATGATAATAAAATAAGAGCTATGAATTTTCAGGAGAAAACTACCTTTTTAATCATATTTTTTACTTATCTTTGTAACACCTCCTCCCACATTTACCCACTTTTACAAACTCTCCAAGGTAAACATGAGTTGAGTGTCACTATGATATGACTTGACCTCCAAGTTCCAGTTATGGAAGTGGGGCCTACAGACTAGAAGTAAATCGACACCCCTCGGAGATTACAAATCACTTAAGAGCCTACCAACAACCCCAGGTGATCAATCCCTGAGCTGGAACTCTTTTTCACTAGCTTAACTCCACAATCACATCCATAGCATAACAACCATCCAGTGGGCAGGCTATAACCACACCACAAGCTTGTCTCCATGCAGTTATGACCTAAAATTCCTAGTTTTGTGCATGCAGTCGCAAGATCTATGCCACTTTTTTAGGCTAGCCTCCAGACCACTGCTTGTAACTTTCCATAATCATGATAATGATGATAACAATGCTAAAGAATCAAAGCTTGAGCAAGATCTTGACCAAACATGCCTAATGAAGATAGACATTTCGTCAAACAAACAGTAAACATAGAATCTACAAGTCATGAATGCATATGTGATCATAAACTTTTGAACTACATCAGAGAATTTTCAAGAAGTTCCAATGCCCTCTCATGATAGTTGCAACAACACTTGTTACCCCATGAATACATCAATCATTCAATCACTTGTCAAATCATGAACAACATCCATAGTAAGAGCACATCATCTAACCAAGCATATAACCAACATATAACCAGAATAGAATCCATGACAAATCAACCATAAGATCAAAATAATAGCTAGTACAAGTGTTCATCAATCATAATAAGAGAATAACTCATATTAACATATTTAAATGCCAACCAAGTCAGGGACTTCCACATACCGCTCGACCATAGATTGGGTTGAACCAAATCCCGCTTTCAACCAATCACCCATGTGCCATATTACAAGCATGAATGTGGGATCACATGGGTTAAACCAAAATAGAACCAACCAGGGATTCCAGAAGCCAACCAACTCAACCCTCTACCACAGTGATTTCACCTAAACTAGTCTAGAAATCACTAACATAAAAACAAGCATGGATGCCTCTGACTTCCTTCCCAGCTCCAGAGGAATTTTCCTATCTCCACCCATCTGTCAAGAGTTCCAGGAGAAAGCCCTTCTCCACCCTTGACCCTTGGGAATTTTCCCGAGACCACCTCAATCAGGATCCAAGTCCACTGGCCATCCAAAGCTAAGTCAAAATAGAGAACCCACTACATCATGGCTATCCAGTAAATGGCGAGGCAAGGCTGAAAGCACTGTCACTCCAGGAAAATCTCCATGCCAAGGACAACAAAATAACTAAGGAATCACATGCATCTACCATGCATCCAAAAACCAGCAAGGAAATCACACATGCAACTTGTTACCTGTAAAGTATCCTTGTTGTTGTTGTTGATCCAACCTTCTCTTCCACTGTCCTCAAATTCCTTGCTTATTCTTTGTTGGCTTTCTCCAAGTCCAAGTGAATGCTAAAATGTTCCAAGAATGCTCTAAGTGTGCAAGAGTAAGTGTATGGAAAAAGAGAGCCAAAAGCTAAAGTGACAAAAGCTATGAATTGATTCTCTAATGCCTTTTTATTATTGATGTCTCATTTTTCTTTCATCTTCCTTCATTTTCCTCTAATTTCCTTTGCATGTAAATTTGTGTCTCTTCAACTTCCTTTTCTCTTATTTTCCTTTATTTCTTATAATTAAATGTCATTTATTGCCTCTTTTCCTTTGCCAATGCCTTTGCCAATTTACATAGACATTATTAAACCACAAGTGATGCTCACTATAATGTGTGTCCATCATTCAACTTGGAATACATGTCCCATGACCTTGGTTTTATTTTATTTACATGGAAAATCAACCAAGGGTTGTTATAACATCCTTATAAGTTTACTCAAATTTCAGTAGTAGGAACTTGTTGGATGGAGAATCAAAATTTTGCATCTAACCAATTCTTACTATTGAAATTTGAGTAAACTTATGAGATAAGTCGAAAATACGATTAAAAAATATAGTTTTCTTTTTTCCCCATTATGCATCCAACAAGTTCCTACTCTTAAAATTTGAGTAAACCTATAAGGAGATAAGTCAAAAATACAATTGAACAAAAGTAATTTTCTTCCCTTCCCTCCAAAAATATTTACCCATATCGGTGACATCATCATCTTGAATGTTATTGGTTCTTTTAAAGTTGATTTTAAAAGTACATTTTTTAGACCCATTTTTATCTCAAAATTCCCATAATGCTTAAAATGGTCTTTCCAAAAACATCAATTATTCCTTGAAAGTTTACCCATTGTTAATGCATTCATATAGTCATTTAAAAAACAACAAATATAGGCTTTGCATTGAAACTCTCGAAATAAGGCACCAAGTCTTCAACATCTTCTTCATTATCCTTTGTCACGTTTCTAAACTTGTTCTCCTTCAATGAGAAATCTAATCATAAGTAGATATGTATATGGAAATAAGGAGTGTATTAGTCTCTATTGACCTAAATGTTAGACCAACTTATTAAAAGAAGCCTACAAAGAATTGAAAATTTCAAAACAAAATATTGTCTCATTACTTTGCCTAATTATTATTTATGAGAAGTAATACAAAGGTAGACAAAGGGTCTCATTAAGAGGTGTTTCAACTTTGTTTGGAGCCATGTATGAGCCATATCTCTTCAAACAAGAATGGCTTAGCTAAGTTTTTTGGATACATCCAATGGAAGTTATTCATATGTTTTTTTGATAAAGTTTTTTATGTTAACCTTGTAAGAACACTCCATTTAGCATGATGGTTGGTTAAAAATACGAGTCTTGGTTTCAAATGCATTTGGCTCAGCGTGAAAATAGACCTGAGGTAGTGATAACTTATGGCTTATTTTTCAGAGGCACATTATAGTAATGATGGCATTGAGTTCTACAATTTAGTATTGCATGTCGTATAGAATGTTGTATAAGTTATATTGGCATTGTGGCATTGGTTAAAGGTGTTGAACTATGTAATATATGCACTAAGGTATAAGGTTGGAAACATGTTATGGCACAAGTCTTAAAGTATTGTATTATTTATTCTGGCATCAAGGTATTACATGTAATTTTAAGGTTATGACACCTATAGTAAGGCTTGTAGCCATATGTTACAAGCTCATACGAGAGGTTGATAATACAAAATGATATGTTTTGAGTTCATGGCATGACATATAGTTGAAAGTTGGTATATGTAGCATGTAGTTAATTTTCATTCAACATCAATGGAAATATGTTGGAGTTTATAAAATGCATTTAATATTGGTAGGTTTTCATGAACGACAAATTTTATGTTAAGAGAGTTGGTTAGTGAGGTTTTCCATTGGGCACTTTAAGCTAGTAGTGGAACTAGGAGGTCTCTTTACTCTTAGGTTGAAAACTTGGATTGAATTATGGCATGTAACTTGTAGCTTGGAATTGATTCATAGATAAGATAATTATATTTTTGTCCAACTAATGACCACAAAGTAGGTCAAAGGGACTGTTGAGTACACTGCTGTATATACAAAACTGGAGAACCAAACGGTCTCCTATAAAAGACACATTGCATGAAGTAAATCAAAGATACAATGCATGAAGTAAATCAACACCTGGCCCTCGCGGAGAAGATCTAAGAGCTAATAGGTCTGAGGATCAGACCCATCTCTCCTAACATCTGACGCTGAATGAAAAACACTGAAGAAACTCAACAAAGTTTGTTGGCTCGATGAAGCACCGATGGCAAGTGTAGAATGTCCACTAAATCGTATCTTGGGGGAGTTCACACGCTGTTGAATACTGGAGGACCTAGTCTGTCTCCCAGGAACTGATCTGAGATGAAACTGTTGCTAAGATCTCGTGTGGCAGGGTGAGGTCCCACGAATCCTCACTGATCTGGAGTTTGGATATGTACTGGTATTAATCAATCCCATGGTGCCCTTGTCTGAAGGTAGTACCCTAAAAAATGTCGTGATCCTCTGTGTGGGGTCTGTTCTGATGGGAGGCTGAAGAATATGTGCTCGGAACCTAAGAACCTCTTGCATATATAGGGCCAAACATCTCTGACCGAGGTACACGAAAAAGTCGTCGAGGGTCCGAGAATCTCTGAACAAGCAATGAAACCTTCCTCTAACCTCGTAATAGACATACCTGGTAAATGACATACTTGATAAAGTCTGTCTAGTCTATCCATCTGGTGGTCTGTCTTTACCCGAAGTCTATGAGAACCTACTCTAAACTGGCCTAGAGGAATGCAAAGAGCATGCATCCAGTGGTGAAACGTATACTGGGGTCGAACAATGAGCCCGTCTCTCAACTCCAAGAAATGCTCAACGTAGAAGGCCATCTTTGGGTGCAACCCTCCTGGAGGATTGACCCAGGTGACTTGGACGAACTGCATGTAGATGTCCTCCCTGATGATCTTATTTAGCTCCTGTCTAGTAGGTAAAAGGTGACCAGGAGCATCTAAGGAATATCGGAAAGGAGGGAGATGATCCAACTAAATTCCCACTAACTCTAAGAGGTATGAAACTCCTGTAAAGAAACATTTGGCTCAGCCTAAGGGAGTAGAACGGGCAATAGTCTCAGAAGAGCAATATTCCAAGTAAGGATAATGGCCCCTACTCTTTATCGAGTCTACCAAGCCCTGGACATGATGCAAGAATGAAACCAATATGAAGACCGTCTCAAGCCAAAAGGGCTGAGCTCCAAACTCTACAAGGATGATGCGTTGTGGCACTCTCAGTTTTCACCTAATGATGCAGTGGAGAAGAAGAATCTGGACTCTCTCAGCTAAAGCCCAGTCTGACTCAAGTAAAGACAGTCCCCAAATCTCTGAGCCATATAGAACAGTGGGACAAATCAAGGTGTCCATGAGGCTCATCTTGGATGAGATGTCCTGGAAGTGATGTCGAAAGCACTGTCTCTCGAGAAGGGCTAAGGATCCATATCCTTTGTTGATTCGAGGTTGAAGCGTTGGTCGCAAACTGAAGCGGGGACCTGAGAATTGCACCCCCAAGTAAGTATATGTGCTAGTGATCTCAATCTCCTCCCCTCTGAATAGAAAGTGAAGGTCTGAGGTTTTCTTCACCCCATTGAAGATCATAACCTTGGTTTTACCCAGGTTGACCGTCAATGTCGATGGTCACAAAACAGAGCTAAGGCATCCAGTTGCCTCTGTAATCCTTCTGGGGATGAGGAGAGGAGGACCACGTTGTCAGCAAAGAGTAGAATAGATATCAGAACCTGGTGAAGAAGGAAACCATCAGTATCCTGGATATGCTCGTGTAGAAATGCTTCCAACTCATCAATATAGATCCCAAATAGGGTAGGGGACAATGGACAACCCTATTTAACCCCAATAGTGCTTCAAATGAAATCATACATCCCATGGGCTGCATGAAGATGACCAAGAATGAACTCATATAGGCGCATAATAGCGGTCAATAGGGTTGCAGAGATGCCAATATCTTTGAGTCTTTGGAGCAAGGCCTCCCTCGGAACAGAGTCAAAAGCTTTTCGAAAATCTATGAAACAACAGTAGACTTTCAAAGAGCATGTCGTGCCTCCTCAATCATGGCACTGTTGTAGCATTTTTTGGTTTTGATTAGATAGAATATTTCAAAAAATGTTAAGTTAGGATATGGACATAACATAGTGTATAAAATGCTAGTGAAAAAATATATTTTTGATGATAATGTCCATATTAAAGAAAAGGTTAGGTTAGTTGTTCTAAAAAATCAAGGCAAAAGAAAATGTCAGGTAGAAAGAAAGCAAATAAACTCTGAAAGTGAGCAAGTATAAATGCCACTACTCTGTTTCTGCAAAATAATGGATGTGTGCAGCTTGTTTTAAATGCCACAACCCATGATAGTCAAACTGTTTAATCTTGACTACTTCATGCTTTAAATTTGAGGTTATAGTTAGAGAATAAAGATCTGGCCAAACTCTTTAATCTTGGTACATCAATAGTTAGGTAGAGAATAATAAGGTGCTCATCAGTTTAATCTGAGCCCTTGGAGGTTATAAGGGTAGATTTAGATAGTTTGTTTTTTCTAAACAAGAAGAAAGGATAAGGGTTTGCTAGCTTAAATGCACCCACTAAGTGAGAAAAAATGATAGGATAAACAAAGGGTAAGTAGAGAAAGGTTGCAAAAGTTTAATGGTTGATTGGACAAAATGAATATTTATCATGTTTCTATGTTCATGAGGCAATTACACAAAGCAAATGGAGGTCTACAAGATCAATTACTTAACTTCCCTCATCCTCATTCATCCATATATTTACTAATTTCCCCTTCCTTCCTTCATACAATTTATATTCATTCATTTTCATAAAAAAATCCCTTTTCCTAAGGTCAAAACCCTTTTTACCTAGGAAAAGTAAAAATTCCATGTAAAAATCCCTTTTTACACAAAAACCCATAAAAACATCTTTACCCTAAGTATTAATGCTTATATGAAAAGTCAAATGATTCATTAAAAAAACATTATACCTAGTCCTTTTTTCCTTTCCGCTCATATTTCATATTAACACTAACCTTATGTATTAAAACCCTTAAAATATCCCTTTCCCGTATATTATTAAATTCCTTTATAACATACCTCGAAACCTTAGTTTTATTTAAAAACTATGCATTTTTATTAAAATATCGCATTGCAAAATGTTGGCCGATCGCAACCTTCCATATCAATCCACCTTTCCCCGATTGTGATATGCGATATATGATAGACTCGGACCCGAGGCCAATATATATTATGTTTCATTCCGTTTGGCATTCGCTTCCATCGCAATTCCCCACCAAAGCATAACCCTTCGCCTATTGTGATTCCCGGCTGCGATATGGAAGCTCAGACCCGAATCATATACATATCACAGTTCAATGCTACATCACATCCGCTTTTATTGCAAGTCTCAGTTGTAACATTACCCCCCGCCATTTGCGATCTCCAATTGTGATGGGGCCCAAACCTGACGTTGCATATATTATAACCTATCGCTATATCGCATCCACATCCATCGCAGCTCCCCACCGAAACAACAACCTTCGTCATTTGCGACCTCCGATTGCGAAAGACCCGGACCCCACCAGTGATATGTCATATTTCATTTCATGTTGCGTCCGCCCCTAATCATATTCTTTTGTGCAGCACTTTCCCCCGTCATACTGCAATTGTGATATGCGAACAAGGCCTGGACCCGATATCATTATCTGCTTCGATTTATATATTTTCAAATCCGCCATATGCGTTTTGCGAAGATTTTCCTTGTAAAATCGTTTTTACGATTTATAACGAAGAATTAATTTAAGCCTACATTTAACCTTAATCTCAGTTCAAACCCAGATTAAAGCCATTCCCGCCATGATTAATCCTCCACACTGCTTTTTCGCTCCACCTCTGCCCGATAGTTTAAAAATTAATTTTTTTCTCCATTTAAACAAAAAGCACCATTTGCCTTGTTTTGCCTATTTTACACAACGCAACATCCATTATGCCTCTGCGGCCATTAAAGCCATTGTTTACCCTCTGATATGCCCCAGACACCTTTCGATAGCCTTTAAAGCTAAAAAAATCCATCATGACCTCCTTTGTCACCATGTTTTTCTTAATAGTTTCTGGGTTTTGAAGGTGAAAACTGTTATTCCAGGTTTATAAACAAAAAGCCTGCATAACAGTTTGAAGCCACAATATGAATATTTACTGTTGAAAAATACAGTAAAACCTCAAATGCACAGTCAAATCTACCCAGCAAGGTTAAAATGGAGTTACAGAGTTTAAAGAAGCCAGATGAAAGATCAAAATGAAGAAAACAGCCAGCGTAGAGGATACTAATAATTGACCAGCTAAAGGGGCAAAATATCAGACAACAAAGCCAGCACAGCCTGAATAAAGGGGACAACGAGAAGTAGTTCAAATAGTTGCCCCTATCTTCTTGCCATGAAGATCTTTCTTTTCCTAAAAATCTTAATCTGTTTTAGGATCTTCTCTTAGTTTTATTATTGTATAAATAACTCTCTTCTCGAGATGTTATTGGTTCGGAGTTCAAGATTCATAGTTCATTGCTTGTAAAGTTGTGACTGTTTATACTACTTTGAACCTAGAAGCCACCTTTGAAGGAAGCTTTTGCTGACACTTGATGTAATCGGTCTTTCTAGAACCTTAATACAAAGCAAAGGATTCTGAATATGGTCTTGCACAGTTTGTGTTATCCTGTAAGTTTTTCCAGTTTTCAATCATTATGTTATTTCTTCATATGCTTATGACTTACAGAGATATCTAGGTAGGAACAATTAGAGTTTCAATTGATTCCTATAAGCTCCTGAAGTGATCATCTATTAAAGAGATTGGATTAATGCAATTGTTTGTGTAGCTAATCCCCTCTAATCAATAAATCATTAGCATCTTGTGTAAGCTTAAGTATACTGCCTTGAATCTTTTGAATGTAGTTTAGAAGGTTTTCCCACTTATGATTGTTCTATTTTACAGTTTGGAAACTGTGATAATCATATTTTTTGTTGTCTTCTACTCACCACTATTTTGATCTATATCACTGTGTAATGCTTTATAGCAGCCCTTTGTTGAAGTATTAATATACCCCAAAGGATTAATTTCTTCAATTCTACATCTGTCTTCATTCATTGGTCTTCCAAAACTAAAACCAAAAACCCCCAAAACAAATTATTTTAGATGCTCTGGCATTGGTAGCCTAACCTACTACTATCTTAGAGGTACAACACTAGACTGGCGTCGCTGCCAGGGATTCGAATTTCATTAAAGTTTTCCTCAGGACAATGAGATTCATTAATTATTCTCCTTTAAAGGTGATTAAAGGTTTAGAAAGGTTAAATTCATTCACCTTGGCGACTCCACACTCCCAAGCTGGCACCTTATAAACATACCAGATCTTGTTCATAAGCTGACATAGTTAAACCTCTGTCAGATCCTGAAAGGCTTCTGAGAAAAGCCAGTTCTAAAATGGGACACCACCGATCATCTTCTTCTTCCTCTTTAGTTCTACAATCTGAAGAAGTAAAATCATTTGACCCCTATAGTAATATCCCATCTGATCCTGATTACTCCCATTTATCAACTAGGGTTATTGAACTTCTAAACAGAGGAGTTGATTTTAAGTCAGCATACCTTATTCATTCATTAGAATCTCATCCAATACCCGCATTACCACTAGGATCACCTAAAACTGAATCTGAGTTGGGTGTTAATCTACTAGAATATAAACCCACAGATTTCATATCCCCTACCACCTATCCATTGCCTTCCATCTTTAACCGACCTGAAGCTTCTTCTTCTAAACAATCTGAGGAAACATTTTCTATATATACCAATCCTCTCTTTGAAACAAAAGAAGGTATTCCTTTACAGGTCCCAAAGTTAGATCTTATGACTCCTTTGAAGTCTTTCAAGAGATCTCCTCCTCCTTCACCTCCAACTAGTTTATCTACCCCTAAATCACTTTCTCTACTTCTTCTTCATCCTCTACATCCACACAAACACCTCATACTCCACTTGGAAAACCTCATACACCTCAAGCATCTCATATACCTCAAGCACCTCATACACCACCTGTTGTCATGGCTTTCCGACCTATTGCACATGCTAGATATGCTGCCTTAGTCTTACCTAATAACCTTGATGCATTCCCAACTAGGTATTTAAAATACCTTCCCAAGTACAATGGAGAAACTGGTCCCTTAGCTGAGGACCATCTTCAAGCTTTCCTAGATTTTGCAGACAATATGAATATTGAGCAAGAGAATGTCTATATGAGATTGTTTGTACAATCACTTGAAGGAAATGTGAGGATTTGGTTTAGGTAGTTACTAGCAGCTACCATTAGAAATTGGGAAGAGCTTACAACCATATTTAAAAATCAGTGGGGTGTCAAAAAGAATCCTCTTTACTTCTTCATAGAATTTGAAGAGCTTAAAAGGAACTTTGGTGAACCAGTTTCAGATTTTATCAAGAGATTCCATAAACTCTATCACAAAATGTCTGCTGATTGTAAGCCTCCTGTAGTAGCAGCTAAGTCTAGATTTTCTAAAGCTTTTGATGATGACTTTGTTGTTATTCTACGTGAGAGAACTTCAAGAACTCTTGAAGATATGCAAACAAATGCTATAGAAGTAGAAGCAAATAGAGAAGCCTCCACTTCTTTAAAACTTAAGGAAGAAAAGGCCCAAAGGAAACTCAAATCTGTTCAAGAAGCGTCTAGTTCCTCTAAGACTAAATCAGAAGACTCAAAAATAGATGAAATAACATCTCTTCTTAGAAACCTATCAAATAGGATTTCAAAGATTGAGACCCAACCTAGGACAATACAAAAAACAATTACTAGGCCCCAAAACCAAAATCAAGGTCAGTATAAAAGAAACCAACCACTACAAATTCTTCACAGACCTACCAATGATCAACAGGTTCCTACTCCTCTATTGATAAATAACCAACAACCTGATGATAATACTATGACAATTACTGAAGATATTAATAGTATGGATTCTTCTAAGTTAGTAACCGGAGAACCCACAGTAAAAACCATTTTTCAAAAAAGTTCTGATGATGGATCCCTGTTGGGATTTGAAATGTTGACGAAAAATGGTTTTTACTATGGGTTCTCAGGTTACTAAGTTAGAAGATATAAACCAAAGAGGTCTTAAATCCAGTATGGATTCTTCTTCTTCCAATCAAACAACCATCATTCCTCTCTCACAACAGAATCAGGTTCAAGAAGATCAGGACGCTGCACAGGTATCTAAATATCATGCTTTTCTGAATTTTTAATTGCGGAATTAAATAAGAGGTATGATCTTAGATCTAGACCTGGTCCTGGGAGACCTCCAAAGGAAACTCCAATAATTGAACCACGTACCAAAACTATTGAAGCTCAAACAACTCTTATTCAGCCGTTAGATCAATCAATTGATACTTCCCAAGCTGGTAAAAATGTTTTGATTGCATTTAATGTTGAAAAAGAATTGGAGAGGGTTAAGATCCCAATTCCATTGTCAGAACTTTCTAAAAACCCTGGTTACAAAAGCTAAGTCACTAAATGGATTCAAAATACCTCGGTTGATGCTGAAGGTGATGTCATAAGTCTGCAAGATGAAAAACCACCAGTAGTTTTTGGCCCTAGTTCAGACATGATAGATGAGATAGTGCCTCCTTTCTATGTAACTCTTAAAACAAATGACTCCATGTTATACAATTGTATGCTTGATTCAGAGCATCACACAACCTTATGCCAAAATCTATCATGGACCATTTGAAACTCAATATCACTAAATCCTACCATGACCTGTACACCTTTGATTCCAAAAGGGTGCCTTGTTTAGGACTGATTAAGGATCTAGTGGTTACCCTTGCCCAAATTCCAGTAAAGAGTGTAGTACTTGACATTGTTGTCACAGATATCCCTCCCAAGTTTGGAATGCTCCTTTCTAGGTCATGTTGTGCCAAACTAGGGGGAACTCTACAGATGGACATGTCATATGCTACTATTCCTGTTTATGGAGGAGAGCAATTGAGATTATATAGAGAGGTAAGATTTGCACATACTGTTTGTAAGACTGACCAGCCAAGGAACCATCCAATTTATGCAATAGATCAAGACTTTGGTTGTTTTCAGCTCACTTCAAGCCAACATAAAACTCAGGTCAAGATTGAAGAAGTAGTTGAAAGTCCTGAACCAAACCAAACTGATATTTGGAAACTGTTCTTTGATGGCTCTTGCACAAAAGATGGGGCAGGAGCTAGAGTTGTTTTAATTTCACCTGAAAAGGAAAATATAACCCAATCATGTAAATTAGATTTTGAAGTTACTAATAATGTTGTTGAATACGAAGCTTTCCTTTTAGGATTGCAGTTAGCCAAAAGCCTAAAAGTTCAGAACTTAAGTGTTTTTACCGATTCTGAACTTATTGTTAAGCAAGTAAAGAATGTTTGCCAGACCAAGCACCCTAGACTTAGGTCCTACAGAAATGAGGTATGGGATTCAGTGAAAACTTATTTGATGCTTTTAATTTGACTCACATTCCCAGAGATCAGAATGTTCACGCAGATGCCTTAGCTGTCTCTGCTAGCGCTTTTAAAATTCCTGATCATACTGATGTACTCTATCAGATACAAGTCAAATATAGGCCATCTATCCCAGATAATCTGAAACATTGGCAAATATTTGAAGATGATGAACAACTGAAATCATTTCTGCAGGTAGTAGATGATTTCTCATTTCTGCAAATTGATGAAGATAGAGCTGAAATAAATGAAAACGCAGAAGGAAATGATACTTCAGATTTTAAAGCCTAGATTGCTAATCACGATGTTATCCAATTATCTAATAATTTTATTCCAAAGGGACTCATTCCTTTAGAAAAATTATTTGATCAAAATGATGTTTTCCAAAACCCACAGTCCATTTCTTCAGAAGATGACGTGAAAGAGATTAACGTTGGAACTGTTGAAGATATTAAAAACATCAAATTATATGCATCTCTGGACCCAGAAATCAAAGCTCAGTATTTTAAATTACTGCAAAATTATAAGGACATTTTGGCCTGGACTTACGCTAATTTGAAAACCTACAATACATCGTTAATACAACACAAGATTCCTCTGAAGCCAGAAGCAAAACTGTATCAATAGAAGCTTAGAAGAATAAATTTAGCTCTTCTACCAATAGTAGAAAGAGAAAATAAGAAAATGTTAGATGCCAAAATCATCCTCCCTCTTAGATATTCTAATTGGGTTGCAAATCTGGTTCTTGTTACAAAGAAAAATGGAGAAATAAGACTCTGCGTGGATTTTGGAAATCTGAACAAGGCATCATTAAAAGATAATTATCCTTTGCCCAAAATGGACCAGTTATTGCAAATGGTTTCAGGAGCACAAAGAATTTCTATGCTTGATGGTTTTTCAGGTTATAATCAGGTGAATGTTGATACAACAGACAGAGAGAAAACAACTTTTACTACACCCTGGGGTACATTCATGTACGCAAGGATGCCATTTGGCTTAACAAATGCTGGAGCAACGTTTCAAAGAGCTATGGACATCGCTTTTATGGGTCTTGTAAATAAATTTGTGGTTATTTATCTTGATGACATGACTGCTTTTTCTAAATCTGATCAGAAACATTTAAAGCACTTGATGAAGGTTTTTGACAGCTGTAGAAAATTTGGAATATCACTGAACCCAAAGAAGTCCTTGTTTGCTGTTAAAGAAGGAAAATTGTTGGGCCATATAATTTCAAAGGAGGGCGTAGTAATCGTTTATCTGCCATAGAAACATTGACCTTGCCTAGAAACAGAAAGGAGATTCAAGATTTTATGGGCAAGATTACTTTTCTAAGGAGATTCATTCTAAATTATACAGAGATAGTGAAGGATATAATAGACATGCTTCGAAAGGATCATGAATTCAAATGGATTCCTTCTTCTAGGCATGAATTTGAACAAATAAAAAGGGCAATCTCTGAAGCTCCCACCTTAGCCAGCCCTGATTATACTAAACCATTTAATATTTTCTCTTTTGCCTTTGAAACAACCCTTGCTGTTGTTTTATTACAGAAAATGAAGATTCCCATGACCAGCCCATAGCCTTTTTCAGCAAGGTTATGAGAGATGCTGAGTTGAAGTATGACATCATTGAGAAATATGCCCTTATTCAAGCCCTGAAATCATTCAGGATATATGTCTTACACTCACCTATTACTGCTTATGTCCCTAATAGTGCTGTGAAAATTGTCTTAACCCAACCAGACACTGATGGGAAGAGAGGTAGATGGATCACTCAAATTCTGGAGTTTGATCTAACTATCAAGACTACCAAGCTAGTAAAAGGTCAAATATTAGCTAAGCTTCTAGCTGAATCCAAATGCAAAGTACTTGGAATCAATTCTGTTTTGGAAATACAAGGGAAGAATACACAAGAACCTTTTGTCCTTGTAGAAGGGGAGAATCCACAAGAACCTTCCCTTGATCCTAGAAGAGAGAATCCACAAGAACCTCTAACTTCAGAGCAGATTAGTTCGATACACATCGATGAAAAATATTTGTTGTCAAACTGGTATCAAGATATTGTTAATTTCTTGATCAATTTTGAGTGTCCAACATCGTTCTCCAAGAGCTAGTGTAAAACTCTTAAGTTAAAATCAGTTAAGTACTGTATTATTAATGCAAATTCATACTGGAAAGATCCACTCAACATTTTGTTATTATGTTTAACAGAATCTGAAACTGAAGGAATCATTGATCAGTTTCATACAGGATTTTGTGGGGGACATTATGCTTGGAGAGCTATAGCATACAAGATTATGAGGGAAGGATTTTATTGGCCCACATTGTTTTTACAAGTAGGGGCAAAGGTGAGAGGTTGTGTTCCTTGTCAAATGTTTGCTGGAAAACAAAAATTAGTAGCTCTTCCACTTGTTCCATCAATAATTTCAGCACCTTTTTCTCAATGGGGATTAGATTTTGTTGGAGAAATTCATCCCACTTCAAGTAATCAACATAGATGGATTCTCATTGCAACATATTATTTTACGAAGTGGGTGGAAGCAATTCCAATCAGAAATGCTACTGATGCAGTAGTAATTAAGTTTATTGAGGAGAATATCTTAGCTAGATTTGGTTGCCCAACTCAAATTGTCACTGATAATGCAACAAATTTTTCTAGTGTTAAATGATTGACTTTTGCCAGAAATATCAGATTCTGTTACATCATTCAACTCCATACTACCCTCAAGGTAATGGTCTTGCAGAATCATCAAACAAGAGTCTCGTAAAGGTAATAAAAAAGACACTAGCTGATCATAAGAAGAGTTGGGATTCACATTTGATTTATGCAGTATGGGCAAACAGAATTACTCTAAAGAGATCAACTGGAAAATCCCCATTTCAATTAGTCTACATGAAAGATGCAATCTTCCCTACCAATTTGGCTTTCCCTATTTTAAAATTCCTGCAGGATGCTACATATGAACCTGATGATTTTTCAAGAAGAATAAATCAGATTATTGAGTTTAATGAAAACAAAGATGAAGTTCAATACAAATTGAATAAATATCATAATAAGATGAAGGTCTTGTTTGATAGAAGAGCCAGGGAAAGGGACTTTAAGGACGGTGATCTAGTTCTAAGATGGGATTCCAGGAGTGAAGAGAAAGGAAAGCATGGCAAATTCGACAATCTATGGTTTGGACCTTTAGCAATTGCTGAAGTAAAAGGTAACGACACTTTTGTGCTACAGAACCTTGAGGGGTTATATTCCACTTATCCTGTAAATGGAAGGTTTCTCAAACATTACATTCAGTACTAAGAAGTTGAAATAGTTTTCATTGTAAATACTCCGGTTTTCTTTTCCTTTCCAAGATGTCAGTGTGATATTTTTTACAACAAAGACTCCATAGCCAGAGGAGAAGGCACATGGATCTGCAGCTTCTCTGCATTCTACAAGAGAAAGCAGTCCCCAAATGGAGCCAATGTTGTAGCATTTTTTGGTTTTGATTAGATAGAATATTTCAAAAAATGTTAAGTTAGGATATGGACATAACATAGTGGATAAAATGCTAGTGAAAAAATATATTGTTGGTGATAATGTCCATATCAAAGAAAATGTTAGGTTAGATGCTCTAAAAAATCAAGGCAAAAGAAAATGTTAGATAAAAAGAAAACAAATAAACTCCAAAAGTGAGCAAGCCTAAATGCCACTACTATGTTTCTGCAAATAATGGATGTGTGCAACTTGTTTTAAATGCTAGAACCCATGACAATCAAACTATTTAATCTTGACTACTTCATGCTTTAAATTTGATGTTATAGTTAGAGAATAAAGATCTGGACAAACTGTTTAATCTTGGCAGATCAGTAGTTAGGTAGAGAATAATAAGGTGCTCATCAATTTAATCTGAACCATTGGAGGTTATAAGGGTAGATTTAGATAGTTTGTTTTTGTTAAATAAAAAGAAAGGATAAGGGTTTGCTAGCTTAAATGCACCCACTGGGTGAAGAAAAAATGATAGGATAAGCAAAGGGTAAGTAGAGAAATGTTGCAGAAGTTTAATGGTTGATTGGACAAAATGAATATTTATCATGTTTCTATGTTCATGAGGCAATTACACAAAGCAAATGGAGGTCTACAAGATCAATTACTTAACTTCCCTCATCCTTATTCATTCATATATTTACTAATTTCCCCTTCTTTCCTTCATAGAGTTCATATTCATTCATTTTCATTTAAAAATCCCTTTTCCTAAGGTCAAAACCCTTTTTACCCAGGAAAAGTAAAAATTCCATGTAAAAATCCCTTTTCACACAAAAACCCATAAAAACATCTTTACCCTAAGTATTAATGCTTATATGAAAAGTCAAATGATTCATTAAAAAAACATTATACTTAGTCCTTTTTTCCTTTCCGCTCATATTTCATATTAACACTAACCTTATGTATTAAAACCCTTAAAATATCCCTTTCCCGTATATTATTAAATTCCTTTATAACATACCCCGAAACCTTAGTTTTATTTAAAAACTATGCATTTTATTAAAATATCGCATCGCAAAATGTTGGCCGATCACAACCTTCCATATCAATCCACCTTTCCCCGATTGCGATATGTGATATATGATAGACCTAGACCCGAGGCCAATATATATCATGTTTCATTTAGTTTCGCATCTGATTCCATCGTAATTCCACACCAAAGCATAAACCTTCACCTATTGCGATTCCCGACTGCGATATGGAAGCCCGGACCCGAATCATATATATATATATATATATATATATATATATATATATATATATATATATATATATCACAGTTCAATGCTACATCGCATATGCTTTTATCGCGAGCCTTAGTTGTAACATTACCCCCCGCCATTTGCGATCTCTGATTACGATGGGGCCCGGACCCGACGTTGCATATGTTATAACCTATCGCTATATCGCATCTGCATCCATCGCAGCTCCCCACCGAAACAACAACCTCCGTCATTTGCGACCTTCGATTGCGATAGACCCGGACCCGACCAGTTATATGTCATATTTCATTTCACGTCGCATTCGCCCCTAATCATATTCTTTTGTGAAGCGCTTTCCCTCGCCATACTGCGATTGCAATATGTGAGTAAGGCCCAAACCCAATATCAATATCTGCTTCGATTTATATATTTTCAAATCTGCCATATGCGTTTTGCGAAGATTTTCTTTGTAAAATCGTTTTTACGATTTATAACGAAGAATTAATTTAAGCCTACATTTAACCGTTAATCTCAGTTTAAACCCAGATTAAAGCCATTCCTGCCATGATTAATCCTCCGCATTGCTTTTTCTCTCCACCTCTGCCCTATAGTTTAAAAATTAACTTTTCTCCATTTAAACAAAAAGCACCATTTGCCCTGTTTTGCCTCTTTTACACAACGCAGCCTCCATTATGCCTCTGCGGCCATTAAAGTCATTGTTTACCCTCCGATATGCCCCAGACTCCTTCCGATAGCCTTTAAAGTTGAAAAAATCCATCATGACCTCCTTTGTCACCATGTTTTTCTTAATAGTTTATGGGTTTTGCAGGTGAAGACTGTTATTCCAGGTTTATAAACAAAATGCCTGCATAACAGTTTGAAGACACAACATGAAGATTTACTGTTGAAAAATACATTAAAACCTGAAATGCACAGTCAAATATACCCAACAGGGTTAAAAGGGAGATATAGAGTTTAAAGAAGCCAGATGAAAGATCAAAATGAAGAAAATAGCCAGCGTAGAGGATACCAACAATCGACCAGCTAAAGGGGCAAAATATCAGACAACAAAGCCAACACAACCTGAATAAAAGGGACAACGAGAAGCAGTTCAAACAGTCGCCCTTATCTTCTTGTCATGAAGATCATTCTTTTCCTAAAAATCTTAATATGTTTTAGGATCTTTTCTTAGTTTTATTATTGTATAAATAACTCTCTTCTCGAGATGTTATTGGTTCGGAGTTCAAGATTCATAGTTCATTGCTTGTAAAGTTGTGATTGTTTATACTACTTTGAACCTAGAAGCCACCTTTGAAGGAAGCTTTTGCTGACACTTGATGTAATCGGTCTTTCTGGAACCTTAATACAAAGAAAAGGATTCTGAATATGGTCTTGCACAGTTTGTGTTATCCTGTAAGGTTTTCCAGTTTTCAATCATTATGTTATTTCTTCATATGCTTATGACTTACAGAGATATCTAGGTAGGAACAATTAGAGCTTCAATTGATTCCTATAAGCTCCTAAAGTGATCATCTATTAAAGAGATTGGATTAATGAAATTGTTTGCGTAGCTAATCCCCTCTAATTAATAAATCATCAACATCTTGTGTAAGCTTAAGTATACTGCCTTGAATCTTTTGAACGTAGTTCAGAAGGTTTTCCCACTTATGATTCTTTTGTTTTACAGTCTAGAAACTGTGTTATTCATATTTTTTGTTGTCTTCTACTCACCACTATTTTGATCTATATCACTGTGTAATGCTTTATAGCAGCCCTTTGTTGAAGTATTAATATACCCCAAAGGATTAATTTCTTCAATTCTACATCTATCTTCATTCATTGATCTTCAAAAACTAAAACCAAAAACCCCCAAAACAAATTATTTTAGATGCTTTGGCATTGGTAGCCTGACCTACTACTATCTTAGAGGTACAACACTAGACTGGTGCCACTGCCAGGGATTCGAATTTCATTAAAGTTTCCCTTGGGACAACGATATTCATTAATTCTTCTCCTTTAAAGGTGATTAAAGGTTTAGAAAGGTTAAATCATTCACCTTGGCGACTCCACACTCCCAAGTTGGCACCTTATAAACATACCAGATCCCGTTCAAAAGCTGACATAGTTAAACCTCTATTAGATCCTGAAAGGGAGAAAAGCCAGTTCTAAAAGGGGACACCACCGATCATCTTCTTCTTTCTCTTTAGTTCTACAATCTAAAGAAGTAGAATCATTTGACCCCTATAGTAATATCCCATATGATCTTGATTACTCCCATTTATCACCTAGGGTTGCTGAACTTCTAAATAGAGGAGTTGATTTTAAGTCAGCATACCTTATTCATTCATTATAATCTCATCCAATACCCACATTACCATTAGGATCACCTAAAATTGAATCTGAGTTGGGTGTTAATCTACCAGAATATAAACCCACAGATTTCATATCCCATACCACCTATCCATTTCCTTCCATCTTTGACCGACCTGAAACTTCTTCTTCTAAACAATCTGAGGAAACCTGCCATAGTTAAACCTCTGTCAGATCTTGAAAGGCTTATGAAAAAAGCCAGTTCTAAAAGGGGACACCACCGATCATCTTCTTCTTCCTCTTCATTTCTACAATCTGAAGAAGTAGAATCATTTGACCCCTATAGTAATATCCCATCTCATCCTGATTACTCCCATTTATCAACTAGGGTTGTTGAACTTCTAAACAGAGGAATTGATTTTAAGTCAGCATACCTTATTCATTCATTAGAATCTCATCCAATACCCACATTACCACCAGGATCACCTAAAATTGAATCTGAGTTGGTTGTTAATCTACCAGAATATAAACCCACGGATTTCATATCCCCTACCACCTATCCATTTCCTTCCATCTTTGACCAACCTGAAACTTCTTCTTCTAAACAATCTGAGGAAACATTTTCTATATATACCAATCCTCTCTTTGAAACAAAAGAAGGTATTCCTTTACAAGTCCCAAAGCTAGTTCTTAAGACTCCTTTGAATTCTTTCAGGAGATCTCCTCCTCCTTCACCTCCAACTAGTTTATCTACCCCTAAATCACCATCTTCTTTCTCTACTTCTTCTTCATCCTCTACATCCACACAAACACCTCATACTCCACTTGGACAACCTCATACACCTCAAGCATCTCATATACCTCAAGCACATCATACACCACCTGCTGTCATGGCTTTCCGACCTATTGTACAGGCTAGATATGTTGCCTTAGTCTTACCTAATAACTTTGATGCATTCCCAGCTGGGTATTTAAAATACCTTCCCAAGTATAATGGAGAAACTGGTCCCTTAGCTGAGGACCATCTTCAAGCTTTCCTAGATTTTGCAGACAATATGAATACTGAGCAAGGGAATGTTTATATGAGATAGTTTGTATAGTCACTTGAAGGAAATGTGAAGATTTGGTTTAGGCAGTTACTAGCAGCTACCATTAGAAATTGGGAAGAGCTTACAACCATATTTAAAAATCAGTGGGGTGTCAAAAAGGATCCTCTTTACTTCCTCACAGAATTTGAAGAGCTTAAAAGGAACTTCGGTGAAGATTGAGACCCGACCTAGGACAATACAACAAATAGTTATTAGGCCCCAAAACCAAAATCAAGGTCAGTATAAAAGAAACCAACCACTACAAATTCTTCAGAGACCTTCCAATGATCAACAGGTTCCTACTCCTCTATTGATAGATGACCAACAACCTGATGATAATACTATGACAATTACTAAAGATATTAATAGTATGGATTCTTCTTCTTCCAATCAAACAACCATCATTCCTCTCTCACAATAGAATTAGGTTCAAGAAGGTTAGGAAGCTGCACAGGTATCTAAATATCATGCTTTTTCTGAATTTTTAATTGCAAAATTAAATAAGAGGTATGATCTTAGACCTAGACCTGGTCTTGGGAGACCTCCAAAGGAAACTCCAATAATTTAACCATGTACCAAAACTACTGAAGCTCAAACAACTCTTATTCAGCCATTAGATCAGTCAATTGATATTTCCCAAGCTAGTAAAAACGTTTTGACTGCATTTAATGTAGAAAAAGAATTGGAGAGGGTGAAGATCCCAATTCCATTGTCAGAACTTTCTAAAAACCCTGGTTACAAAAGCCAAGTCACTAAATGGATTCAAAATACATCGGTTGATGCTGAAGGTGATGTCATAAGTCTGCAAGATGAAAAACCACCAGTGGTTTTTGGCCCTAGTTCAGACATGATAGATGAGATAGTGCCTCCTTTCTATGTAACTCTTAAAACAAATGACTCCATGTTATACAATTGTATGCTTGATTCAGGAGCATCACACAACCTTATGCCAAAACCCATCATGGACCATTTGAAACTCGATATCACTAAATCCTACCATGACCTGTACATCTTTGATTACAAAAGGGTGCCCTGTTTAGGATTGATTAAGGATCTTTTGGTTACCCTTGCCCAAATTCCAGTAAAGAGTGTAATACTTGATATTTTTGTCACAAATATCCCTCCCAAGTTTGGAATGCTCCTTTCTAGGTCATGTTGTGCCAACTAGGGGGAAATCTACATATGGACATGTCATATGCTACTATTCCTGTTTATGAGGAGAGCAATTAAGATTATATAAAGGATTGACTAGCCAAGGAACCATCCAATTTATGCAATAGATCAAGACTTTGGTTGTTTTCAGCTCACTTCAAGCCAACATAAAACTCAGGTCAAGATTGAAGAAGTAGTTGAAAGCCCTGAACCAAACCAAACTGATATTTGGAAACTGTTCTTTGATGGTTCTTGCACAAAAGATGGGGCAGAAGCTAGAGTTCTTTTAATTTCACCTGAAAAGGAAAATATAACCCAATCATGTAAATTAGATTTTGAAGTTACTAATATTGCTGCTGAATACGAAGCTTTCCTTTTAGGATTGCAGTTAGCCAAAAGCCTAAAAGTTCAGAACTTAAGTGTTTTTACAGATTCTGAACTTATTGTTAAGCAAGTAAAGAATGTTTGCCAAACCAAGCACCCTAGACTTAGGTCCTATAGAAATGAGGTATGGGATTCAGTGAAAACTTATTTGATGCTTTTAATTTGACTCACATTCCCAAAGATCAGAACGTTCACGCAAATGCCTTAGTTGTCTCTGCTAGCACTTTTAAAATTCCTGATCATACTGATGTACTCTATGAGATACAAGTCAAATATAGGTCATATATCCCATATAATCTGAAACATTGGCAGATATTTGAAGATGATGAACAACTGAAATCATTTCTGCAGGTAGTAGATGATTTCTCATTTCTGCAAATTGATGAAGATAGAGCTGAAATAAATGAAAACGCAGAAGGAAATGATACTTCAGATTTTAAAGCCCAGATTGCTAATCATGACGTTATCCAATTATCTAATAATTTTATTCCAAAGGGACTCATTCATTTAGAAAAATTATTCGATCAAAATGATGTTTTCCAAAACCCACAGTGCATTTCTTCAGAAGATGACGTGGAAGAGATTAACGTTGGAACTGTTGAAGATATTAAAAACATCAAATTATGCACATCTCTGGACCCAGAAATCAAAGCTCAGTATTTTAAATTACTGCAAAATTATAAGGACATTTTTGCTGTACTTAGGCTGATTTGAAAACCTGTAATACATCATTAATACAACACAAGATTCCTATGAAGCTAGAAGAAAAACGATATCAACAGAAGCTTAGAAGAATAAATCCAGCTCTTCTACGAACTGTAGAAAGAGAAATTAAGAAAATGTTCTATGCCAAAATCATCCTCCCTCTTAGATATTCTAATTGGGTTGCAAATTTGGTTCCCGTTAGAAAGAAAAATGGAGAAATAAGACTCTGTGTGGATTTTAGAAATCTGAACAAGGCATCATTAAAAGATAATTATTCTTTGCCCAAAATGGACCAATTATTGCAAATGGTTTCAAAAGCACAAAGAATTTCTATGCTTGATGGTTTTTCAGGTTATAATCAGGTGAACATTGATACAACAGACAGAGAGAAAACAACTTTTACTACCCCATGGGGTACATTCATGTATGCAAGGATGCCATTTGGCTTAACAAATGCTGAAGCAACATTTCACAGAGCTATGGACATCGCTTTTATGGGCCATGTAAGTAAATTTGTGGTTATTTATCTTGATGACATCACTGTTTTTTTCTAAATCTGATCAGAAACATTTAAAGCACTTGATGAAGGTTTTTAACAAGTGTAGACAATTTGGAATATCACTGAACCCAAAGAAGTCCTTGTTTGTTGTTAAAGAAGGAAAATTGTTGGGCCATATAATTTCAAAGGAGGGCATAGTAATTGACCCTAAACGAGTATCTGCCATAGAAACATTGACCTTGCCTAGAAACAGAAAGGAGATTCAAGCTTTTCTGGGAAAGATTAATTTTCTAAGGAGATTCATTCCAAATTATGCAGAGATAGTGAAGGATATAATAGACATGCTCCGAAAGGATCATGAAGTCAAATGGACTTCTTCTTCTAGGCATGCATTTGAACAAATAAAAAGGGCAATCTCTGAAGCTCCCACCTTAGCCAGCCCCAATTATACTAAACCATTTAGTATTTTCTCTTTTGCCTCTAAAACAACCCTTACTGCTGTTTTATTACAGAAAAATGAAGATTCCCATGACCAATCCATAGCTTTTTTCAGCAAGGTTATGAGAGATGCTGAACTGAAGTATGACATCATTGAGAAACAAGCCTATGCCCTTATTCAAGCCCTGAAATCATTTAGGATGTATGTCCTACACTCACTTATTACTGCTTATGTCCCTAATAGTGCTGTGAAAATTGTCTTAACCCAACTAGACACTGATGGGAAGAGAGGTAGATGGATCACTCAAATTCTGGAGTTTGATCTAACTATCAAGACTACCAAGCTAGTAAAAGGTCAAGGGTTAGCTCAGCTTCTAGCTGAATCCAACTGTAAAGTACTTGGAATCAATTCCGTTTTGGAAATACAAGGGAAGAATACACAAGAACCTTCTGTCCTTGCAGAAGGGGAGAATCCACAAGAACCTTCCCTTCATCCTAGAAGAGAGAATCCACAAGAACCTCTACCTTCAGAGTAGATCAGTCCTATACACATTGATGAAAAATATTTGTTTTCAAACTGGTATCAAGATATTGTTAATTTCTTGATCAATTTTGAGTGTCCAGCATCATTCTCCAAGAACCAGTGTAAAACTCTTAAGTTAAAATTAGTCAAGTACTGCATTATTAATGCAAATTTATACTAGAAAGATCCACTCAACATTTTGTTATTATGTTTAACAGAATCTGAAACTGAAGGAATCATTGATTAGTTTCATACAAGATTTTGTGGGGGACATTATGCTTGGAGAGCTACAACATACAAGATTCTAAGGGGAGGATTTTAGTGGCCCACATTGTTTTTACAAGTAGGGGAAAATGTGAGAGGTTATGTTCCTTGTCAAATGTTTGCTGGAAAACAAAAATTAGCAGCTCTTCCACTTGTTCCATCAATAATTTCAGCACCTTTTTCTCAATGGGGATTAGATTTTGTTGGAGAAATTCGTCCCACTTCAAGTAATCAACATAGATGGATTCTCACTGCAACAGATTATTTTACTAAATGGGTGGAAGCAATTCCAGTCAGAAATGCTACTAATGCAATAGTAATTGAGTTTATTGAGGAGAATATCTTAGCTAGATTTGGTTGCCCAACTCAAATTGTCACTGATAATGCAACAACTTTTTCTATTGTTAAAATGATTGAATTTTGCCAGAAATATCAGATTCCGTTACATCATTCAACTCCATACTACCCTTAAGGTAATGGCCTTGCAGAATCATCAAACAAGAGTCTGGTAAAGGTAATAAAAAAGACACTAGCTGATCATAAGAAGAGCTAGGATTCACATTTGATTTATGCAGTATTGGCAAATAGAATTACTCCAAAGAGATCAACTAGCAAATCCCCATTTCAATTAGTCTACGGGAAAGATGCAATCTTCCCTACCAATTTGGCTTTCCCTGTTTTAAAATTCCTGCAGGATGCTACAGATGAACTTGATGATTTTTCAAGAAGAATAAATCAGATTATTGAGCTTAATGAAAACAGAGATGAAGTTCAATACAAATTGAATAAATATCATAATAAGATGAAGGTCTTGTTTGATAAAAGAGCAAGGGAAAGGGACTTTAAGGAAGGTGATCTAGTTCTAAGATTGGATGCCAGGAGAGAAGAGAAAGGAAAGCATGGAAAATTCAACAATCTATGGTTTGGACCTTTAGCAATTGCTGAAGTAAAAGGTAACAACACTTTTGTGCTGCAGAATCTTGAGGGGATATATTCCACTTATCCTGTAAATGGAAGGTTTCTCAAACATTACATTCAGTACTAAGAAGTTGAAATAGTTTTCATTGTAAATACTCTAGCTTTCTTTTCCTTTCCAAGATGTCAGTGTGATATTTTTTACAGCAAAGACTCCATAGCCCGAGGAGAAGGCACATGGATCTATAGGTTCTTTGTATTCTACAGGAGAATGCAGTCCCCAGATGGGGCCAATGTTGTAGCATTTTTTGGTTTTGATTAGATATAATATTTCAAAAAATGTTAAGTTAGGATATAGATATCACATAGTGGATAAAATGCTAGTGAAAAAAATATATTTTTGATGATAATGTCCATATCAAAGAAAATGTTAGGTTAGCTGGTATGAAAAATCAAGGCAAAAGAAAATGTTAGGTAGAAAGAAAACAAATAAACTCTGAAAGTGAGCATGTCTAAATGCCACTACTCTGTTTCTGCAAAATAATGGATGTGTGCAGCTTGTTTTAAATGCCACAATCCATGACAATCAAATTGTTTAATCTTCATTGCTTCATGCTTTAAATTTGATGTTATAGTTAGAGAATGAAGATCTGGCCAAACTGTTTAATCTTGGTAGATCAGTAGTTAGGTAGAGAATAATAAGGTGCTCATCAGTTTAATCTGAGCCTTTGGAGGTTATAAGGGTAGATATAGATAGTTTGTTTTTGTTAAATAAGAAGAAAGGATAAGGGTTGGCTAGCTTAAATGCACCCACTAAGTGAAGAAAAATAATAGGATAAGCAAAGGGTAAGTAGAGAAAGGTTGCAAAAGTTTAATGGTTGATTGGACAAAATGAATATTTATCATGTTTCTATGTTCATGAGGCAATTACACAAAGCAAATGGAGGTCTACAAGATTAATTACTTAACTTCCCTCATCCTCATTCATCCATATATTTACTAATTTCCCCTTCCTTCCTTCATTTTTTTCCAAGGAAAAAATCGGTAACTTTTTATTTAAAAAATGAAAAGTTACACTTGCAGATGCATTTAAGCATTTCCGTAAGACGCCCGTTGGGCTCAAGTGCTTTCGCACCCCATGCAACGTTTCAAAACTAACTTGCATATGAAGAAGAAAAAGAGAAGAGAGAAGAAGGGAGAAAGGGGCAGAAAAACTGGAGTTCCGGTAGTGAGAAAAAGACTCACCCTTCAAGTTTTTCTCCCCTTTTTCTTTTCGACCTTGCGCCACTCTCCTTGAGTGGGCTCAATCGAAGCTAAGACTAACTGTGTTTCTGCTTTTTGTGATGCTGTTTCCTTGTCTGAGTCTGAAGTGTCTGAGTGGTGATGTCTTTTGATCCCTCCCATATTCAGATCCTCGCTTGCCTTCTCTGCCTGATTTGGGTGAAACTGGGCAGCCTTGTTGTCTGATGTGGTTCCCTTCTGAGTCTCCATTTCTTGAGAAACCTCGGCATTCTCTGTGGGGGTCTCTTCCTCCTCTGCTTCTGATTCTTCGTCCTCTGAGTCTGGGGGGGGAAATTGCCATCCTTTCCTCTGTTTCCCTTTCTGTTTCTTTTTACTGTTTACTTTCTTGGCTTCTGGACATGTGCTTTGCAGGTGTCCTGTCTGCCTACAGAGCCTGCATCTGAAAGCTGTGTTTTCATAATCTAGTGCTTGCAGCCAGTTCTGTTGTTTGTAGATCAGCCTTATGTTGTCCGGCAGCCCTTTACTTAGATCTGCTTCCACACAAATACGTGCGAAAGTGTAGACCCTTTCATCAATCCTTTCCAGATATGTTTTGATATATTTCCCCATGCTGTTCCCAATGCCTTCTAAGACTCGTTCACTCCAGAAGTGAAGGGGAAGGTTGTATAGGCGGACCCAGACCGGTACTTTGGAAACAATCATTTTGTTTGGATCGAAATCTGGAAACCAGGGGGTCATAAACAGCCTCGATGTTCCCCAAAACCAGGGCCTAGCACTGATGATTGTATCTCTGGCTTCCTTTGATGCAAATCTTACTATAAAGAACCCCTTGGAGCATAGATGTATGTCACATTCCATGGTCCAAGTGATGAAGATCCAGTGGAATAGATCCATTGGTTTTGGCCAAAAACTGTTAAAACGGCATATTAGGGCCTGCGTTTCATAGGACTTAACAAAATCATCCAGCCCTATAGAATCAAAGTTAAGGGCTGGGGTTTGCCCTAGCTGATCTACTATGTATGGCCTAGGTGTATTTCCACCTTGATCTGGAGAGGACCCTGAGTCTCTGTTCCCCTGTAAAATGTTTTTGTAGGAGGAGCCTCCCTTGAGTTGATGCTAGGGTGCTGTCTTTTTCCCCTTGTCTCCCCTTGAGGAGCTTGGCTGTCCCTGAGGCAGAGCCCCTCCTCTCAGCCTTAGGTTTAAAGCAATGATTGTTCCTGGATTAATCTCATAACTTCCTAGCGTTCTACTATCCTGGAGGGACCACCTACCACTGACCAAATGTTGGATCTGAACTGGGTATCCCGTCGTTGCCCATATTTGCTGTTTCAGCTGCAATATGGTGCTTCCTGCATGAACCCACACTAAATGTGTTTTCCCCTCAGGGGGTTTAATAAAAATCTGAAAGCTAGTTGTTGTTACTTGCTCTCGATGTAAACAATCTTCCAGATCTGGCCTTGTATTGGGTCGTTTTTCCTTGTGCATGTCTAGATCTACAAAAACTCTGCTCGTTCTATTCTTGTTGCCATCGATTTGCTACCTGGGATCTGGTTGTTCTCGAATATTGGCTAGATCAGGTAGATCCAGGCCGTATCTGCAGTGTTTGGATCTATGCGTAGAGAGGGGAGGCGGATCTGCACCATGCAGTCCCCCTTCATTGATAAGATGGCTGCATGGCTCAAATTCACAGTTGGGCGCCTCGATCCTCTGCAGCCCTAAAACCTCTTCGTATACCCACACAAGGCAGTGGTCTTCCGTCGCTGTCCTCGCCGCGTGATCTAGTTGGAGTCCTGGCAGTAGAACGCGGTCACCCGGGTCAATAACCTCGGCTGCTTCATCTGGAATTTGGTTCAGAATATAGCACGAAAAAACAATTGCGTGGATCTGATCCGATTTTATGAGCAGAGCGCCGTTTGTGAAGACCCTGAAACCGAGCGTTTGGCTGCAAGAGGTGAGCCATTTCTCTGAAAACGTTTGTACTAAGAAAACCCTTTCAGCACCGTAGAGATAAGCATTCTCCGTAACCCCAAGCCATGGATCCCCATCGGCCCCTGTAGCAGGCTTAGGGACGGCTGCGGCGGAAAACAGAAACCTGCGTGAGAAAACCCTAGCACTCGCCATTTCGCTCTCCAATATGATTTCCGTTATTCCCCTTCCTTCCTTCACACAGTTCATATTCAGTCATTTTCATAAAAATATCCCTTTTCCTAAGGTCAAAACCCTTTTTACCTAGGAAAAGTAAAAATTCCATGTCAAAATTCCTTTTTACACAAAAACCCATAAAAACATCTTTACCCTAAGTATTAATGCTTATATGAAAAGTCAAATGATTCATTAAAAAAACATTATACTTAGTCATTTTTTCCTTTCCGCTCATATTTCATATTAACACTAACCTTATGTATTAAAACCCTTAAAATATCCCTTTCCCGTATATTATTAAATTCCTTTATAACATACCCCGAAACCTTAGTTTTGTTTAAAAAAATATGCAATTTTATTAAAATATCGCATCGCAAAATGTTGGCAGATCGCAACCTTCCATATCAATCCACCTTTCCCCGATTGCGATATGCGATATGCGATATATGATAGACCCAGACTCGAGGCCAATATATATCATGTTTCATTCCGTTTCGCATCCGCTTCCATTGCAATTCCCCACCAAAGCATAACCCTCCACCTATTGCGATTCCCGACTGCGATATGGAACCCGAACTCGAATCATATATATATCACAGTTCAATGCTACATCGCATCCGCTTTTATCGCAAGTCTTAGTTGTAACATTAGCCCCCGCCATTTGCGATCTCCGATTGTGATGGGGCCTGGACCCGACGCTGCATATATTATAGCCTATCGCTATATCGCATCCACATCCATCGCATCTCCCCACCAAAACAACAACCTCCATCATTTGTGACCTCCGATTGCGATAGACCCAGACCCCACCAATTATATGTCATATTTCATTTCACGTCACATCTGCCCCTAATCATATTCTCTTGCGAAGCGCTTTCCCTCGCCATACTGCGATTGCGATATGCAAACAAGGCATGGAACCGATATCATTATCTGCTCCGATTTATATATTTTCAAATCCACCATATGCGTTTTACGAAGATTTTCTTTGTAAAATCGTTTTTACGATTTATAACGAAGAATTAATTTAAGCCTACATTTAACCTTAATCTCAGTTCAAACCCAGACTAAAGCTATTCCTGCCATGATTAATCCTTTGCATTGCTTTTTCGCTCCACCTCTGCCCAATAGTTTAAAAGTTAACTTTTTCTCCATTTAAACAAAAAGCACCATTTGCCCTGTTTTGCATGTTTTACACAGCGCAGCCTCCATTATGCCTTTGCGGCCATTAAAGCCATTGTTTACCCTCTGATATACCCGGACTCCTTCCGATAGCCTTTAAAGCTCAAAAAGTCCATCATGACCTCCTCTGTCACAATGTTTTTCTTAATAGTTTCTGGGTTTTGCAGGTGAGGACTGCTGTTCCAGGTTTATAAACAAAAAGCCTGCATAACAGTTTGAAGAAACAATATGAAGATTTACTGTTGAAAAATACATTAAAACCTGAAATGCACAGTCAAATCTACCCAGCAAGGTTAAAGAGAGTTACAAAGTTTAAAGAAGCCAGATGAAAGATCAAAATGAAGAAAACAGGCAGCGTAGAGGATACCAACAATCGACCAGCTAAAGGAGAAAAATATTAGACAACAAAGCCAGCACAACCTGAATAAAGGGGACAGTGAGAAGGAGTTCAAACAACTGCCCCTATCTTCTTGCCATGAAGATCATTCTTTTCCTAAAAATCTTAATCTGTTTTAGGATCTTTTCTTAGTTTTATTAATGTATAAATAACTCTCTTCTCGAGATGTTATTGGTTCGGAGTTCAAGATTCATAGTTCATTGCTTGTAAAGTTGTGACTGTTTATACTACTTTGAACCTAGAAGCCACCTTTGAAGGAAGCTTTTGCTGACACTTGATGTAATCGGTCTTTCTGGAACCTTAATACAAAGAAAAGGATTCTGAATATGGTCTTGCACAGTTTGTGTTATCCTGTAAGTTTTTCCAGTTTTCAATCATTATGTTATTTCTTCATATGCTTATGACTTACAGAGATATCTAGGTAGGAACAATTAGAGTTTCAATTGATTCCTATAAGCTCCTGAAGTGATCATCTATTAAAGAGATTGGATTAATGCAATTGTTTGTGTAGCTAATCCCCTCTAATCAATAAATCATCAACATCTTGTGTAAGCTTACGTATACCGCCTTGAATCTTTTGAACGTAGTTCAAAAGGTTTTCCCACTTATGATTGTTCTGTTTTACAGTCCGGAAACTGTGATAATCATATTTTTTGCTGTCATCTACTCACAACTATTTTGATCTATATCACTGTGTGATGCTTTATAGCATCCCTTTGTTGAAGTATTAATATACCCCAAAGGATTAATTTCTTCAATTCTACATCTGTCTTCATTCATTGGTCTTCCAAAAGTAAAACAAAAAACCCCCAAAACGAATTATTTTAGATGCTCTGGCATTGGTAGCTTGACCTACTACTATCTCAGAGGTACAACAGGTGCGAAGAGTGAAGATTTGGTCAATGGTATGATGATTCGGTCGAAAACCTGCATGTCCCCTAGCTATGGGTTGTCTCTGCTCATGGTCACTGGAGAGATTCCTATGTAGAACAATGCAATACAAGTTCGAGAACGTGTGACCCACCATGATCATTTTGTAGTTATTGGGATTTGATCTGGAACCTGACTTGTGGATCAGATGGATGATGTGGTGTGCCCATTTCAGTGGAAAACCTTGACGGACTACATGGTTGAAGAGATCAAACAAGTATCTAACCAAAGCACGAAAACCGTGCTTAAATAACTTTGCTTGGTAGCCTTCGTCATCGGCTACTTTGAAGGTTGTTCATCACCTAAATGACCTCTCTAATATCTCCATCTGAGAATAGATAATAGGAAGAGGGTGGAGAGGTAACATTAATTTGGGCCTACCCAGGAATATCATAAAGGTTGGAATTGTGAGAGAACATGGATGTAGGGTGGAGGTCAGGTGGAAGAGGGGAGCATCAGGGAAGGATGGTACACCATAATTGTTTATAGGAGTGGGCAAGGAGAGCAGAAAGTTCTCGTCTTCTATGGGAGATAAAGAGTTGTTTCTTGTGACGAAGGAGACGATGATAAGAAGCTTTTAGGTCGGACTAGAAGGGTTGAGAGTGGGTGAAAGCATATGGAAGTTCTCGATGTAGAGTCTTGCATTCCTCATCATACCATTTGTTCATGGGGCAAGATCCAACTTTAGGGGAGATGGAAGTGGAACGAGTGGAGTGGGGGAAGGATTTCAGTGCTGCTTCCCAAATGGCAGCTAAAAGACAGGTGTATTTAGTGGAAGCAGCATCAAGCAAGGAGAACTAGGTTTTCTATGGGAGCATCTTGCGTAGGGTAGAGGAAAAAATGTCAGGGTCTCCTTCGTCAAATCGAAAGGTAGTTCGGGGTGGGCCCCGAGGGGAGGGATGGGGTGGAAGGAGAGGGTCAAACCGAAGAGAGAAGGAAAGACGTGCATGATCAGCAAGGCGGATGGGGGAGACTGAGAAATGGTGAATAAAAGGGAGCAAGTTATGGCTAGCGAGTACATAATCAACTGCACTCGCACCCCTGCCATATGGCCGACAAGTGAACAAGTGAGAGTCTGGGAAACTTGGGAGACCATTTAGAATCAACAACTCCTGAGATTCCCCAACTGCAATAGATGTTTACCATAAATTGTAATGGGCCCTAAAGCATCATCTGACATTCGGTGAAGCCCTACTAAATTTGGATCTATCCCCTGGGTACAAAATACATCCTCTGATCGGTCATGGAGAGGGATCTGGAGATCTCTAGTGCAAGCATTGAAGTCACCTAGGGTGATGACTTCCCCAACAACACAATATCAGGTGATGTCGGTGTACAAGTCTATAAAGGGATCCCCATTTGAGCCATTATGGACAACAAATGGTGAAGAGGCTGGGGGGAAGTAACAAACTGCAATGTAGATGTCCCTCGGAGGAGAGACTCTAACACTAATCTGAATCCACATAAACCCGACAAACTCATCTTCGACTACCAAAGATACCCTATTCCGGAGTGATTCACTAGCCAAAAAGCAACTCCACCTGATTCTCTGAACCCTCCTGAGCTCCTCGTCTCTTGCCTACAAACTGAGATCCAATGGTAACTTGCAATATATGGGAGGAGTTGAATAGGGCTTGTATGAGTCTCGGTCACGAAGAGGATGTCTGTTGATTCGAGAGCATCATACAAGAGTCCTAGCGATGACTAGAAAGATCCATTGACATTCCAACAATGAATAGAAATTCCTATACCCTGTCGCCTCCACAAGCGGGCTCGTCATTTGGAACCTCTAGTTCAGGGTTTCCACCGAGGTGGGAAGGAGTCTTGAATGATTGCCCGAATATTCCTGATGACCGCCCATTTCGCTACTTGTCGTTTTGCCATAACTTGTTCTCTGGATTGTTTAAGTTCGATAACCTGTGATCGAGTGAGGTCCTCATCCAAGAAAATCTTGTTGGGAAGAGAAAACAACTTCCGCTTAGCCCTGAGGGCGCAGAGTCGATTAGATGCAGTTTGAAACCTGAGGAAGAGAGTGGAGTTGTAGCCCAGCCAGGCTCTGTCCAAAGCTATATCAGGGAGGCTAAGGGTGTCCCGAAGGAACCTAGCCCCCACTTCCATAGGATCTAGAGAGGGGTGGGGTAAGGGGAGACCTCTCACCTTGAGATTCAATTCTCTTGCCCGTCTGTTGCGTTCTTCCCCAAGTTTTGCTTGCATCACCTCCTCAACTGCTGCAAGAGGGGTAGGAGTTTTATCCTTCCCTCAAACCACCTGTACCCAAGAATTGATGTGTGTCTCTGTTTCTTGTTTGAAGGTGGCTTGTTGGGATCGAATTTCTTCTTGCTTGCTTTTAAGGTCAAGAATTTCTGCATGCAGTGCACCATTTGGAGGATGGAGAATTTCTTGCTCTTTAGTTTCATGTAACATATTCTTAAGGAATAAATTATCCCCCTCCACCTCTGAAACTTTGGTAAAGAGGGTGTGTATTTCTGAACGGAGCTGCTTGTTTTCAGTTTCGAGAAATTCCATTTTCCACAACATTTGTTTTACCAATGCTGTCTAGAATGAGAAATCAGACTTTGGGCTGACTACCACTTGCTCTTGCTAGTTTTCAACATATGATAATTCGGCAAGGCTAAACATGTCATATTGGCAATAATTCTTCTTATTGCACGAATCCAATCCTTGAATTTGGAACCCATTCTTTTGTCTGTGTCTGTTCCTCAACAATAAAATTCATCAAAGGATTTAGAGAAAACCCATCTACTGCCATCTTGGTATTAGAGTCACTGTTAAATTTCGTGGGAAGATTTCATCACACAATTGACGTGCATCCTTGGGCTGCCTATTCTGTTTTAGTAATTTGCCCTGTTCCTCACTGCTGCTCAAGTTGCCCCATGCTTGTAGTGGAAAAGTGTAGGTTTTAACCCCATACAGAAATTACCTGCATACGAATTCTAAAACACAGAAAATAAATTATGCGAGAGAATAACACATATACACAGAGATTTTCCCCTGGATCCCAAAACCAGGACTACCAGCTTGGTTTTTCATTATGTTCCTTTCAATGTTATAATACATATTTATACATGCCGAAGCATCCAATACCATGGACCTAAAACCATCGCATCCAAAAACATGTGCGAAAAACATGCACAAAACCATAGGTGGGTCCGCCCATCCTAACATAGGGTCCAAAACCAAAATTTTCCACGGCGCTGCCCCGAACCCCATAAAGTGGGGTTACGGGTACCCCTCAAATCCCTTGTGACCTCCCCCATCTAACCCTCAGTTAAGTATGTGGGCTAGTTGTTGGTACCATCCTATGACCTCCTTTTTCCTCCTAAAACATATCATTTGCCTACTTCTTTTCATCATATATCTCTTAGATTCCTTGAAAATTGATTAGTTAATAGTCCTATAGTTATTAAAATGCATTGAAATTGATTTAGGAGTTTTATGTTAAAGAATTAGAAGTTTTTGGTAAAATGGTTACAGGAAGTTCCAACATCCTGTAATTGGCTCATTGTTTGACATGTGGCACAATAGCTAGGCTAGAGCGAAAGGTAGGGATGAAAAGTAGAATGTCCAAGCATGGACGAATACCTATCCTACAGCAGAATCGACCCTCCTACATGCGCGATCAACACAGGTCAAAGTATGGCATACTGGCGACAAAGGCAGCAACAGCAGAGCATTCTAAATTGATTTAGCTTTTGTTCCTTTTTGAAATCAGTTTAGGATGGAAACATTTTAAAAATCTCGACATGATAAAAGCGGCAACAACCATATCATGAATGTACATTCGTTTTCGAAATGTAAGGGTTGTAAAAAGACATATGTAAATACAGTCCAGTGTAATCAACGTATGGTAATCGTTGTATCATTTGAAACAGAGTTTTGAACTTAATATCAAGAACATAGTTACAATCACGACCCTTGTCTTGTTGCGTTGATTTGATAACCGGTTGAATACAGTCCAGTATACCTCTGGAACGCGGACGGGCCTTGAGTTAAACTGGTATACTGTCATTTCCTTTTTATTCGCAACTTAGGGTATTACATGACATGCACAGTAATTAAGATTGGTTTCCGATTTCAATAGTTAAGATTGGTTGTTGATTTCAATCGAATGCATATGGTTTGTGTTTGTGATAATGCTTGAACAGTCCATCACTGAGATCGTGAATCGTATCCTGTAAGGGATTCAATCCCTTTGTTGTCCTTTAAAGCAATGTCATGAACTTTGTTTTCATTTCAAAATCTGTTTATGATCTCTGTATATTTTTATCTTGTATGAATATTAGTGAATGCTGGGTATTTGCTAAACAAGGGTTTTATGTATAATGTCTCTGTAAGGAGATTGAAATCTTGGTTTGTAGTGATACACAGTGTTTAATTTGGTAAATGAATTTAATGACAGTGTTGTAATCAGGTATATTAGCAGAGTGACCTAAGTGTTTGGATGATAGGTAACATACCCCAATATTCCGCAAAGAAGTTCTGTGACCTACATCATAACCACTTAGCTAATAATCCTTTATGTCTATATACTTTAGACGCATGCCTCTAAGCTTACGCATCCTAGTCGATAATAAATATGGTATAGTCTAGTACCCTAGATAGAACACTACACTTGTCATGGAAAGAATATAACACAACCGAACATTCTCCCACTTGTTGTTTTCTTTCACAAGGGGCCACAAGAGAGCTTAGTCATTTTTCTAGCCTTGAAACACCCATTGTCTCTCTACACCAAGATAAATTCTCAGAGCTCACAGATTTTGTCAATGCATCTGCAGTATTCTTCAAAATGTCGACCTTTACCAGCAACACCTGTTTTTCTTCTATCATATCCCTCACAAAGTGATACTGAACATCAATGTGCTTTGTCTTTGAATGATATGCGGGGTTCTTTGCCAAGAAAATTGCACTTTGGGTATCATAGTCTATCCTTATAGCTCCCTGTACTAACCCCATACTTGAACACAATCTCTGCAACCAACTACTTCCTTGCTTGCATGAGTGGTTGCCATGTATTCTTCCTCTGTAGTTGATAGTGCCACTACAAATTGTTTCTTACTCATCCAACTGACTGCACCTCCAAATAGTTTAAACACATACCCACTTGTAGATCTTCTCTGATCCAGATCTCCAGCCCAGTCTGCATCAACAAAGCCATGAATATCCAACACTCTGTCCAATCCTGATCTTCCTTGGTAGCACAAACCATAATCACTATTGCCACGCAAATACCTGAAAACCCGCTTCACTGCTATCCAATGCTCCTTTCCTGGTTTTGACATAAACCTGCTCAATACTCCCACTGCATGTGCAATATCTGGTCTAGTACAGACCATTCCATACATCAAGCTACCGACTGCACTTGCATATTGAACACGGGACATGTCCTCTTCCTCTTCTTGTGTCTTGGGACACTGTTCAGCAGATAACCTCACACCTACAGGAATAAGAACCTTCACCGGTTTACTATCCTGCATGTTAAACCTCTGCAGTATTGTCTCGACATACTTCCTATGGTTTAATTAGAGCTTCCTCTTTGCTCGATCTCTTTTAATTTCCATGCCCAAAATATAGTTTGCAGCACCAGGATCGTTCATGTCGAATTTGGAGGACAATTAGGTCTTCAAATCCTGGATAATTTCTTTGTCATTTCCAACCAGCAACATATCATCCACATACAATACCAAATAAATAACACGATCACCAATTAATTTAAAATACACACAGTGATTTGCTTTGCTTCTGGTGAAGCAAAGTCCTCGTATAAATGTATCAAATTTCCGATACCACATCCTTAGTGACTGTTTTAACCCATACAGAGACTTCTTTAACTTGCATACCAGTTCTTTCTTACCCTTCACTGCAAAGCCTTCAGGTTGCTTAATGTAGATTTCCTCTTCCAGATCCCCGTGAAGAAATGTTGTCTTCACATCCATCTGTTCTACCTCAAAATCAAAAGCAGCAAAAACAGATAAAAGTAATCTAATAGAAGTTGCCTTTGCAACAAGAGAAAAAATATCACCAAAATCAATTCCCGACACCTGGGAATAACTTTTGCTACCAACCGAGCTTTGTATTTCTCCACTTTTCCTTCTGCATTTGTCTTCTTTTTGAACACCCATTTGTTGCCAAAGGGTTTCCTTCCAGCCGGCAACTCCACCAGATCCCAAGCCTCATTTTTGTACAAAGATGCCATTTCATCAACCATGGCCTCTTTCCAGAGTTTTCCATCCTCTGAATCCACTGCTTCCTTCACAGTTCTGGGATCATCATCAGTAACAGACAAAGCAAAATTTGAACAGAAATAAGATGGACTATACCTTTTTGGTTGCCTTCTTTCTCGAATTGATCTTCTCACAGCCGGAGTTTGTGGCTCTTCATCTTCTAATTCCTCCTCTGCTATAGAGTCTGATTCTTCCTCCTTTAGCTCAAACTCTATCTTCTCAGGTTCCTTTGGTTGGACTTCATGTTTAATAACATCTTTCACCTCTTTGAACACCACATCTTGGCTGTACACAACCTTCCTTGTTACTGGGTTCCAAAGCTTATAACCCTTTAAACCTTACTTATACCCAATAAAGATGCACGTTTCAGATTTACTATCCAACTTGGTTCGTTTCTCCTTTGGAACATGTACATATGCATCACATTCAAATACCTTCAGATGTGAAAGAGAGGGTTTCTTACTAGTCCATTCCTCTTGTGGAGTCTTATCCTCCAACACTGATGAAGGTGACCTGTTGACCAGGTAACATTCAGTATCCACCGCCTCTGCCCAGAATTCCTGTCCTAACCCGGCACCATTGAGCATGCTTCTTGCCCTTTCCATCAATGTCTTATTCATTCTTTCTGCAACTCCATTTTGCTGAGGTGTATATGGAGTAATCTTCTGTCATGCTATACCACACTTCTTACAGATTTTTTCAAATTCCTTGCTGCAAAACTCTCCACCATTATCTATCCTCAGCACCTTTATCTTCTTCTCTGTCTGATTTTCCATGGGAGCCTTAAATTCTTTAAACCTGTCAAAGGCTTCAGATTTCTTCTTAAGGAAATATATCCATGTATTCCTTGAGAAGTCATCTATAAATGATACATAGTACATACACTTACCTAGTGATGGAACCTTCACAGGTCCAAACACATCACTGTGCACAAGTTCTAATATCTGTTTCGCCCTCTTACTACCAGAGGGGAAACTCACCCGATTCTTCTTCCCATATACACAATTTTCACAGAAATCAAAATCCAGAGAGCTATTACTCATACCTTCTACCATACCTTTACCATGAAGTATTCGAAGACCTTTCTCTCCAGTATGTCCAAGCCTTTGATGCCACAACATGGTCTTCTCTCCAGAGACCACTAGATTTTCTGCTCCGCTTTCAAGGATCAGAGAACTATTGCACCCATCAACAACATTGCTACCTTGCAGCTTATACAGAGTTCCAATCCAAACTCCTCGCATCAATACCAGTGCTACCCGAACCATCTTGCAGGTATCCTTCTCGAACACTGTTTTTACTCCTGCATCATCCAACTTTCTTACAGAAATCATATTTCTGGCCAATGTAGGAATATGCAGAACAACTGGAAGTGTTCTAACCCTTCCACCTTGCAACTTCAATTTTACTTTTCTGCGACCAACGATTCTAGCCTTCCTATCATCCCCTAGGAAGACATCACCACCATCATATTTCTCATACTCGCAGAACCACTCTCTATGGGGAGTGAAGTGAAAGGATGCACCTGAGTCAATCAACCATGCCTCATGATCTACATGTGTACTTGAAGAAGCCAAGTACACATCCCCACCTTCATCTGAGGTGGTTTTTGCCTCTGCAGAAGGAGCATCATCAGATCCCTTTCCTTTGTCAGGAGCTTTAGATTTACAGTGCCTTTTGTAGTGCCCTTCCTTTTTGCATTTCCAACACACCACCTTTACAGGTTTTCCTGGAGATTTAGATCTCCCACTCGATGACTTATTTTTGTTTCTGTTCTGGGACCGTCCTCGCACAGACAAGGCATCACCATTCTGGCTCTCCATATTTTTTTGTCTCATCTCCTCCGTCAGCAAGGATGAGACTATTTCATCAAACTGTAAGGCAGTTGCATTGCTACCTATTGCAATAACTAGACTATCCCACGAATCTGGTAGAGAACACAACAAACCAATGCATTTATCTTCATCTGAAATTTTAATATCAACAGATGCTAACTGACTTACCACAATATTAAATGCATTCAGATTCTCTGTCACCGAGTCTCCATCTTTCATCCTTAGGTTATACAGCTTTTTCCGCAGGTACAGTTTATTCACCAGAGACTTAGATTGGTACAAAGTCCCTAACTTGTCCCACAAATCCTTTGCCGTAGCTTCCCTTGATACATTCAGCAATACTGAATCTGAGACACACAATCGTATTGTGATCTTTGCCTTCCGATCCAAATTCTTCCACTCTTCATCGGACACTCTCGTTGGTTTAGTACCCGGATCTACCGCGATCCACTAATCTTTATCCACGAACAGATCCTCCATCTTGAGTTTCCACAACTCAAAACTCTGACCATTAAATTTCTCGATCTCTATCTTTCCACTGCTCGCCATCTTCTTTCACCACCAGAATCAATCTTGCAGATCTCCCATTGAACAGGGTCTACCACAGGCCCGCGCGAAACCCCTCAGCAACAAAGGCGTCCCCTTGAAGCCAAAACTGCTCTGATACCAAATGTAGGTGTTAAACCCGTACATAAATTACCTGCATACGAATTCTAAAACACAGAAAATAAACAATGCGAGAGAATAACGCATAAAACACATATACATAGATATTTTCCCCTGGATCCCAAAACCGGGACTACCAACTTGTTTTTTCATTATGTTCCTTTCAATGTTATAATACACATTTATACATGCCGAAGCATCCATTACCATGGACCGAAAACCATCGTGTCTAAAAACATGTGCGAAAAACATGCACAAAACCATAGGTGGGTCCGCCCATCCTAACATAGGGCCCAAAACCAAAATTTTCCGAGGCGCTGCCCCGGACCCCATCAAGTGGGGTTACAGGTACCCCTCAAACTCCCTGTGACCTCCCCCCTCTAACCCTCGGTTAAGTACGTGGGCTAGTCGTGGAAAGAATATAACACAACCCAACAAAAAGTTGAGTCTCGATGGTGGCTATGCTCAGTGGTGGGTGGAAGTTTCCAAACTCATCATTTACTAAATTTGTTTGCCCGTTGCTCCTCTGCTCCTCTATATTTATGCAAATGAGTTCGCCTACAACTGCTCGGATGGAAGAATGGCTCACGACAGTGGTAGTTGCGGCTCACGGTGCCTCTGGCTTGGGGTTCACTGCATTTGCCACAGTCGATATCTATGGTCCAACTCTAAGTCGGATAGTCGAGTGGGCCCTCCTCAATGCTTGGCCTATGCAGAGGCACTTGTGTAATCACCAGGGAGGAGTAGCTATCATGATCAGCCTGTGCATAGGCGCTTCGGATGGTAGAATGGCTCAACTCAACAAACTACTCATAGAGAAACTTAAGGAGCCAAGACAATGTGAACTGATAATGCATAATAAATGGGAAATATCAATGTCTTAAGTTAAGCTATGCAATTCTATTGATGTTGTGAATGTAGAGGATACCTATGGAAATTGTTCTTTCATTGTTTAAATTTCTTGATGGCTTGTTCCAATTTAAATCACTCTGTTTCTCTCATTTTTTTCCATGTTTGAAGTTTACCTATGCAAACCCGATTCAAATAAAAAAGAGAACAATGTTGTTGCCATGTTCTTGACCTTTGAATTCCCTACATACTACACTACCAGTTATATTTTGCAAGCTCTCACAATGGTGATATACATTGGATATATAAAATTTTCTATAAGTATACATAGTTAAACTCAGTCACTTAAGGAAAACTGAAAGAAAAGAAAATAGGGGATTGCCTATTAATTACATTATTTACCTAAAACGTGATATGTTTTCCCCATACCCAAGTTTTGTTACAAGCTTAAATGCATTGCAAGGTGTTTGCTCATCAATAAATTTGTTGTTTATGTATATCACTTGCCTTTGTTACTGATACCCAATACTCCATTTAATGAGAAAGAAGCATGCATAGTGAGGGCACTTTATACATGCATTTTGTTTGAAAGTCTTGGCTATGCATATAATGATACTTAGGTGTGAGTTACATTGGTAAAGAAATAAAATAAACAATTAGGGCTTTCCACCTTCATGGTAGCTATATTAGCACTATTCTCTCATCATTTTATACCCTTATTGTTCCAATACCATGTTTTACAAAAAATAGACAAATCATTGGAGTAAACTGAACCCATATTCTATAAATCTACATGCAATTCATTATTACTTCATCCTCTCAAGCCTCATACTTCCTAACCCTAGCTATCATTTAATTGTATAAATGAACATTTAGTGAAGTATTATTTATTTATATTTGCATGCCATTGATAGTATGTTAATTGCTTGAAATGTTTATGGAATGGAGAATGACATTTTTTATGCACACTGCTACATGTGTTTCTCTATTAGAGGTTATCATGGATCTCAAAGAGGACATGACATGAGACCTGAGGTCATTTGGAAATAAGGGAGGGATAAGAGTATAGGAATTCTATATATTTTGATGCAAATTCTGCTGAGTTTAATTAGCTAACACAAACATTATATCTTTTACTATGTGCACAAGCATTACCTCAATGTCTTATACCTATTAATTCCCCCTTGCAACCTCACCTCAACATAGAAGACATCCCTCGGGATCGACTAGACCTTATGAATGATGGGTGGGGAGAAAACCCAAATAGGCCTACCTCTAGGATTTCTAATCAGCCGAGCAATCATAAGAAACCACATGTGCCAAACACTACCCCTATTTCTACCTCCACCAATTCACTTACTCAAGATCAACAACCCATCGAGATCAAGTCTTCCTCACTAAAGTTGTTAGCTAATGAAAAGAGAAAACAATCTTTGGTCAAATCCCCTAGCACTAATTCTCCCCAGTCTTGTTGTAATCACTCAAAAGTAGACACTAAGAATACAACAAGATACAACAAAAGGGAGATTTCATATTTAAACTTGCACCCAAAATTGTCTCAGTATTGATATTTACTTTTAGTATGGTCATATTAATGATATGCACTTTATTTTGGCTAGATTAAACATTAATTTTTTTTACTAAAAGCTATGATGCTTAAGATATTTTTGAAATTCAAATGTTATTTTTTTAAAGGTTAATGAGAGGGAGATTTTATATTTGGACATGCACCAAAAATTGTCTCAATATTGATGTTTTTACTTTTATTATGGTCATATTGATGGCATGCGCTTTATTTTGACTAGATTAGACATCAAAATTTTTGAATAAAAGCTATGATGCTTATTGTATTTTTGAAGAAGAAATGTTTTTTTTTAAGCTCAAATTCTATTATCATTGTGAAATTACAAAAGTCCAAAATCTCTGCCTATCAATGGCTTACCACTTGGGAAACTGTACCACTAACAAAACAACAAAGCATCTATCTAAAAAATCCCAGAGTTCACAATAGCAATCTCAAATGGTAGAGTAACCATAGGCTTTTCAAAATGATACATAAATAGTTTGCTATGATATATTTTTGAATAGAAATTAGCATTTGGTTTCAAATTGGCGTTAAGAGGACTAGTAGAATATTAAAAACAATAAGACTAAAAGTTAGACATCATGAAAATAATTAAGAAGAGATGAAATAGTCCACCTTAATTGGGTTGAGATCCCCAAGGTTACAATAACTCATACCAACTCCAGGTGTCACGCTAACATCAATGTTCTTGAGGTGCTTATTCATGTATTTTTGTTGAAGCACCACATCGTCTAGGACTAGTAAGATCTTGTTCTTAGTATCATTATTCTCCAAAATAACTCACTCCAACAATGACTTTGTCCTCCAATAAAGGTCAATTGTAAGCAAATATTAGTTTTGTCAACCAAGGGTATGACCCATGTCTGGCATCCATTCCCACACATCCTTTGAAACTTCAGAGTCTAACAAGAATTGACATCCAACAACTATATTAGTTTTGAACTCCCTTATCTCCTCCTGGGTCATTGGCTAAATTTATTTCCTAGATAATTGTGTTGAATTCTCTACCTTCATGCAAACTCAAGAGCCTCCCCACAAACTACATCCCCCACATCCTCTCTAATGACACATATGTTGATGAACCATTTTGGAAAACAGGGAGAAGTAGACATAAACCAAATTCACTGAAAGGAACAACAAATAAAGGCTAAGAAACAGAGTGAAAGCACGCATGCAAAAAATCCATGGCCACTGGGAGTGATATGGGATCTTTCCTTCTGTGATGTTAAACAAAAATGCTTAAAGAGCATGAAAATACCATAAATGCAACATCCATGAAGAATCAACACAAAATGAAGGAAATATATATATAATGCACCAATATTTGTTAGGGAAGTTCAATCACAATGTGTGAGCTGCGTCTTTGGGCCCAACTTCAAAGTGTAGAGAGCTCTATATTATCTCAACAAAATAATGGCAAGTACATGGAAAAATACGTGGCAATACCTCACTTTTGGGAGTGACCTGGAATTTTGTTGCTGATATCCCAATTATGACTGCACCAGTGGATTCCTTGTTAAATTTCATGAAAAATGAGTATAAACTTGATTAGGTTCTGTAACTTTCACCTCTGGGTCCCTTACGGGATCTTCAAGATGCCACAATATTCAGAATATTCTAGGAACATTCCTATATAATATTATCCAAAATATACCTTGGAATCAATCTCGAAAAGTGCATCCGCCCAACACGGTTCAACTGTGCAGAGTTCTACTTGGCTCGACCTCCACCTCCCTCTGTGTTGGTCGAATTGTGGGTTAAATACGTATTGTAGGGTAGACAAACCAACATGTATCGTTGGGCATGTTGGTTGTCGTTGCTATGTTAATGCATTGCAGTTGGGGGAGGTCCTAGGGTCAAGTTAGCGAGCCTCCTCACTTGGCTTTTGGAACATTATAATATATGTGTGGTTTGTCATAACGTATGTTGGTTTTGAAATAGTTCCAACTGCATGGTTATATATATATATATGTAACATGTAATCATCCAATACTCTAACTGTTTTTTCCACATGTTCCAGTTTTCCATGTGTCCATGGGTTAGCTAGGACCTTGTGGGCTTCCAGTTGGGTGCCACGTGGCACCATTTGATTCGGTCGTGTGGTGCCTACCCATTGACCCACGTGTGTGCCAAATCACCCATGTTCTATCAACTTGCCTTGACACGTTGCATATGCCGTGTGTTGACAGTATTGCCATGTCGACCCTTGTGGGTCCCACCAACTATTGACTGGGATTCCAAATGGAAACTTGTGGGAGTGCCACATGGCACCCTAGGGTCGCACCCACATATAATTTTTGTTGTTTGTTCCAAATTTCAAATGAGCATAACTTTTTCATAGAGACTCAGATTGAGGTGTGGTTCACGTCATTGGAATTGTCTCGACAAGATCTATGACTTGGTGCTAGTTTTGTTGATATTTTAGGACTTCAAATTTTGAGCCTTTCTAGATCCTCCTGGATCATTCCTTCCCACTCAGAAGCTTTTGGGCCTCCAAAAGGCTTATCAATCAATAGGTAGGTGAGGGAAGTGCTCCCTCACTTTCTCTTTTTCAATCCATCGTGCCTTGCTGGGATGCATTCCTTTGAAACTCACTCAAAGGTACTCCACATCTCCCCATTATGAAGTCTTGGTTCTTCTATATAAGATGATGTATTCAAGAAACTTGTCCAAGTATTATGGAGTGAAATCATTCACTGATGGAACTTAACCATTCTCTTCTAGATCCATGATTAGGGTAGTTCATAAAGTTTCAAGTTCTCAACATTGACTATGGAATACATCTACACATAAGATGGAAGATCAATGCGATAAGCATTTGTCCCAATCTTTTCTAAGATGGTGAATGGACCACATCTAATTGGTTTCAATTTCTTTCCTTCTCCCTTCAATTTATCCTTGCTAATGTGAGCCCATACTCTATTTCCAACCTAGAACTGATGATCAACTTTGTGCTTGTCATGTTGGGCCTTATATTTTGCTTTAATCTTTTCCAAATGTTCCCGCACTACTTGATGTATCATTTGGATCCTTTGAATGAACTTGCTACTTTGTCTTCATCACTTTGTTCATTGGAATCCTCATCTTTCCTAAAGACCAAATCTAAGGGTGACTTTGGTAGGTACCCAAATCATGTCTCAAATGGTGAACTTTGAGTAAAAGAGTGCAAAGCCCTATTGTATGCATGCTAAACATAATGTATTTTTTCATCCCACAACTTAAGATGCTTGTTGCAATACCCTTAGAGAAAATGAACCATTATCATGTTGACAACCTTTGTTTGTTTGTGGGTTTGTAGATGGAAAGTTGTACTCCTCTTTGGCTTGGTGTCCATCATCTTCCACAATCGTGTCCAAAACTCTCCAACGAATCAAGAATCTTGATATGAGGTAATGGATGTGGGTAGTCCAAAATGGACCCATACATGGTGAAAGAAAAGTTGAGTAGTTTTCTCAATAATAATACGCATTTTACCTAACATCAAGACACACATCTTGCTTTACCTATCCACTACTACATATAAGTAGTCATGACCCTTTTTTGACAAAGGCAAGCCCCCTAAAAAATCCATGGAGATACTCTCCCAAGGATGAGAAGGAATATGGAGTGGTGTGTACATCCCCAATTTTCTATTAGTGGGCTTACAAATAGAGCACATCACACACCCCTTTACATATTTGGTTACAATTTATTTCATCCGAGGCTAATAACAAAACCTCTACAAATGAGCTAGGGTTTTTCCTACCCTAAAGTGACTAGACACAAGAGAAGGGTGAGCTTCTCAAATTACGTGGACTCTTTTACTTGTAGGAATACATAACTTGCCAAGATGGTAGAGCAATTTTCCCTACAAATGATAATTCTCCACCTGTTGAACATAGTTATCATGAGATAAAGAAGCATTCTTTAAGACAATAGAAGCATAAACAAGAGGTCTAGAAAGCATATCTGCCACTTTGTTACTTACCCTTCTTGTACTTGATTACCAAATGAAATTGTTGAAGGAATCCCATCCACTTGAAGTGATGAGCTTACTGCAACTTGGTTTGTAACTAGATATATTGTAAGGGTTGATGACCTATATGTATTATAGTCTCCTTCCCTATCAAGCAGTGCATCCATTTATTGACACTTTGAACCAAGGCATACAACTTTTTGTCATACATGGGATAGTTGAAAACAACTTAAGAGAAAGTCTCTAAATGGTAACAAATTGATTTATGATGCTACATTAATATTGCACCCATGGACCCGGATGCGGGTGAAATCAATGTGTAATTATGGTTCAAAGGACAGATGGAGGTGCTAGGTACTGCCAGACGCAGACCTACGCGATTCTTCAGGAGCTAATTCGGTTGATGGGAGTGATGTTCAGGTGGTTCACTCAGTTGATCATTTGCAGAGCAGAAGATTTGGCATGCTGTCTGCATTTACTGCTTGTTCCATTCAAGGTATGGCTTTGGTTATTTTATCCATGGCGTCCAAGGATTTCATTACCATTGTAAGAGCCTTGACTTCGTGTCTCTGGTTAAAGACGGAAGTGGGTTTCGAAGGCTGGCTGTTCCTTGCAAACAAAGGTGAGTTTCCTATGTGTATTTCGTTTCTTGTTCATCTCTGGCTTGGGAAAGTGTGGCGTTTAGTTAGCGGTCTAGTCTCTGGAAACTTTGGCAAGCTTTCAATTTCCCCTGCTACTTCTCCTACGTCGCTCTCCCTGCAATTACAGTCTGACTGCCTGTGTCTTAAATTGGTTCCTGTGTTGTGTAACATATCTCTGGGCTCTGCTTTCGTTTTCTTGGATTGTTGCACCACCCTCTGGTCTCGGCCTCTCTGGACTCCCCTCAGCATGGTGCGCCACAGCAAGAGGAGTCGTTCTAGGGGAAGTCGGGGAGCGCATGGAAAGCATCCGGCTACCAGCTCTGTGGATCCTGTTCACAATCCAATTCCGTATCATGGGTTCCAAACAACTCATTTCACTTTTCAGAGCAATTTGCATAGACCTGTAATTACTGCCAATATCACCATTCTCTTCTCTGAAGAAGAAGCTCCGCCCCCAATTCGGGTGTGCCTGATGTTTGAGCCCTCTCCAGAAGCTTGCCAAGGAGTCAGTAGTCAAAGCAATAGACAGGACAATGCAAGGGAAAGATCAGGGGGAGAGACCTGAAAGGAGCGAGGCTCCCAGTGCCTCTCGGCCTCCAGATACTGCTGCCTCAAGGATTCGGGAAGAGATGGACAGTGACGCGCGCCCCCTGATGAGGCACCCAGGTGAGGAAGATGCTGGACATGAGGATGCATGGAAGGATAACGTCTATCCGGTGGTGGAGGAACCTCAGCATGAGGACGATGAATTTTAAGGCCATCTGGGCCTTCTCCTTTTTTGTTTTTTGGATGACTAAAATGATCAAGCTCAAGCGGTTTTGGACGCAGCTCGGGTTGACTATCAGACAAGCGGACTCAATTCTCTCTGTGGTGCTTAGTAATGTAAAACTCTTCCAGATTTTTGAGCATTGTAATGGTCTCTGGAATTTTGAGCAATGTAATGGTCTCATGCTCTGGTCATATGCTCTCGACAGACGGTTTTCTCCTCCTCTTCATGTTTCCTCGGTTAATTCCTGGTGGCAATATCTGTTCTCTTGCTTTTGTATCTGGTTCTTCCCTCACAAGGGATAGTTTATGTTGTTCTGAGTGTCTTCGGAGGATGATTCCCGAAGCCTCGCTCCCTTGTATTTTTATTTTGTTTTACAGTTAATAGAATTAGTATTTGCAGAGAAAAAAAAAATATTGCACCCATGGCATATCCACTGGAGTCTGGCATCATCTTGATCTTGAATGGATGTTGAAGATCAGGAAAGGCTAGTATTGGCATTGTGCTAATCTTTTCCTTTAAGGTGTCAAAAGCCTTTTGTTGCTTTCCTCCCCACTGAAAGATCTACTTCACACTAGTTAGGGCATGAAAAGGAGATGCAATGAATGAGAAGTTAGGTATGAATCTTCTCTAGTATTGAACTACTCCCAAGAAGCTTCTTACTTATGTAGAATTTGTAGGTTTTTGCGATTTTACAATTACATCAACTTTAAAAGGATCAATCTTCAGTTGATCTCCTCCAACAATATGATCCAAATACACCAATTATTTCTTCCAAATTTACATGTGGATAACTTTACATACAATTTCTCTCTTTGCAAAGTATCCAATACTTGTTTGACATGTTTTACATGATCATCCCATGTTTTGCTAAATACAAGAATGTCATGTAAATAGAAAAGCACAAACTAATCTAAGAATTGTCAAAATACATCATTCATTACCAGCATGAATGTTTTTGGGGCATTGCAAAGCCCAAATGGCATTAACAACCACTCAAACAATCCTTGCTTGGTTTTGAAAGCAGTTTCCCGTACATATTTTTTTGCAATCTTGATCTGATGGTAACCATTATGTAAATCCAACTTAGTGAAATAAACAACATTCTTCAATTGATCAAGAAAATCATCTATACACTACAGCGCCAAGAATTGGACACCTTTTCCGATGCAAAAATGGGTGTAACCAGTTATGTTTATTGTAGCACCAGATTTAGCACCAGAAATAATGCCGTAAATAACGTCAGAAAAATAACGCCAAATTTAGCACTGGAAATAACGCCAGTTTTAGTGCCAGTTTTTGCACCAAGAATAATGCGAGTTTTAGTGTGAGGAATAGTGCCAAGAATAGTGTTAGGAAGACCATCGGAATAACGCTGAGCTTGGTATTGAGAATAGAGACGGAAATAACGCTAGTTGTAGTGCCAAGATTTGCTTCTAGTGTGGCTTCCAATTTGGCTTCCATTGTTACTTCCAAGTGTCAGGAATAACTCCATGAATATCACCAAGATTTGCTTCCAATTTGGCTTCCAGTTTTGCTTTCTGTTTTGCTTCTAGTTTAGCTTCCCATTTTGCTTCTAGTATGGCTTCCAATTTTGCTTCAAAAAATGATTATTGTTTTGCATACAATTAAATTAATATGTTTTATTTCAATTTAATTAGTTAAATATATCATGTCTTTTAAATATGTTATATGATTATATAGCAAGTCATATGAATGCACTTGAAATATTTTATAGAATAACACTTATAAAGATTTTTTAGGGAAACAAACATTCATACAAATTAACAACATCATTATACTTATTAAATCTCCATTAAAATAAAATCTACAACATCTAATATATATAAAATAACAAGAAAATTATTGTAACATGATCATCATCTATAATTAAAACAAGTGAGTCAAATATCTATAATTAAAACAAGTGAGTCAAATATCTATAATATAAGTGAATTTGACAACACCATCGGGAACAGTGAATCAAAATCATCATACATAATTTCGCCGTTTCCTTTTGGAAAGAACTCCCAAAGCTGCAACTCTGCAGCCCTATGCACCTTCGATCCCCTATGTTAGACGATTGAATTGCTTTCCACCGTTGGTCTGAGCAACAACTGTTAGCGATCGTCCCCATAAAGGTGTGAGAGCGAGCAACAGATGTCAACTAACGTCTAAACATGTGTGAGAGGTGTCCACACAGGCTTAAGAGCCAAGCAACAACAAGTGCGAGAGCGAGCAAAGTTGTCGGCTGGACGTTGGCACAGGCGTGAGACCGTTGCACAAACTGAACGTTTTTCTTCACTTCAACCGTTCAACCGTCTCACTTCAACCGTCCACGCTTTAGCTTGAATGCTAGCGCCTGCAATACCCAAGCTGTATCTTTAAAGATCTTTTTCAATGAATTCAAATGCCTACCATTTTCATCTGGAATTTCGTCGGCAATAAGAATATCGACTGTAATCATGGCTTCGTCCAGACTACCTCTGGCTTTCAGTCCATCATGTCTGAGTTTGAATCCAGCTTTATGAATATTGGCCCAGCCAATGGATAGATATGAAAAAATGAGTGCATGATGTTTTGGTTGGGGTGGTTGACTTTCGTATCCCAATCACGTTCGAATTTTGAGGGAGCTGTATGATGTGATGACGTATCTCTACACGCTACGGCAGCGATATATGTAAATCTCTGCTCAGCTTTAACGATATATGTTGTATGATGATTCTTCAGCAAAGATGCTTCTCCCCCACTGCAGTTTTTAAGGTTTCTGGCCAGTGCTATCTTGCTCATCCGCAATATAATACAGGTTTGGTTGTCCACCCTGGAAAAACAAAATTTAAATATGGTTAGAATACATGTCGTAAAACTCTAATGAATTTTTTGAATTTCCTTGTGGAACTTTTCATAGAGATGTAGTGTACACAGTGATCCTTTCAATTTCTTTTTGCTAGCAGCTCTTCCGCCGAGAGAAGCTACCTTGGACTTAACATCACCTGTTCCATTTCGTTTCTCTGCTCTCCATCTCTAATAATAAAAAAATTAGAAAAATACACTGGCCTTACTAAAAAGAAAATGAAAATTCAAGAAAGGGAAAAGCTATTTCTAAAAACAAATTCCTTAATATATATACTTATATGATTCAAAGCCCAAGTGTCTCGAAATTAGTACTTAGTATGTATGCCCAAGTGTCTCGAAATTAGTACTTGGTATATAATAACTTATTGTGCATTTTTCTAATTTTATAACTTATTGTGCATTTTTCTAATTTTAGTACTATTATACTAATAAACACTTATATATGGAATAAATACTTCTTTATATATTTCTTAAATATTTTGTTTTTTTGATTACAGTGAAATCAGCAATAGGGGCAGTCTTGTGATTCGTGTATTTCGATCATTATATCATTATTTTTATAATCATTAGGAGTCGTGATCTTCAGTACGGAGCCCGCTTTTTTAACGAACTTCACCGCATTGTGACTACCAACTCGCCCACCTCTGGAGACTATCGAATCCATCTTTTTAACGAACTTCACGGCATTGGTGATTACCAACTTGCCCATCCCTAAGGACTATTTCTTAAATATTTTTAAAATTATAGTTTAAATTTTATATATTTTTAAAATTATAATTATAATTTTATATTTTTGTTGTTGATGTAATTTAAAAAAAAAGTGATTTAAGCTCCCACATTTGTTTGCCGACCGGGGATGCCAGATTTCACCAGGTCCAAACAATTCGATATTTAACCCAGAATCGTATTATTAACCAATTTTCCCAATTTTTTCAGTGGTTCAGATCGTGATTAGTGGTAATTTGTGATTGTTTTGTCTTTGATTTCTTTCTCCACACTTGGATTGGATAGGGAGAAGGGTTGTATAATGTAAAGTGGAAATTTGTGATTGTTTTGTTTTAGATTTCTTTCTCCACACTTGGATTGGATATGGAGAAGGGTTGTATAATGTAAAGTATATTGATCAATATTTGCAATTATTTTTAGAAATGTTTCCACAATGGGCGTAGATACTGATGCTTCATCCCCTAGATGTGGGGACAGAATTAGTACTAGAGATATTATAATTGTATTAACAATTAATTATTATAATAAAATGAGCTATAATTTATAATCAATAATAAATTGTATTTATCTTGTATGTATAGAAAAAATAAAAAAATAAATAAAATAAAATAAATATAATAATAGCATTAAATCAATTTAATATTTTAATGGTAAAGTAATATTTATTATAAAATTGAATATTAAATTAAAATTAAAAATAATAAAATTATTAATATTTTATTTCCAGAATAAAGGACTATACAATCACGTGTAGATATTATAATTGTATTAACAATTAACTTTTATAAAAAAATGGGATAAAATTTATAATAAATAATAAATTATATTTAAATTCCATGTATAGAAAATAAATAAATAAAATAAAATCAATATCAATATCGTAATAACATTAAATCAATTTAATATCTCAATTGTAAAGTAAAATTCATTATAAAAATGAATATTAAATAAAAAATAAAACAAAAAAATTATTAATATATATATATATATATATATATATATATATATATATATATATATATATATTTTTCCGAGGAAAAAAGCGAACTTTTTTATAAGTAATAAAAAAGTTACAAGCATATGAGTTAACATTCCAAAAACAACTACATCAGTCCCAAAGAGAGAGAAGAGAGAGAAACAGCTTCTCTGTGTATCACCAGCCGGCATATAAACCAAAGAGCATTTTTCGCCTACAACCAGCGCGGGATCTTTACCTATCCCAGACAACTAAGTCATAGTAGAGAACTGTCTGTATCCAAAAAACGTGGGTCTCCTTACAGAGGAAAACAACCCACGGGATACCACCAAGAGCTCCATATGTTTTGTCCAAAGTAGAACATAACAGAAAATAAACACCACAGATTACATAAGTTCCGTTTTCAGATAAGGAAAGACTGTCAAAAGAAAACTAAACACAGCTGATATTTTTAAAATTAAGAGTATGGTGGGAGATCCGACACACGGATGTGATCCTGGATCTGTTTAGTTATTCTCCACGAGTCCACAGCTTGCTGCAAACCTTCTTTAGAAAGCCTATCTGCTGCTTCATTTCGGTCCCTGTAAATATGATCAATAGAGAACACATTAAAATAATGCTTTAAGGTTTGGATTTCTTCAAAGAGCGGCCTCAGCAGATAATTCTGACATCTATGTTTTCCATTGACCCAGTTAATTACATTTAATGAATCCCCAAAGATCTGAACTGTGAAGATATTCCTGTGTATAAGCCAACATAAAAGGAGTTTTAAGGCAGACAGTTCGGCGAAATTGTTTGATCCGGTCCCAAGGCCCACTGAGGCTTTTAAAGAGTGAAAAGTGCTTAAATGGATGATAATCCCAGCTCCAGTTTTGTTATTCTGAGCTGCCCCATCGAAATAGGCCCATGGAATCCCATCTCTGATCAGTTCTTCCCTACTATGAGATGATGTCCGAGTTTCTTCAGGCTCCGGAATACTAGACAGTATGGCTGAGCTTTGGATAGCAATCACTTCCGCTGGAGTGGATTTTTCTCTGAAAATGCTTCTATTTCTTGCTATCCATATACCCCAGCATATAATGGGGGGAAGGTTCCTCAAATTCCTCTCTAAATAATGATTCCACCAGTATTCCCATGCTATTTGAATGGTTTCCCCCTCCCATCTTACATTTTTACTTAATAATTTTTGCGTCTCTTCCCATACTTTTCTTGCATATGGACAGGCTATGAACAAATGGGAAATGGATTCTGAGTCTGAAAAGCACAAGGGGCATCTTCCTGGTCCCTGTTTGAATCTAGATTGAAGAATATCCCATGTAGGTATTCTCTTTTTTAACACACACCATAAGAATAATCTGGCTTTTTTTGGGCATTTTAGTTTGAGCAAAGGTTTTACCCACCATTCTGGAACATCCCACCCCTTTTTCTTCATTAAAAAATTGTACCCAGCCTTTGGGGAATAGGTTCCCGATTCAGCATGTGCCCAAACCAATAGGTCTGGCCTGTCCTTTATTCTAACATTGGATCTTTTGAGCTCCTGAAGAAACATCTGCCACTCGTTTCTCCACATGGGGTCAATTTCTAGATCTTCTCCTGATTTCCAAGCTTGTCCCCAAATGGAAGACTGTCCTAAGTTTGCAATCTGATTTAGACATGTAATTCCTTTTGATTCCAAATGGGCAATCAGGTCTGGGGATAAAGCATAAGATTCATTGCATCCCACCCAAGGGTCCCTGCCAATCCTCAGGTTTTCACCATTTCCTACCTGCCAAGCCAAACCATGTTCTATGACTTTAAAAGCCTCTGTCGTGGCTTTCCATATCACAAAAAAATTCCTGCCTTTTTTATTTGGATTTCTTATCCAATCTTCTAAAGGAATAGGATCAATATATTTACGCTTTACCACTCTGGTCCATAGATTCTCAAAATTGATTATTCGCCATCCGAATTTTGCTGCCAGAGAAGTGCTGAAGTCCGAAAGGTTTTTTATACCCCATCCACCCCAGTCTTTTGGCCTTGCAATTTTGTCCCATGCCACCCATGGAAGTACTGAGTCCTCCTTTGTCCCTGACCAAAGGAATCTGCTGCATATTTGTTTAATCTTATGGAGAATCCCTTTTGGGATCCAGGTCAGGGCTGCCCAAAACACAGGCATGGCCTGTAAAACTGAGTTCACTAGAGTCAGCCTACCAGCCCGTGATAACCACTTGAAGCTCCAGTGGGAAATTTTTTGCTCAATTTTGGCCACCAGCCAGTTCCAATCCTGCTTTTTGTATGAGGATGGCTTCAGCCAAAAGCCAAGATATTTGAACGGACTTTCCATATTACAGGATTCAAAAGGCAGATAAGTTGAAATTAGGAGCTCCTCCTGTCTATTGAAGCCTTCCAAAATTAGCTGGGACTTCCTTGAGTTTATTTGTAGCCCTGTAGCTTTCAAGAACAGATCAAGAATACTTTTAAGTTCTTTGATTTCATTTAGACTCCCATTTGTAAATAATAAAATATCATCTACAAACAGGAGATGAGTAATGAACAAATTTACAGCAACTTCCAAACCTTTTATCAAACCTGTTCTTTTGGCATTTGATATCAGTCTACTGAGTCCTTCTGCTGCTAGGAGGAAAAGCAAAGGAGAAAGAGGACATCCTTGCCTCAGCCCCCTTTGTCCTTTGAAAAATTGAGAAGCAGCCCCATTTATTAAAACTGCAAAACTTGCACTTGATATGCACCCCATGATCCAGCTTATAAACTCCACCTTGAAGCCCAGGTGAGTCAGTAACATCCTGAGATAAATCCAGCTGATTCTGTCGTAAGCTTTGGACAGATCAATTTTTAACACAACCCCTTTCTTGTTTGATTGTCTGATACTGTGAATGGTTTCCTGTGCCACCCCTATAGCTTCATGAATTTGACGACCGTCTAAAAACCCAAATTGTTCAGTTGAGATGCAGTTTGATAATATCGGTTTCAGGCGGACCGCAATGATTTTTGCAATAATTTTATAAATACAGTTGCATAGTGAAATTGGCCTGAAATCCTCGAAAGTTTCCGGATCCTCTTTTTTGGGAATAAGAGCAATGAAAGTTGCATTAAAAGGGGAATAAATCTCTCCTTTCCTCCTTGATTCCTCCACCACTTCTGTTAGCTCATCTCCAATCAATTCAAAGAAATGGATAAAGAGCTCAATTGTCCATCCATCCGGCCCCGGACTTTTATCTTTTGCCATTGATTTTACTATACTTTCTACTTCCTCCTTTGTCACCTCTCTAAAAAGATTTTCAGCTTCCTCCCCCTCCACAAAACGGGGGAAAACTTGGGCTGTTCTAATTACTTCAGCTAAAGAAGCCCCTCCTGGGTCAGAAAACAGGGATTGAAAATGAGCCTTTCCCATATTTGATAGGGCCTCAAAAGACGAGGCTTCTCTACCTTCAGGATCCTTCAGCTTCCAAATTGTATTTGCATTTTTCCGGCCTTTTGCATAGTTGTGAAAAAATTTTGTGTTTTCATCCCCCGCTCTCAGCCAGATTGCCCTGCTTTTAAGCCTCCATTCCTCCTCTTTGTCCAGTAAAATCTTTGCTCTAGTATTTTCAAGGGCCACAATTCTTTCTTTTGACTCCTGAGTAGCATAAGCATCTGCCTCAGGTTCTTCTAGTTCTCGAAGTTCTGCATCAATTTTGGCCAATTCCTCATTTTGCTTTTTCCTTCTGGCTGAGGCCCATTCTAAAGTTGCTTTCTTTAGTCTTTTTAAGTTTTCCATAAAGAGAGCCCCTTTGTTCTCCAAAGAGCTTCTACCCGGATGTCTCCAAGTATTCCTGAAAAGCTGGTTAAAAGAATCCTCTTGCAGCCAAGAGGCATTAAATTTGAAAGGTGCAGCAGGTTTTGGGGGGGCTTGGAAAGTTCTAAAAGAATGGGGAAGTGATCAGAATTCCCCCCGTCACCCACCCATTGCCTGAACATTGGAATATTGGATGCCAGCAAATCGCTGATTAGAAAACGATCCAGCCTCTTTGCTATTCTCTCCTCCCCTGTTCTCCTATTCCTCCAAGTAGGTTTAGCTTTTATAATATTTACATCTATCAGTTTATGAGATAGGAGTGCATTTGCAAAAAAATCTGATAGAGGGTCTTCTCTGGCTGAGGGGCCCCAAGCTTCCGCATTCCCTAAAGAAAAATTTAGATCTCCTCCTATTATCAGGTTTTTATCTTTCAGCAAATCTTTAGACAGGAGATCGTTCCAGAAGGATACCCTTGCCTGACAAGGCCCATATATATTGACAATCAAAAGAGGGAAATCGAATTCGGGGGAAAAATCTCCATACCCAGAACATGAGGCATACCCCAGTGATTCATGATCTTCAATCTGCCCTCCCTGAACCCGATAGCGAGACCACCCGAATGACCCGCAGCATCTAAAGCTACGAAAGCCCACCCCGGAAAGGAAGATCTGAGGGCTGATTCTATGTCAACACTTCTGCCTAAGGTCTCTTGTAGAAAGACAATGTCCGGATTATAGCGCGAGATTAGTTCCTTCAAAGCCAGTTTTTTGGGTTTACTGGTTAAACCCCTGCAATTCCATGACAAGCAAATCATTTTATAACAGCCTCAGGGGGAATTGCTGCTCTAAGCGCCCCAGGGATCGACATTTGCTTGCCATCGGCCACATCAAATTTTGCTTTGACTTGAGCTTTTGACAGGTTTGATTTCCTACCTCTACCCTTTTTATTTAAGCTTCTAGACGACGATGTGCCCAGCCCACCCACCGGTTCCAGAATTTCGAGACTGCTATCAGGCTTTTTTCTGAGGGATCTAAGGTTATAATGGCGAGCAGGGGGGGATAAACCAGAGTCCAGACTTACATGGGAACCATCTTCACAGTTCAGATCAATGGAGGGGATAGCGGCAGTGATGTTTTCAATGTTTACAAAATCATCATTGCATCTATTTATCATAGGAGTTCCCATAGACAAGAAGACAACTTTAGAATCAGAATTAAAAGCAGGATTTAATGGGTCTGACTGCATACCGGGAGGTTCGCTAACAGGGATATCAACATTTCCGACTGAGATCTTTTCAGTGCAGCTCGGAGCTTCTTTTACTTGTTCCGGTTCCCCTCCGTCCTGGGTTAAGCCTTCTTCTTCCTGAATTTGGATCCCTTCCATAGGCTTTGCATCTGAGCTTATCTTCTCCGTCGGTTCCTTTTCTTTCCTCGTACTATCCTCCCACTGCTCATCTATTTTCTGTGTCCTCCTTCTGCGCTTCCCCAGTGGGCATTCCCTTGCCAAATGCCCATACTCATGGCATCTGTGGCACCGAAATGGTAAAAGTTCGTAATCCAGAAGCTGTTCAAAGACATAATCCTTGTACTGCAAGTTTATAGATTCCGCTAGTCCTTCATTTGGGTTTAGCCGCACTAAGATCCTGGCCACTGCTCTTTCGTGGGTATGGAGGAAGGACTTGTCCACTTCCAAGAAAGTACCCAGAAGATTTCCAATAGAAGTAAATACAGAGTCAACCCAAAGGAAGGGAGGCAGACCAGGAGCCCTGACCCAGACTGGGAATTCCTCGACCTTCTCCTTGGAAGCGTCGAATAAAGGAGACCACCTTTTGAAGAAGACTGGGTGATTCCCAAAAGCCCAATTTCTCCCTTCAACCCATTCCATAGCTTCCTTGTTGTCAAATCTGATCATAAACCATCCCTTAACCAGTGTAGCAGTTTTAAAAAGGGCTTTACCGGGGTCTCCTTCCATTGGCGCTCCGCCCACTGCTGTAAAAACTTGCCTGAGACAAACCTCCCTCTTGCTCTGACCACTAGCGTACACTCCGCCACTTCCAAGGCATCCTCCACCTGAACATCCATTCCTAATACCAAATTTCCTGCAATCCTTTTCTTTTTCAAGGGCTTCGCCTTTTTTCGCTTATCCCCGGCCCTTTCTCGTTCCGGTTCCACTTCTCTATCTAAAGATTCCAAGCCTGTTTTGTCTGATACCCTTTGAGCACCAATCTCATTCTCCGCAGAGGGGTTAACTTCCTTTCCTGAAGAGGTAGAAAGCGGTACTCCTACGGTGTTTCCTTTTTTGCCTACAATCAGACTTCCCTCCTCTTCCGCCCTTCCAGGAACGAGGGTCTGATCTTCCTTCCCCTGATTGGAAACCTTGCCGAGTCCAGAGATAACCCCCTCCACACCCGAGCCAGCTTGAGGCGAGCCTTTTGAAAAGAGGTGCCTGTTAACTGCCAGATGACTGCTTCTAGCCCGAGCTTCCTTATCTGAAATTTGAAAACCCCCTACAGATCTCCATATTCCTTGGTTTGAATTGAAATTTATGATGTCCTCGAGTCCACCAGACGGACAGAAAACCTTCGAGGGGGATAGTGCCTTACTATCAAGGGAGCCGAAGTTTTTCTCTTTCGGTGCACTTTCCTCCGCTTGAGAGCCTGTCTCTCCAATGACCCTGCCGCCTTTGCCGAACGCACCAGACAGTTCCAGACTTTCCTCCAGTAAACCCTTAGGTGCTTTGTTACTCCACGAGCCTCCCACTGAGAAGGTGGCGGATGCAAGGCTGCCCACTTGCCCAAAGAACTTGTCGATGTTCTGTTCGTTGACCTCCTTCCCCCAGACCGAAAGAATGTCTTCCGGTGCTGGGTCTAGATCCACCGCCTCATTTTGGTTCACCATGGTAACAAAACTGCAGTAAAACTGACACCTCAAAAAACCACCGTTACCTGAAAAAACGCTCCTGAAACCGCCTGGGGACGATAAGCGTTTTGAATCTCGGTTAATGCTGCTCCAAAACCGCCTAAGAGTATTCTTCGCTGAAAAACCCACAGTGGAGATCTACCGACACAAACCGACAGCTATTGACCCCGAACCCTAACCGAGAAAAAACAATTGTTAAACCACCCAGCTGTCTCTTTCTAGGTCACCTCGAAGACTTCTAGCCTCGGAGGATCTGCCATTAAGCCCAACCCGTACCTGCGTGTCCTTGAGTTGGGCTGCCAGCGTCACCTAGGCCATCAACCTAGGGTTTCAGGATCGAACCCTACGCCCTACCATCCCGCCAAGCCATCGTCCTGTCACCTCACAAGCTCCGCCAAATTATTAATATTTTAGTAATAACATTAAATCAATTTAATATCTCAATGGTAAAGTAAAATTCATTATAAAATTGAATATTAAATAAAAAAAAAAAAATAATTAATATTTTATTTGCAAAATAAAGGACTATATAACCACATTTAGATTAAATATGTTAAATAATTTATCTTATACAAATTTAAATGTTAAAATTATTAATATTTTATTTGCAAAATAAAAGGTACTAGACAACCCTTAAGGGCTTCACTGGAGGAGTAATACCATACCACGTGCATTCATATTAGGGAATATATATTGAGAACAAGATGACATAATATATTGAGCATTATATTGAGGGTAAAGAGTCATAATATATTGAACATTATACTGGGGTAAAGGGTCATAATATATTGAGCGTTATATTGGGGGTAAAAGGTTTTTATATTGGGAGTTACAAAAAAGGGTAAAAGGTTTTTATATTGGGAGTTACAAAAAATGGAGCTCAAAGTTAGCGAAAAAATATGAAGGGGAATAAAAATGTTAATGAAAAATGTATACCTACAATATCTATTTAAAGTAGGGGGTTAAATAATGTTTTCCAATATGTAGTCAAATTAAGGGTATTGTTTAATATGCCAGCAACCCACGTGATATGTGAGAGGTTCTTTGAGTGAATTCCCTGTAATACAACCACATATTAAATCTGATCTTATAAAAATTTAAATATTAAAATATTGAGAATATATAGTTGTTCATTATTTTAGAGAGAAAACCTTTAGATGTGCATTTATGACTCAGGTAATAAATGAAAAGTATTTTAAATAAGAAATTGTATTTATCTTGCATACATTAAAATTAATTAAATAAATTAATAAAAAAATCATCATAAAGATACTATTAATTCATTTTAATATCTAAATTGTAAAGTAAAATATATTATAAAATTTGATATCAAATAAAAAAATAAAAATAATAAAATTATTAATATTTCATTTGCAAAATAAAGGGCATTTACAATCATATGTCAGGTAATAAATAAAAGTTATTTTAAATAAGAAATTGTATTTATCTTACATACATTAAAATTAATTAAATGAATTAATAAAAGAAATCATGATAAAAATAATATTAATTCATTTTAATATCTAAATTGTATAGTAAAATCTATTATAAAATTTGATATTAAAGGAAAAATAAAAATAATTAAATTATTAATATTTCATTTGTAAAATAAAGGCATTATACAATCACATATGGATTAAATCTGTAAAATATTATAGCTTTATATATATATATATATCTGGGAGAGAAGGAAGCCCGCCACCCGCCGCCGTGTACGTGTACCGCCACTACCAAACCCGTAGATGTCAACCGGATCTAGGAAATCATATTAATAACATTAATATCAATAAAGGCGGAAATCAGACTCGGCTCCCGCTCTGCAAACCCCCGAGATTTGCATCTTGCGCATCCTGTAGACAGCGAGCACGCCCGCTCTCTGCCGCCTTGATCCCTGCGGGCGTGTCCGCGTGGGGCTCTTCTACATACTGCGGCCAGACTGGTCCATGGAGGATTGCGTTGCTGCCTGCTAGCTTTTGACAGGCCCGTTCCCTAGGGCTTGCACCCATGGAGGTGTTGGGCACTCCCCAGGCGCCTCTTCCACCTCCTCCTCCTCCGATCTCATCAGTTGAGGCTTTTAACCGGCTTTTGGCAGGACTCCCAAAGAAGAAGAATTTTGAAGCTGTGAAATTCGTTAAAAAATTGGATGATATTCCAGAGATCTCTCTTCCTCCTGAAACCCCTCTTCCACCTCCTCCTCCTCCGATCTCATCAGTTGAGGCTTTTAACCGGCTTTTGGTAGGACTCCCAAAGAAGAAGAATTTTGAAGCTGTGAAATTCATTAAAAAATTGGATGATATTCCAAAGATCTCTCTTCCTCCTGAAACCCCGATTCAGGTTGCATTGTCTTTGACCGAGCGAGCTCTCATCGGCCAATTCACTGGACTATGGCCATCCCCCAAAACCACTGAGAGCTGGGTCAACAGAAATTGGGCGCCGTTGATCAAAGAAAGTGTTACCTCTTACTTTCTGGGGAGAGGATTCTTCCTCTTCGAATTCACTTCAAAGGATGACAAAGATTTGATCTTTCGAAACGACCCCTACTTCATGGGTCCTCAGGGTCTGTACTTGAATAAATGGACTCCAGACTTCGATCCAGCAGTAGATGTACCCAAAGTAGTCCTGGTGTGGGTTAGGCTTCCAAATCTCCCAGTTCATTGCTGGAATTGGTATTCTTTGATGCACATTGGAAATGCCCTGGGGAATTCATAGATTGAGCGAATAATAAGGATCAATATGATTGTGCCAGGATCTGTGTAGAAGTAGATCTGGAGGTGGGGCTGCCAGAGGCCATCAAAATCAATGTCGGAAGCTGGACACATGTGCAGAAACAGGACTATGAACAGTTGCCCTTCAAATGCCGAAAATGCCATGTTTATGGCCACTTCGCCAGAAGTTGCCCGACCAACAATGAAGCTGTGCAAGGGAAGGAGGACGGCTGGAACCAAGTCACAGAAGTTGGGAGGCACTAATGGCAAAGGTCCTCACCAGGCCTCTGCTCAAAAGATCCCGCCTAAGCCTGCTCCAGAAAACAAATTCGATCCTCTTAGCTCACAGCCAGAGGAAACCCATGAAGATGTGGTCCAAAAAGCAATGTCTCCAGAAAAAGGTAATCTGCCTATCTCTTCCAAGGATGCAAGTGTTGTAGAAAGCTCAAAAGGAACCCCTGTCGAAGTTGAGGAAGAGGACCAAGAATCGGAAGACTCAGAGGAGGAAGGAGAAATAGGCGATTCCCAAACCTCTGTAAGGAGATCCAGAAGAGGGCGCAAAACAGATCGAGAGAAAAGAGAGCAAGAAACATACAAGGACAAGTTACATGGCAGTCAACCAACTTTGGAGAGGTTGTTAGCAAAAAAGCCGAAGATGGCAAGAAACCAGCATCAAGGCTCCAAGGGAGCCCAGCAAAGCAAAGGCAAATAATGAAAATAATCTCCTGGAATTGTAGGGGTATGGGGAGTAAAATAAAAAAAGAGGCCATAAGAAATTTAATAAGAATAGAAGCCCCGGACATATTCCTTCTCCAGGAGACTAAGATGGAGGATACAGACTTCCTCCAAACAGGTAAAAAACTCTGGAATAAAAGTAAAGCAACAACTGTCTCAGCCCGAGGAGCCTCTGGAGGGTTGGGTACTCTTTGGAATGATAACAGGTTTTCGCTAGTGTCTGAGACTTCAAATACTCACCGAGTGATGCTAAAAATGCAGCATCTCGTTACTAAAGAAACTTTTTGCCTCTTCAATGTTTATGTGCCGGTCAATGCTGGAGAAAAAAAGGCCCGCTGGGACTCAATAAGAAGCCAAGCAGATCTGGCAATCTAGATAATGTCATTATTGCAGGAGACCTAAACCTCACGCTGCACTCTTCAGAAAAGCGAGGAGGATGCATTGTGCGAGATCCGGCAAGAGAATGGGCAGAGGATCTCCTGCAAGATTGGGACCTGTTAGATATCAAGCCTACTTCTGGTAAGTATACTTGGTCAAATAAAAGAGTAGGACCTGGACACATTGCAGCAAGGCTGGATAGATTCTTTGTTCAAATTTCCTTTCTTTTGCTTGGACTAGACACTAGTATGCGAATCCTTTCTTGCAGCACCTCTGATCACAATCCTATCAAGCTTGATCTCCGGGCTCATACCGATCTTGGCCCCATCCCCTTCAAGTTTAGCCTTCTCTGGATCAAGGAACCCAACTTTTTGCAGATAGTCAAGGAAATTTGGTCCCAGCCAGTCAACGGATCTCCATTCTACGTATGGGAAGAAAAACTCAGAAGAGTGAAATCTGCCCTAAAGTGTTGGGCCAAAACTCTTCCTAACCCAACAGCCGAAAGAAAAAGCTCCAAAGTCATTGAGACACCCATCATTTACTCTCGGAAGAGGCATATGTGTCTAGAGAAATTCTTGATAAAGAGGTCCAACTTCAACAACAATATCATAAAGCCTGCCTGGCCTAAGAAGAATCATGGAGGATTAAATCTCGCTGTCTTTGGCTTAAAGCACGAGAAAAAAATTCTTCATTCTTCCACAAGCAAGCTCAAGCCAGAAAATGTTTCAACTCCATAGCTGAAATCAAAGAAGAAACTATCAATCACAAAGACTTTGCAAGCATCAAACGAGCAACCCTTCTCCATTTCAAAAATTTGTACAGCGAGGAGGTGAATGCGACTCAGAACTCTTGTCTTCTGGACGGGGTTCCCCCTTCAATCTCTGCTGAGATGAATCACCAACTAGAAGCCAAAGTCACCATGGCCGAGGTAAAAAATGCTCTCTTTGCCATGGACCCAGATAAAGCCCTAGGTCCTGATGGTTTCTCTGCCAGATTTCTCCAAACCTGCTGGCACATTGTGGAAAAAGATTGCTATAAAATGGTCCAAAAATCCCAAGCTTGTCAAAAAATTGGAGGAAGTACAAACTCTTCGTTCCTTGCACTCATCCCCAAGGAGAAAGGCCCCAACTCCTTCAACAGATTTCGTCCCATCTCTCTTTGCAACACTGGCTACAAATTGATCACCAAAGTAATAGCTAACAGGCTGAAACATATTCTCCCTAAAATCATTCCAGAGAATCAAGGGGGTTTCATTCATGGTAGAAAACTAGTGGACAACTTCATTTTAGTTCAAGAGGCAATCCTTTCAAGCCAACAACACAAGGAAAAAGGTATGGCTACCAAACTGGACTTAGCAAATGCTTTTGATCGTGTTAGACATAACTTTATCTTGAATGTTTTGCAAAAGTTTGGATTTGGGGAGAGCTTTATAAACTGGATCCGGGCTTGCATCTCGGAGCCATGGATTGCTCCTCTAGTTAACGGCAGAGCTGCTGGTTTTTTTAAAGCTTCAAGAGGACTAAGGCAAGGCTGTCCTCTGTCTCCTCTTCTGTTTGTTCTTCAAGCCTCCGTTCTCAGTTTCCATCTAAATAAAAAAATGCAAGAGCAGGAGATTTCAGGGATTTGCATTGCTATGGGAGTCCAAAGCATCAATCATGCCCTTTTTGCAGACGATACCTTGCTACTTGGGGCTGCTTCGATCCACTAGGCCAACAAATTCAAATAAGCTCTTGATGAGTTTTGTATGGTGTCAGGAAGCAGTCTCAACAAGGGGAAGTGCCAAATTTACTGCTAGAATATCACGCCCATTTTGCTTAGTTCCATTGCTAGATGCTTTGGATTCGCAACCTCTTCAGTTTGGACCTCGTTTAAGTATCTTGGGCTCCCTATCTTTCTCAAGCGTGCCTATAGCAGGGATTTGCTCCCTCAAGTAGAAAAATTCAAGAACAAACTCCAGGCTTGGGGATTCAACTGGCTAAATATTGCAGGCAAGTCAGTCCTCATCAAAGCCGTTCTCAGTAGTCTCCCCTTATTTCAGTTCTTAGTGCTCCTTGCTCCAATTGGCATTCTTTAGAAAATGGACCAGCACATTCGAAATTTCTTTTGGAAGGGAGGCAAACAAAATGAGAGGAAAATCCCTATTGTAAATTGGGAGACTGTCCTCAAGCCTTAGATGGAGGGAGGTCTAAATTTCAAGAATCTATCCCTGCAGAACATTGCCATGGTAGCCAAGCTTCTCTGGAAAATTATTGCGCCCAAGCTTGGCTGGGCCCAGCTAGTGCTATGGAGGAAATATTTCAAAGGCAAGAGGGTTAGATGTCTGGATAGGCCTCTCCCCCAAGGCATCTCTCCATTTGCTAGACTCTGCTCCAAAACAGCCCCTTTGATCCGCTCCAAGGCTTACTGGATCCCTGAAAATGGGAAGAAAATTAACATTTAGGCCGATCGCGTCATGAATCGTGACTCGATTGGTGATTGCCCCTCTGTGAAGGCGCTGAGAGATTGATTGACTGCTTCAGGAAGATCCACGCTGTGGGACATATCCACGTGGGCTGGGACGCGTTGGGCTGGTTGGAGTTTGAATGATTTACCTTTGGATTTCCTACAGGATTCCATCTGCCTCCGTGCTATGCTGAATGGAATTTCCCCCTTGCATATCCGTAGAAAAGACAGGCGTGGCTGGGGTACATTGACTGTAGGTTACACTGTAGCCCAAGGCTACGTTAATCTCGCCTTGAAACCGAATGTCCCTCCTGATCCGGCTCTGTGGAAGGAAGTTTGGCGCATTCCCTTGCTGCCCAAAATCGACATGTTTTGTTGGCTCCTATGCCATAGAAAAATCCTTACTGATGACAATCTGCAGAGGCGTGGATTCTATGGCCCATCCAGGTGTTCCCTGTGCAGAGAGAATGTGGAATGTGCCATGCATCTTGTCTTAAAATGCAACTTCGCTGTGCAGGTCTGGAGAGAGCTGATGGATCATTGGAACCCCAATTTCATTCTCCCTGTCTCCATAACTGATCTATTCGCTAATTGGCAGAACAGTTATCCCAGTCCCCCCCCAAAAAAACAAAGTGATTAAAGTGGCTTGGTATTCTCTCCTCAAAATTTGCTGCTGGCAGATCTGGCTAGAGCAAAACAACAGAATTTTCAGAAGCACTGAGCACGATGTCAAGGTGGTAGCGGCTAAGATAAAGTTCCAGTTAAAAGAATGTTTGGGAGATCAAAAAGACGACTCAAATCTCAATCAGCTAGATACTGTTTGGGGGGCCTCCTTAAATCTGCAATTCCACCAAGCCGTCAGAAATATCTTCTCTCCCAAGGAATGGCAAATAAGGGGAAAAAATAAGGAAGACTTTCAAAGCTGGATCTCCAATCAAAAGGTGCACTCTCTCTTCTTTGACGGGGCTGCAAAAGGAAATCTTGACAAGGCTGGGGCAGGAGGAACTGCTAAAAACACTGAAGGCATATCGACCCATAGCTTTGCTTGGGGTCTGGGGATCAACTCCAGCATTCAAGCTGAGGCATTGGCCCTCTTCCAAGGTCTCAAGTTGGAAATCAAGGAGGCAAACATTTTTGGGGATTCTCAAGTGATTATAAAAATCATGGTGACCAACTCTACCCCTTGGGACTTAAGATTGGCAAGGTTGATATATAGAATCAGAAACTTGGGGAAGTTGTTCCAAAACCTAAAATACTTCCACATTTTGAGAGACAACAACAAAGAAGCAGATCTTGAAGCTAATAAAGCTACTCTTCTCTCTGTCGGGGCAATGATAAGAGACGGGGACGAAACATGGGATCCAATTCCATAATCAACCAGCTGATATGTTTTATTGTTTGCTACTAAATCAGTTTGTTCGTATTTACAAGCTTGGGAAAATCACAAAAATCTACTACATAGCTAAACCCAAAAAGAGCTGGAAGTAGAATACAAACCCCACAGTACTTCAGGTGGTCAATTCTATTTGGGTCTGGCTCCCTCTCATTGTAATCTGAAGTCTGGCATTTAGACCATTCAATTAATACAATTCATAACCGTTTCTTTAATATATATATATATATATATTAAAATTTTAAAATTAAGTATAAAAAAATGTAAAATTAAAAATTAAAAATATGCAATAAATATAAAAATATTATATATAATAATAAATCAAAGTAGTGAATTAAATATGTTCACAGTGCACTCCCTAATAAAAGAAATAATAATAATGAGTATCTTTAATATTTTAATAAAAAACAAAAATAACTTTATTAATATCTTAGTTGGAAAATAAAGGGCACTATAAAACCACATCTAGATTAAATATGTAAAATAATATATCTTACAAAAAGAAACAAAATTTAAATTCATTCTATAAGTGCATAAAAAATAAACAATAATATAAAAATATGACATACAATATTTAATTAAACTAGTGAATTAATTAACACTCCTTGATGTGAAGTCACCATAACAATGTTATAAAAATATGATATATAATAATAAATCAAAGTAGTGAATGAACATCAAAATACAACAACCTGCAATCTTCACCACTTTTAAGGTATTGTTTCTACCATCTCTGTGTGATAAATTAATCTATCTTTGAATTAGAGAGCAACACCGATCATAAATTTTCATGTTTGTTTTTAATTAATATTATTTCAATAATACAAATAATAATAACATCACAGTTGGCTACAATCAAGAATTTGAATTAGATCCCTCTTTGATCAATTAATCTATCTTTGAATTAGAGAGCAACACCGATCATAACTTTTCATGCTTTTTTTAAATTAATATTATACAAATAATAATAATAACATCACATTTGGCTACAATCAAGAATTTTTTTGTGAGTACGGTTATTTAATATACATTTAAAAAACATATCAAAAATATTTTATGATTAATTATAAACTAGAGAAATATACAAATGATGATTAGTTACACATTAATGTTTTATGACAATAAAATTTAGAAATAAGGTAGTTTTTTAAAATTTAGTTGTAAATAATAATATTACTTTGTAAAATATAATATTATTTTGTAAATGTATATATTAGTAAAATTAATAATTATTTTTAGGGAATTGGGTTATGTTCCTAAATGCTCAAGATACCTCCATGTCTTTTTTGGTTGTGGTTAGTTATGAGGTTGTATTATTATTATTAGTATTTTGTTCTTTTAAATTTTTATATATAATGTGTTATGAAATGTAGTAATAATTGCTAAATAATAATAATATATTTAAATAAATTGATATTAATTGTTAATAGTATTCACAAACTAAAAACTAAAATTTAGCTGTGAAGTAATTATGTTTTTTTTTTTTCTCTTTTAATTAAATTTATTAATTAAAAATTGCAGTGAACAATCCAGTATATATGTTCTCTATCTCTCCATGGTGCAATTATCATTTGAAACAAGATTAAAGAGGTTGTGTGATTTGGTGGTCTATAAAATGTGTGTTGCAGACATTACTTGCAATGAAGTGACTTAACAAGCTTTCATAGACTGTCCAGATTTCTTAGTGCCAACGTGGAAAACTTGCTAAGTTATAAACCTATTTTGTTTATAAATCAGATTCATGTAACTGAGCAAACTTTCATAGACTGTCCAAATTTCTTAGTGCCAACATCGAAAACTTGCTAAGTTATAAATCTCTATTGTTTATAAATCAGATTCATGTAATTGAGCAAGCTTTCATAGACTATTGAGATTCCTTAGTGCCAACGTCCAAAACTTGCTAAATTATAAGCCTCTTTTGTTTATAAATCAGATTCATGTGACTGAGCAAGCTTTCATGCACTGTTCAGATTTCTTAGTGCCAACGTCTAAAACTTGATAAATTATAAACCTATTTTGTTTATAAATCAGATTCATGTAGGCAAACATTCATTACAATTGAAATCATCATAATATGTGTTTTGAACAGGGTACTAGCCATTTTCCAGACTTTCTCTTGGAACCGGACATAAAATAGCTAGTTACAATGTATCATTAGATGAGTTTCATTATAAACAAGCATGAAATGACCTCTGTAATGAATTTAAATGGTTCATTTCATATTGGCTACTCATATGATGAAAAATTAGGGGAGTTATGTTTATATGGAAAACTTTTTCTAGTAAAATATGTAAATTGAATTTTGGGCAATTGTGAATGTAATCATGTATGACATTGTGGAAATATTTTTTTATTAATAGGAATTTGTTGTGTAAACATTTTTCTATTAACAAGAAGTTTTTAGAGTTTTTTCTGTCTTAGGGAAAGAAATGGAATTTCTGTTTTCTAAACCCCTTAGAAAATTTGATCCAATCTCAAGTCTTCGTGGGAGGATTGGTTAAGGTAATAAACAATGTGGTGGGGAAATTTGACTCGAAAAAAGTGAAAGTTATGTACATGGCAATGTTTGTTAGGTTTATAAACATATTATTGGCAATGAAAATGACATACAGTGAATCACCAACTAAATAGTTGTGAAAATATGTAACTAAATAGTTGTGAAAATATGTAAATTGAATTTTGGGTAATTGAGAATGTGAAGAAATCATTCATGATATTGTGAAAACATTTTTCTATTAATAAAAAGTTGTTAGTTTTTTCTCTTTTAAAGAAAAAGGGGGAAATTTCTATTTTGTAAACCCAGTTAGCAAATCAGACTCCAATGACTCCAATCTCAGGTCTTCGTAGTTAGAACATTGGATTGGTTAACATAGTGAACAATGTGGGGTAAATTTGGCATGTGAAAAAGTGGAAGTTCTTAGATTTAAAGTTGTAGTTTTGGATCTAAATCAAGACATAACTGTTTTGAAACAATAACATAATAATCTACTGATTTATTGTTTAAGTGATTTTTTTCCAATTGGAGTTTTCTAATACAAAATATGCTTTTCTTGTATTGTTAATGTTTATATGTTCAACATGTATTATTTCTTTGGTTTTTGTATGGAGAGGCCGCTCATAGCCAAATATGGAGGGAGATATCGTCTTAGCTTTTGAAATTATATAAAAAAGGTTAATAAAGGATAATGAATTCAATCTAGTTTATAAATTAATTAAATTGAATGGAATTCATAAGATATAATACTGAATTCAATTCAGTTAATGAATTAAAGTTATTTTGTTTTTATTAACATTATAAATATTTTTTTCCTATGAAAAATCATAACATGCATATCATATTAAAATGAATAAATACATAACATGCATATCACACACACATGATTTTTTTCATTATGATATAAAAAAATAAATAATTAAATTTATTAAATTATTTATACTTTATAAATAAATTATGTGATGTTTTAATCATGTAAATGATTTTCAATTTTAGTCATAGTTTTAGCCCTTGTCAATTTTATTATTATCACAATTATTTCTTTTTGACTTATAACTATCTGGGGTGAATATTGGCAAGAAGTAGGGTGAATATTGATAAGAAGTAGAAACTCGCATAAATATTTATTAATATTATAAATCTATTAACATAATCAACCATTTAACTTATATAATTAAACTAATAAAATTTTTATTTAAAAGATTTGAGTTTATGAAATCAGTGGGACATATTTAGTCAAGCACATGAGACTCTCGACTCTCTTTATCCTTTGTTCATATGGAGCGATGCAGAGGTCAGTCAATTATTTGATCTCCCACTTTGGTAAGTTGTACTTATAGTTTTGGTCTGGTTTATCGAAGGTTAGGCTAATGTAAAATTGGAATATGGGCCCCATGCTAACATGAACATCCTAGGCCATCTCACTTAACACATCCCCTTGTTTAAAAAATGGGGAATAACAACTTCACACTATTGGGTGACCACCTTGCATGCATTATACACATTGAATATATTGAATATCTTTTTTATTTATTGTTCTAAAGTATCTTGGATAGTAGACCCATGAGTGAACATGTTTTTGTAAAGGATTTCAAAATCTCAAGATGTTTTCAAAGCAAATTTTTACTAATGAAACATGATTTGATTGGACTCTACAATCTAAAAACCTTTTCTTAATAAAAAGATCAAGCGATAGTTGATGAGAGCCTTTTCCACCCACACCCCCCCCCCTCACCCTTGGAAAGTGAGGGATGCTACAGTCACAAGAAAGGAGCTTACCTATGAAAGAAACAACGACAAACATTGAAACTCTTAATAGGTTGCACAAAAGTGGGTACCAATTGAATCAAAAAGTGGGAAGGCTTCGGCAACTGATAAAGCTGTATCTGACTCCCATGGCATTGAAGTTTTGTTTTGGATCATGCCAATGATAATTTCCATGAATGAAGTAACATACTTGAGGATGATGGCCACAACCTAGCATAATGCTTTGGGATTATGCTTCCCAATTTGATGTATGATGAGGCAATCATGATTGAGGGTGGTGAATAGAGATTTATTAGAAGGTGGATGTGATGGGATCATCTCCATTCATACCCACCTAAGTCTCCATAGAAAATTTGATTCTCATAGAGGGAGCCTACAAATGATAGCACATTGGTATGAGCACCTCTTAAGGGTTGTGCAACTGGTGATAATGACTATGTGAACACAAAAGTAACAAATAGAAGAGGCTAATGGTGGTCTCCATAAGTGGGCCATGACTTAGATCAATGGATCCAAGGTACATAATGTGTACAAAATAATATATGGAATGTGAATTTAGGTTCCTATATGGACATCTTGTAGAGGGAAAAGTGGCCATGGAGGAGGTAGACGCAACTACATAATAGGTTTTGGAAACCATGGACACAAAGAAACTCTTGGATGAAACTCAAATTTGGGTGACCCTAGCAACACACAGACTTGAGAAACATAATTAATCCAACTAAAACTATAAGATATTGATGTTCAGCTAGTCTCGCATGGATCAACTTCAACACGTCATTGTTGCTAAATTGATGAAGTAGTTAAGCCTTTGTATGCTACATTGAAAATGACATCTAAAGCTACATTGCACCTCAAATGTAAAATATCATTGCAAATATTAAACCATACATTTGCAACAATTTCTCAGCAAGGACATCACCATTATAGTGGCACTTATTTAGATGTACATATTATAGAGTGGGGTTCACTTTTATTTCTTCGTAAAGTTGTATACCACATTTCTTTTAGAAATAAAGTATGTACTCAATAATTTCTTGTCATTGATCAAAATTATGCTTTTACATGTATCATATTTTATGTGAATCTCAATTAGATGTGACATGTTGAGCTCATAATGAGTTGAAAATAGGAAAATACCTTAAATAAATCAAAATTAAGAAGACAATAAAAATCAAATTAAATGAAAAAATATAACTCATGGAAAAGTAAAAAATAAAAAAAAATCTTAGTCTTGCCTTACAGGCTGCTAAGCTTGGTGGTACCGGGATTGGTTGGATTTAGCTCTTTGGTAGGATACTCTACCAATTCTAGGAAACAACCTACTTCGACATTCTTTGCTAATCAAATCACTACTTTGAGGGGGGCGCATGGAATCAATACTCATACGCACATTACACCAGATTTTCTTCTTACTCAACTAGGCCCTTTGAGAAAGTTTCTATAGGATTTACAGGTGAGACATAAAATGCAAAGTCATTGTTATACATATAATAGTCAAAATATTAAAAGTCATATTTCATCAACAATTAATGTATGGGATTTTTAAAATAAAAATATTTTTTTACGATAATTTAATTATTTAGTTTATAATAATAATAATCAAGGTCATACACCTAATTGCTATCTGAGATCACCTATGGATTTGAATGTTGCACATAATCAACTCTCCTTTTCAATTTGAATCAACTCTCCTTTTCAATTTGAATCATAAAAATGTGTTGAGTCCAACCATATAAACATGAAGCTATATACAACTTGAAAATGTTGTAGAAACTATTTATTGGAGACATAAATTAATACAAAGACATTATTATCATAATATTAAAAGTCATATTTCATTGTATAAAAAGAGATTACAATAAAGATTTTTTTAATAATTTAGTTTATAATAAGAAGTTAATGTGAAGTTCAATGCGAAGCCATATAGTGAATTACTCTACCCTTTGCATTTGAAACTATAATATTGCATAAAAAAAATAGATACACATTTTTTAACCTATAAACACATTTTTAGCCAATATAGTTAAGATATATTATATTTTTGGAAGTAAAAATACATTCTTTAACATATATATTTTTGACAATTAATTAATTAATTGAGAGGAATTCTAAATATCTAAATTCAAATAATTATATTGTAAACATTATAATAATTTATCTTTATATTTTTAAAATAATAAGTAGAGTTTTGTATTTAAATATGGTGTGGTCAAAACATATAGCTTGAAATTTTTTAATCCATGAAAATTGACATATTCATCATGTTGCATGTAATCACTCTTCTTGGGAGTTTGCTGAACAATTCTAATTTCAGGGTATTGCTAAAAACAACTAAACTATTTGTTCTGCTTCATATATTTGCTATTGTAACTCGAAAGAGCATCTTCGCAGATTGAGAGGCAATCTATGTTGGAAAGGTTATATAATATGTAAATTTGGCCTAATGTAAGCGATTTGCCTTTATCTTCTAGCTTTGAATGAAATTTTGTTTACCAATTTTTATATTCAGTGATCTCTTCTATATGTCACGGTTCTACTCGAATTTATGCCTTACGACGTTTCCTTTGCAACATCTGGTGCAATTTCTAGTAAATATGCATCTGAATCATCAACCACTTTCAATATATAAAAATTAACAAGTCAAATGATCCAGATTTAAACAGGAACACAACAAATTACAGAGATAACCATAAACACAGAGGTGCAGTGGAAATAATACTTCATTTCATTACTGTAAAATACTGAAATATGCTTATAAACAGAAATGGAAATAAACCAGCTAGGGCGATGGTAGCTTATCTCTGAGAAGAGATGTGGTGGCTACATGCCTCTGAACTGTGTTACAATGAGGTTTCAAGGCCTATTTATTATTGAGAAACAATGGAAAACCCTAAACATCCAAAAACCTAACCCTAGAAGATGAAACACCAAACTGTGGGCCCTGCTTGGTTAAATTGGTACTTCAACTTCCCGGGGTCGTAACTTTGGCATATGATCTTCGTTTGACACACACAATATCTCGTTAGAAAGATCTATTCGAGAACTACAACTTTGGGAAGAGAAACATCGGTCCATGGACCCATGTTGGTCCTAGTTTTCCCAAAAAATGTCATTTAGGGCCTCAAAACGGCTCCGGAAGTTTAGGACCCGAAAAATGCTAAAAATAGTAAATTGTGCGACAATTAAGCAAACGAAAAAACTGAAAGAGACAGTTGTGGGGGTCCAAGTGGGATAGGTGGGTGGCCACCAACATCCACGTGGATCATCAAAACTAAGAAGATCATCATCATATATAACTAAAACAAGTGAAATTCACATATACTAGTAGATCAATAACATGTGAAAATGATACGTGTCCAACAGTTGACATAAGTCAAAATGATACATTATGTACAAATGATATAAATAAAAATGATAAATTATGCAAAGTCAAAATGATACAACTCAATAATATGGTACCGGAGGTTGTGAAAATGATACATATGATAGTAACCATGAAAATCGACATCATAACAATATATCGAAAATGATACATGATGTAGTCTATATGATCATGAATGTCATTGAATGTTACGAATAACTGACTCATCATCATCATCACCATCGTGATCATCATCATCACCATCATCATCATCATCATTTGTATTGGCATTAACCTCACTATCATCTGTATCTGTGTCATCATGGGCATCACCTGTCATCTCAACATTGGACCCAACATGATCTAGATCTATGTGATGAGGATCATTCAAATCTTCTGGAAAATCCTTGTTCTGCAAAAAAAAAACATTTAGAATGAAAATTTATTATTTATTTCATTCAATAATTAATTTCTTTGTTATATACCTAATATTACAACATATGAAATGAAATGACAATAATATTACATGATATCAAAGTGCACATACAATAAAAAAATTTCAAATAAGTTACAACTAAGATGTCATTCTAATGATGTAAAACATTCAACAATTCTAATAAATGTTAGTAAAGATAATAAAAAAATGTTATGCAATTTAACTATCAATTATAATTTCTACTACATAAGCTTAAGTACAAGCCCTCTCCATTTTGTGCTATATATACACTACATTTCCACACTCAAGTGAAGGGATGGTTAATGTTTGCTTTCAATGTTGAGTCACTAGATGTAGTAAAGGTGTTGAAGATGACATGGTTACGGGGAATGAGACTAGAGTCAACTCCAAGTGGAGCAGAAGGATCAACAGGAATGACACAAGTGCAATTGCAACTGGTAGCGTTGACTCTTTAGTTGCAAGAAGTGGTGAAAGGGAACTTCCCTTTGTCTATGTCACTTCCTATAGAAGTGGTTGTGTTTGAATCTCACTTGCATAATAACTAGGAGATAGAGGGATCATTCCACCCTAGGCTTGGGCTTAAAGGTAAAAACATGTCAACGACTTGTGGGAGGAAAAAAGAACTTCAATTTAGTCTAAGAATGAAGGAAAGGAAGATGGCTTAGAGGTGACTTAGGGTTGTTCTAAAGGGCTGCTACAAGTTTGCACTAAAATTTTAAGTTGATTATCCATTGCAACTTATACACGGTAAACACTTTCCATATTGATGATTGTTGCAAATTATTTGTGCTTGCCTAACAATTTGACCAACATTTTCAAGGTAGAGTTTTCTAGGGCTAGTAATTAGGGGTCAAAGTCAAAATCAAGATAATCCTTGGAATCTATGAATTGGAATTGGTCACTTCACAGATTGGGCATGATGTACCTCTATTCACTAGTGAACCTATGGATTTTAGATGTTGTAGCAATTTTCAACTAAATAAATCAAACTTCCTTATGAAATAGCCTCTTATTGATGAATTAGAATGGTGTTGGAATCCATTTGGAATTAGTCTTGAAACCTAATGCAAACATAGTCGATTATGCCCTTTGTTGATCAAGAGAATTGATCCCAACAAATGTTTCTTTTAGTCAATTGTATACAATTTGAAGTTTGAGCATTGGTTATGTGAATTCAAAAAATGCATCATGGCTAGGATTCTTTAACTCGCTTGAACTAACAAAGGATCCTTGAACTCGACTTGACAAAGTTTGGTTTTGTAAATGAATTGCATTGACAACTGATTAATGAATTGCATTGGAAACAATCATTGAGTTTAGAGACATCACTGTTTTCTTTTATATTTATTTACACAATGATCCAAGTTGATGAGATAAATAGGCCATAGGCTTATTGTTTATCGATAATATGTTATCAAAGAAACTGAATTTGTGGCCTTGAAGGAGATGTAGCACCTTGAGGAGAAAATTGAGGGGATAGAAATCCATTTCATCTTTCTTTTCAAAGCTTGAAAGTGGGAAGCCAAAGAGGTGTTTCTGCCACCCAACACTACACTAGCGCTTGGGGGATCAAGAAAATGAATTGAAAAGCACAAACATAGGTAACAAAAGATTGAGAAGCAGATGTTCTAACAACGAATGCTGTAAAAACAAGCCATTTCATATTTCTTATCAAAGCTTGAAAGTGGGTAGCAAAAGAGGTGTTCCTGCCACCAAACACTACACCAACACTTGGAGGATCAAGAAAACACATTGAGAAGCACAAATATAGGTAACATCGTATTGAAAAGTAGATGTTGTAATAACAATTGTTGTAATAGTAGATGATGTATCAACAGATTCCACAACAACATGTTAATGTTAAATCCGTTGAAAATGTTGTTAAAACAGATGTTGTAACACCCAGTACTGTTGAAAATGCTAAAACTACTATAAAAGTTAATGCTATAACAATTGCTACTATTGAAACTACTGAAATAGTGGCCATTATAATGAACGATGTAACAACAGATCTTGTAGCAATGAATGTTGTAACATTGGATGCTGTAACAATAGAGGGGATAAAAGCCATTTCATCTTGCTTGTCAAGGCTTTAAAGTGGGCAGCCAAAGAGGTTTCCACCCAACATTACACAAGAAGTTGGGGGATCAAAAAAACAAATTGAGAAGCACAAAATTAGGTAACAACGGATTGAGAAGAAGATGCTGTAACAACATATGTTGTAACAACATATGCCATAACAGATGCTGTAACAATGGATGTTGTAACAACAAGCCATTTCATCTTGCTTGTTAGAGCTTGAAAGTGGGCATCCAAAGAGGTGTTTCTGCCACTCAATACTATACCAACACTTAGGAGATCAAGAAAACAAATTGAGAAGCACAAACATAGGTAATAATGAATTGAGAAGTAAATGATGTAACAACGGATGTTGTAATAGTAAATGTTGTAACAATAGATGCCATAACAACATGTCAATGTTAAATATGTTGAGAATGGTTTAGTGACTAATGTTGTGACACCCATTACTGTTGAAAATGATAAAACTTCTGTAAAATTTGATGCTATAATAACTGCTACTATTGAAACTAGTGAAACAATGACCATTACATTAGATGCTATAACAATTGAGGGGGGAGAAAGTCATTTAATCTTGCTTGTCAAAATTTGGAAGTGGGTAACCAAAGAGGTATTTCTGCTACCCGACACTACACCAACACTTAGGGAATTAAGAAAACAAATCGAGAAGCATAAGCATAAGTAAAAATGAATTGAGAAGAAAATGTTGTAACAATGGATGTGTAGCATCACCCAACTCATCAAATATTGTTAGAGGAATGGGGTAAAACACACACACACACACATATTCTCTGAACTCTACTTGGCTTCCCAACTCATCACAGGGGCCTCACAACTAGAGTTGTTACTCTACATGCTATATATATATATATATATATATATATATATATATATATATATATAGATATATATATATATATATATATATATATATATATATATATATATATATATATATATATATATATATATATATATATATATATATATATATATCGGGCCCTACGGAATGCAACGACCTCCGCTTACTGCATCATCTCGTCACCTTTAGATATAACACCCTTATGCATCTCAGGTGGGTCCCACTAGACACGCCACCTCGCTTACCTTCTCCTGACGATTCCTAAGCACGAGCCTTTGATAACTGCCAAGCTTACTGTCAGGCCTACATGTAAAAAGGGGTTGATCCCCACCAATGGGGAAGTAGAGTTGACAAACTTCCCCATGAGGTTGTGTTTGCATCATCGCGCTAATCACCACCCGATGGTTACATTTAACTCCTCACTTTAATCTTCCGGGGTGAACTCGCCAGGCTGACTGGTCAGATAGGGAAACCTTCCAACCAATGACTTAACTTCCGAGCGCACGTCATCTTGCCTGCATCATCCTGACGCTTTATGTCAGAGCATGTGCCCACTGCTCCTTCCAAATAAACTGGATGGGGTCCCTTCGAGACAAATCATCCTGCTGAATTCTATCTTTATGCTTTACCCCGACTCTCTTTTGCCTACACCCTTGCAAATGTTCTAGGGTGAGCCTAACAGGGCGACCAATCAAGAGGGTTTACCTATGACCAATTGTAGGACTTTTGAGCTGGTGCGTCAACTAGCTCATCCCACCTAACACCATGCTGGTCAATCCCATAGTTGCACCACACAATCCTCCAGGTAATCTTCTAGGTTTCTACCTTCGGGCCACGACGTCACTTCTTCATCCAATTGCGTTAAAGGAGAAATCAGGTTGTGCTAATGAAGAGTCTCCATTGTTAGGGTTTGGATCGATGTAAGGATAAGGTTTTGTCAAATTTTCGTTATAAGTTTAAGGCTTTCCCTGTTGAAGAATCTAGGGCAATTATGTATAGTAGGATTCTTCTAGACTTGAGAACAATTTGTGAATCACTTTTACAATTTATCTTGTTAGCTTGATCTTCTTCTCTTATTATTATTGTGTGTGTATTTACTTCATCAAATCAATACCAAAACACAAGAAACAAGAACACAATATATTGGCTCTTTGCCAAGGAAAAACCTCTCCCTCTTAGAGAGGAAAACCATTTTGTAAATTTCTCTGATTGAATCTTCTTTTGATCAATGCCAAAACCTAGACCCTTGATAATAATATCCTCCACGCGCAAGTCAAGTCCTTCTTCCTTCTTGCACTTTGTTTCCCAGTACTTCGTCCTCCTCCTTCTGACAATTCGTTCTTCTTTCAACTGTTGATTATCCTTGATATACTAGCTCTAGAAGAGACTCCAATCTTTGATCCTTAGTGAGATCCTTCACCAATGAGGATACCTTCCTTCTCTTGACCCAGCCGAGCTTCTTCTTGCTGTGTAGTTGCAAACTTGATATGATAGCACTGGAACCCTAGTTTCTCACACATGTGGGAGGTTACCCTTATGCTTTTTGATCCTTTATCCTTTATTTGAGAGGCCCTCTTCTTTGATTGAGTAGGAGGCCTTCTAGCCCTAAGTTACTAGCCAAAACAATGAGATATATATGACTATGATCTTGCTGTTGTGGTGACCACAGACCGTCCTCCTTTTCTCACACGTGTGACTGTATTTCTTCCTTAGTACAACCCTCTAAACTTCGGTTTAGGTCTTTCCTTCTTCATAGAACTAGAGGCTCCTTAAACTCGTCTTCCTTCACCCTTTTCTTGGCTATATTATTTGTTGATTTCAGAGGTAGATTGCTTGTTATTGAAGGAGAGGACAACCTCTATATATAGAGGTTTGTCCCTCCTTTAGGCCGACTAGTAGACTTTAGGCCGACTTGAGTTTTCTTCTTCAGAATTGTTTCTTTGGTGATGTCATTGCTTGGAGAAGACTTGTGACTTTTCTTGAAGGGATATCTTTGACTCTTATACAAATATATACATTGTGTAACATGCCCTTAAGGGTCTTCAAATTTTTATTTTGACTCTTTGACTTACCTATAACACTTTGACATGTGCTAGACCTATTTAAATGGGCAAGAAAATCATTGATAAATATAACAAAAATAATATTTCTTTTCTTGTATAAACACAAATATCAAAATTACATTGATGAAGACCGAACCTAGTTACACTTTCTTCAACACTCCCTCTTAACTAGGGAGGTATTCATAAATTATTACAAGGTGTTTGGCTATTTTTCAATCTTGAAGAATTCACTTAAGAGAAACCAGATTGGAAATCCATCTGTTATAGCACCATAGTAACCAAAATTGTTCATAGCAAGGCCTTGACTAACATCTCTATCTCTCATAAGATCAAAACACAATGTTGGCGAGACCAATGACTTATAGACATGTTAATTATTGTTTATCAAGGTACACACCCGCCTGGGTGTTCATTGAGTATGACCTTCTAGGACTATTCTTGTCTTGGGTTCCCAACCATCAAAGGATATCCGTCCTCTTGCCTACTCTTATCTTGGATTCCCTACACATCCTCAAAGAGTAATAGGTGCTAGATGATTACCCAATCCTTCCATTCTTTCTTCCCAAGTGAAGACAAGAATGTTGTGTCTATCTCTTCCTCTTAATTGAGGAAGACATTCCCAAGTTTCCTCTAACCAAAAACTTGATCAAGCTCATTTGTAATTGGGAACTTGTTAGAATTATTTCTTAGCTAGAGACTTGTCCATTCATCAACAACTTCTTCTTTGTGGGTCCTTCAGCTGCTTGATCTCCTTCTTTCTTTTGATGTCATGAAGTCTTTGTTTGAACTTCTTCTTTTTAGGGCACCAACCATCTATCACTTTCCTTCTTGGCTTGTCATGTCATTGCTTCCTTTGTGGAAACTGGACTTATTGATATATGTCATGTTCTTTCGTCATTTGGCTACTCCTTTGTCATCTGATTATGCTTCAGAATATTTATCACATAGATGCTTAGTTGTACTTTCTTGTTTCCATCAATTTAGTAGCCCTTCATGACTTCATCCTGATATTGTTTCAACAACAAATAGTGCTTGGATGGCTTCTTCATCATGACATCTTTGTAGAGTTGAATTAGTTATCTGCACCTTAATATCTCCAAGGCCTTCATAGGTTTCAAGGGTCCTTTGATCTTTTTCTTCCTTTGTCAGAGTTGTCATGCCTTCTTTTGAGAGATAACTTTAATGGATATTGTCAGATAATTATTCTTTGTGACTATGCTGTTCTTCACATGCTCGATCTCTTTCTTCATTTGCTTCTTCTTGGATTTAGTCAACCACCTTATACTCCTTATGGGAGCACTTCTTTATGTTGACCTTCATTGCATTGTAGTACATGCCTTTGAGCATGTCATTGGTGAAATAGATCCTTTTATACTTGATCATGTTTTAGAACTATTCCCATATCTCAATAATATATATGATGTCATGACTTAAACTTTGATGTATACATACCTCATCTTGATTATGCTTTGATCATCTTGGCTTCATTTGACGGTTCCTCTTTATTGGTGTAACCTTTCTTGCTTCATCTTTTCTTGCTTGCATATAATCCTTTCTTGAATCCCATGAATGGAACTCCCAATGAGACATTTGATCTTACTTATCAACCTTCTTTTGAATATTTTATTAGAGGATCTTGAAGATGCTTATCCTGCAAATGTTTATTCGTTTTGATGATAGAGGCCTTCTAAGATTCTCAATCATGATCAATTATTCTTTCATTGTGGATGAGGTCCTATAATAGGTATGCTCCTTCTATATGAATATCTTGAGTTATATCTACACCATGCTATTATATTCTAGAAGATGCTACTTAACCATGCATTTGATCCTATCTCTATATGCTCCTATGCTACTCAAATTTTTTAAAGAAGACTTAAGTAAAGAGGTTGACTTAGTCATAATAGAGATCTGTAGGATCTTCCTTCTTCTACTTCTTGTATTATTCTTTCACTTCTTGAGTTATGTGAGCTTCTTCCCTTTTTATCTTGTTGTTGTTGTCCTTCTTAAGTTTGGGACAATCCCTTTTGTAGTGTCCATATTCTTGGCATCTAAAACATTGGACTTTGGACATATCTCTATTGGTTGTTCTTTGTGGACCAAATTTGCCAAATTTTCCCTTTCTCTTGGCCATGGTAGCAAACGCTTTCTCCTTTGATCCCACATCATCCTTGGCTTTGAGTCTAGTTTAATATATATTGCATAGAGACCATAGTTCACTTAGTGGGGTAGCTTCCTTCTTGGCATATATGATTGGTGCGAAGTTGCCCCAATCCTCAGGTAGAGCATTGAGTACTACAATTGTCATTTCTCTGTCAGACACAACTTCTCCTAGTTCTTGAAGTTGATCCCTCATCTTAGATATCTTCATGAAGTAGGGAGCTATTCCTTCCTTTGATATCTTCATATTGTACAAATCATTTCATAGCGATATCACTTCTCCAATTGTGCTTACTGAGAATAGCTCTATTAGTTTATCATAGATTTCTTTTAATGTTTCAAATTTGGAGACATAAGGAATGAGAGAGTCCTTGATATATTATATTAGAATCCATTGAGCTCCTGTCTCATCCTTATTGTACTTGGCTAAGGACTGAGTTTGTTCCTTAGCAGGGATGGTGATATTCCCTTTGACGAGGTCTAGAAGTTCATTTTTCTTGAGAAGTAAATCAATCCTCTTCTTCCATGCAAGGAAGTTAGTAGTCCCAACCAATTTGTTGCTTTCCTTGCAAAAAGACATTGATGTATGTTCAAGAGGGGACATATATACTTACTTGATAGAGTTTGTGATGTAGTAGTCTTGCTTTCTTGTTGAAGCCTTGATGGTTTTCCTTCTTGGATCTTGATGATATTCAAATTTCTTCCTTCAAATAGACTTGTTTGATGATGAGATATGCTTGGAGAGTGAAGCTTGACTTGTAGTGATTTTTCCTTTGTATATGATTGAATTTGGTGTAGACGCTTCTTTGGATGGATTTGAGACTTCTTGGCTTGATGCTTCAACCTTGTAGATGTTCTTGAGATGTCTTTCCTTGATGAGTCACCTTATGAGTGTTCTTGAGATGCCCCGTCCTTGATGTGTCACCTTAGCTCTAATATCATGTTGAAGAATCTAGGGAAATTATGTATAATAGGATTCTTCTAGACTTGATAACAATTTGTGAAGAACTTTTACAATTTATCTTGTTATCTTGATCTTATTCTCTTATTATTATTGTGTATGTATTTACTTCATCAAACTACTACCAAAACACAAGATATTGGCTCTCTGCCAGGGATAAACCTCTCTCTCTTAGAGAGGAAAACCCTTTCGTAAATTTCTCTTATTGAAGCTTCCATGATCAATGCAAAACCCTAGAGCCTTGACAAGAATATCATCCAAGCACAAGTCAAGTCCTTCCTCCTTCTTGCACTTTTTTTCCTGGCAATTCGTCCTCCTCCTTCTGACACTTCATTGTTCTTTCAACTGTTGATAGTCCTTGGTCTACTATCTCTAGAAGAGACTCCAATATTTGATCCTTAGTGATATCCTTCACCAATGAGGATACCTTCCCTCTCTTGACCCAACCAAGCTTCTTCTTGATGTGTAGTTGCAGACTTGATATGACAGCACTGCAACCCTAGTTTCTCACTTGTGTGGGAGGTTTCCCTTATGCTTTTGGCTCCTTTATCCTTCACTTGAGAGACCCTATTCTTCGCTTAAGTGGGAGGCATTATAGGCCTAAGTTACTAGTCCAAATAATGAGATATATATGACTGTGATCTTCCTGCTGTGGTGACCGTAGTCTGTCCTCCTTTTCTTGCACTTGTGACTGTATTTCTTCCTTAGAACAACCCTTTAAACTTTGGTTTAGGTCTCCTTCTTCATAGCACTAGAGGCTCCTTAAGTCTTCCTTCACCCTTTTCTCGGATATGTTCTTTGCTGATTTCAAAGGTAGATTTCTTGTTGTTGGAGGAGTGGACAACCTCTACATATAGATATATGTCCCTCCTTTAAGGTGACTGGAGTTTTCTTCTTTGGAATTACTTCTTTGGTGATGTCATTCCTTGGAGAGGACTTATGACTTTTCTTGGAGGGATATATTTCACTGTTATACAAATATATACATGGTGTAACATGCCCTTAAGGGTCTTCAACTTTTTCTTTTGACTCTTTGACTTACCTATAGCACTTGACATGTGCTAGACCTATTTCAATAAGCAAGAAACTCATTGATAAATGTAAAAAAAAATATTTCTTTTCTTTTATAAAAACAAGTATCAAAATTAAATTTATGAAGATCGAACCTAGTTGCACTTTCTTCAACATGCCCTCCTACTCCGTGCCAAGCTTGCCTTTAATCTGTACCATGACTCAACTAAGGGATCTTGACCCTGCCTTAAGTAATGCATTGGACGGGGATCTTTACAATCGTCATAAGAGAAAGTCTTGACCTGACCATGATTTCCCTAAGCTGGTTATTTCAACCATGGCTCTATCTTAGAGTTCCTCCAAACCTTTGGATCAATGCCAATACTCAATGCCGACGTCGACAATTTATTAAGGTGCCTTATGGTGCTACCCCTACTAAGCTTGAGCCAATCCAACTCCAATGAGTTCCTAACCCTTTTGCATTCCCCGTTATCAAACAAGGAATCCCACGCATGTCGGTGTAGGCACTCTTGCAACCCTAACCTACCACGGGACTGGTGTGAAATATTGAAAGGTCTCCACCTCGCTTACCACATGCCAAGGGTTCCAGACTTCAAAGGAGGCCTGTAAGAACCTCCATGGCTCTATGCAAAAACTTCTGAGGTTGAGCTAGCTACATCTTGATGCAAGTGGAAGATATCCAAGTTGTTGATAATGTAAGGTTGGTGCAGCCTGCTTGCATGGGTTTCAACTATTCCTACACTTAAAGGGAGGATAACCCTTCCAACATTGACTCAATGCATTTTGCATAGGTTCAAGGGCTTATAGCCCAATTAAGGAACATCGATGTATATATATAGACCCTACCAAGCAGGTAGTCTCTTATGTACTTATTTTATGTTAATAAAAAAGGTCTATGTGCCTAATGTTCCAAGTTTTTATTCTAGATCCTTATGGATCCTTCCACTGCCTATGGCTCTCTTGTAGACATAGTAACACATAAAAGGTCCAGTCCTAGTTGTGCTTAGATTCAAGTATTAATGTATCGAAGGCATCATAGCCTTGTTAACTCCACATTTGATATTTTTATATCCAACCACATATATATATATATATATATATATATATATATATATATATAATCTACTAATAAATAGGATCATTTTATAAAATTAAGACCTATCACTAGTGTGCCAATACTAAAGAAATTACATAAAACTCTCAAAATCAAATGAAAAACCAATATTTCACCCAAATAAACAAGAAAAGTCAATTAGTGTTTCATATAGAATACCAATTGCCCATGGATGTGGACATGTCATGTGAGTCTCCACCTTAAGCTTTAGGGTTCAATGTTCATGCTTTAGGCTTAAGTGTGGACAATGAAAGATTGCATGGTGTGAGTGAAGATTCAAATAATCTCATTAATGGGACATTCTATGCTTATCTTGAGGTCTCATATTAAAGTCATAGTATTGTGGGTGTCATATCGAAATACTTATCTTGGAGTCTCAACCAATATGATTACTAACTTATTTTTTTTTTACAATTTTATTTGGAATTGAAATTAGTGTTTTATATAGAATACCAATGGCCCATGGATGTGGACATGTCATGTGAGTCTCCATCTTAAGCTCCAGGCTTCAATGTTCATGCTTTAGGCTTAAGTGTGGATAATACAGGATTGCATGGTGTGAGTGAATATTAAGATAATCTCATTAATGAGACATTCTATGCTTATCTTGAAGTCTCATTTTAAAGTCATAATATTGCGGGTGTCATAGTGTAATACTTATCATGGAGTTGCAACCAATAGGATCACTAACTTCTTTTATTTTTTGCAATTTTATTTGGAATACACACACACACAGACAGGTAAATTTTTAAGTCACCCATCAAACTGACAGTTAGTAAAATTAAGTAACCATCATCAATGACATGCAAATTTTAAAATGGTCAAGATTTGATGGTTAAATTAAAAAAAAATAGGTAAATACCCGTCAAATTTAACCCTTGGCTTGAGTGATATAATGGCCCAACTTGTCTTCGATAGCTTTAAAATACGAGCCCTAGAAAATATGGGGTAGATACAACAGTCTAATCTAGAAAGAGGTAGAAGAATTTTCCATGTTGGGGTTAAATTATAGAGTCCAATGGGAAAGAAACATTTCCCTAGAGTCCATGAAGTGGAAGCCATATCTAAAGATCAAGACCCTATCCACTTCACTTTCAAAAATAAAATTATTAAATCCTTTTCCATAGTACAAAGTACTAGGAAACTCACGATCTACTCAATTTTGAGAAATCTAATCGTGAACAGAGTTAGGATTGGGACAAAGGCCTATAAAATTACCAACTAAACCCCTTTCCTTAAGAATATTGATGTTCTCTTTCGCCACAGAAGGACCCAATCAAGATTAGGGATTGCTTTTGCCATTTTCATAAATCTACATTGCTCAAGACATTTTTGACTAGGTGAATAACCCTTGGGTATAGAAGAATGATATACCTATATGGGAATAGAAATTCCAACCATTAAGAGTAAACACCACGATGAGATTTAGCTTTAATGACCGAAAATCAAGGGCCTCCTCGTCTTGGATTTAGTGTCCATCCACACGGAAAAAACCCAAGAACAAATTGTTTCAATTGCATGGAGGCTTGGATATTCAATATATGTGAAGAGGAAAAAACTCAAATATGAACAATCAAATGATGTTCAACCTACTAGCCACACATTTGATCTTTTTGGGCACTACTATTCGCAGTTTCTCTAGTGTAGGTTTTATCCCCGTACAAAAATTACTTGCATACGAATTCTAAAAGCAAAAAATAAACAATGGCGAGAGCATAAAACATAAAACATATATACACAAAATTTTTCCCTTGGATCCCAAAACTGGGGCTACTAGATTGATTTTTCATTATATTCCTTTCAATGTTACAATACATATATATATATATATATATATATATATATATATATATACATGTCAAAGCATCCATAAACCCCAATCCATTAACCATGGATTAGAACATAACCATAGTTCCCTTGACCGGATCTACAAAATACCATGGGTAGAAAACCATCATGCCCAAAACCATGTTCGAAAACCATGCACAAAACCATAGGTAGGTCTGCCCACCTAATATAGGGTCCAAATTTTTTTCCCCTGGGGCGCTACCCCGGACCCCATAGAGGGGGGCTATCGCCCCCTTGTGACCCCCTTGTTGTGCCCAACACAATGAACATTGGGGGCTATTGCCCCCCCTCCGCCCCGCCCCCTCACACGGGGCTAGTCGTGGAAAGAATATAATACACACCCAACATTATCCCACTTGTTGTTTCTCTTTCCACGGGGGGCCACAAGAGAGCTTAGTCATTGGTCCAGCCCTGCAACTCCTATTGTTTCTCTACACCAAGAAAAATTCTCAGTGCTCACAGACTTCGTTAATGCATCTGCAACATTCTTCAAAGTGTCCACCTTTACCAACAACACCTTTTTGTCCTCAACCATATCCCTCACAAAAGTGATACTGAACATTGATGTGCTTAGTATTTTTTTCCCAAGAAAAATGCGTAATTTCCATTAAGTTTTTAAGAAAATTACAAGTTGTATGCTAGCATTTGTGCAATGCTTTCACTACTACCAAGTGGTGGATTAGTTCTGATGTTTAGTTTTTTTGTTTGAGCAAAAATATTTACATATTCCTTCATTAAACTTAAAGGATAAAAATATAACCGTGACTGTTTTTGCAATGCTTTGTAGAGCTGTAGAGCAATAAAAAAACATAGTAAACAAAAAAATAAGATGATCGTATCGATCAGTCTTGTGGATGTACTGCCTCGTCGATGTAAGGCCTATGGTAGATCTGGAAAAAGTCTCCATCCCTGTATTCCTGGATTATCCACTATCCTCTAGTCAGCTGCATGACCTCTTTGGAAAGAAGATCATCGACTTCATTCCTTTCCCTGTAAATATGAGAGCAGACAAAAGACTCAAACTATGATTTTAATGCAATGGCTTCTTCCACCAAGTCTCTGAGTGTGTGCACGTGACAATTATAAGTCCCATTTAGCCAATTTATGATGAGCTGAGAGTCTCCAAATATTTGTATTTTGCGGTAGTGTTTTTCCTTGGCAAAGAGGAGTAGGTGTCTGAGATTGTTTAGTTTTACGTAGTTGTTGGTGCCTCTCCCTAGTCCCACTTTTATTTTGTAGCTGATAGACTCGGACAAGTGTAGGAAAACTCCACCACCACATCCCTCTGGTTGGGCAGAGCCATCAAAATATGCCCAAGGCTGGCCCCTATCTATTATTTCTAAGATTATTGTTTGAGGGGGACGTGGTTCTTGGCCTTTAGGGATGGAATTGTATGTGGCCTGGATGTTGTTGCATATTTCCGCTCCCAATATGTCTTTATCCTGGAATATTTTATGGTTCTTGATGATCCAGATGCCCCAAGAGATGATGGGAGGCAGATTTTTTTGCTTCTGGATGTCTGTTTTGGACCACCAGTTTTCCCATGCCTCCTTTATATTATTTATGATCTATCGAAAAGGAACATTAAGCACAATGGTGGTTATTTTCCAGATGTTTGTCGAGACAGGGCAGTGGAGAAATAGGTGGTTGGTGTCCTCCATCGCCAATTTGCAGAGACTACATCTTGAAGGCCCGTGTATGTTCCATTTTGTTAGGTTAAGGTCTGTGGGGATTTTGTTTGATAAGATAGACTAGAGGAGGAGTCGCACTTTGTGGGGGGATTTTAGCTTCCATATGGATCACCACCACCAGCACAGAGGGCCATTTGCTCGAGCTTCCATGATGGCCATAAACTCAGATTTGGGGGTGTAGTTTCCATTAGGGGCCTTTGCCTAGATTATCATATTTTCTTTTGCTGCAATCTTGATATTTGCCTCTTCCAGGTTCTAGGCCTCCTACGAATCGTAACCACTCCCTGCTCCATCTGTTTCTGATGCCCAAATTTTCAAATGCCCGCCATTGTCTGTAAGGATTCTCAGCCCACCCCTCCTCTTTGATGTGGGCTAAGTGTGAGTATCTAGTGATCCAAATGGAAAATGGCATCAACCCATGGTATTCATCCACCCATGTTATTGTAAATGGCATCCACTCATGGTATTTATCCACCCATGGTATTGTAGGTGGCATCCACCCATGGTATTCATTCACCCATGGTATTTTCCCATGGTATTGTGACATCCACCCATGGAATTGACCCATGGTATTGTGACATCCACCCATGGTATTCATCCACCCATGGAATTAACCCATGGTATTGTGACATCCAGTGACATCCATCCACCCATGGAATTAACTCATGGTATTGTGACATCCACCCATGGTATTCATTCACCCATGGAATTGACCTGTGGTATTGTGACATCCACCCATGGTATTCACCCATAGAATTGACCCGTGGTATTGTAACTGAAAAATACTATAAGTAACAAATCACATTTTGTAAAAGGACAGATGGTCCACCACAATGTAGCCTTTATAGTTATTATCGATTTAAAAAAAAAGTTTCTTTGTGGTTTTATTTATTGTGTGTTCTGTCATTTTCTTTCTAGCATTGTAACTCTTCAGATCTTGGGGGCCTCCCCAACAAGATCCATTTCAATATTTTAGAACTTGGGGGCCTCCCCCAAGATCCAGATCAGTGGTATTAGAGCAGGTTACGATTCCATGGGAATGAGGGTTTCATGCATATTTCAGTTTCAAATTTTTGTAGCAATATTCAACAAACTTCAGGCACACGCTATGACCTCCTTAGAGCACTTTCTTGGGCCAAGCAGGAAGAATTTTTCTTTTTTTCATTTTTTTGGGCGGCAAGTTTGCAGATCAGATCTGAAACATTTGGTAAAATATTTACAAAAATAAATAATAGTTCTGGATTCCTTACGAAAAGATACCAAAAAAAAAAAAAAATCGGCCAAATCGGAGTGTGGGTGAGGGAGATATTGCTGATTTAAAATCATCTATGTTGTAGAATTTTATTTTATTTTATTTATTTAATTTTTAATTTAATTAATTTATTATTATTATTATTATTATTGTTATTTTTTTTGAAGACAACTGGTGGACGTCGACTCTCCCATAATTTTTTTTTAAATTTTTGTGTAGAATTTCAGAAAAATGATTGTAGATCTGAGCTTCTCTTGAAAAATCACCCAATTTAAAAAAAAAGGGTCGAAACGGAGTTCAAATGTGGGAGATATCGCTCATTTAAAATCAACTATTTTTTCAGAACTTTTGTGATGGCGGAAAACATTGCAGCGCAAATCAGAGATTCTAGGGTGTCCAGATAAGGATTTCCAACACATGGGAAGATGTAAAATGGTTCTTCTGCTTCCAAAAAAGGTTATAATAAATATTCTGAGTTATATTGGCCGAGTTATGTCCATTTTAATTTTGGAGCAACATTCGGAGCGGGTTCCCGTTGGAGACGTTCCCTCCCACCCTACTTTAGTAGGCACTTGCTTCACATTCATCAGTTTCAGCATAACAGCATTCGGCTTGGGTTATTTGGAGACGTGCCCTCCCACCCCAGGCTATGTAGGCACCTGCTACTTCATCAACAACCAACATCATGGTTATGGGTCAACTGCACAAAATCCTTGTCATCGAAGTCCATTTGCTAAGCCGCACACTGTTAATATCACAGTTGGTCACAAGCATTACAGGGTATCTCTATCCTCAGATCTTCGTTTTTCATGGTTATGGGTCATCCACAAACCCACACTTCATCGAAGTCCATTTGCTAGGTCGCACATTGTCAATATCACAGTTGGTCATAAGCATTACAGGGTATCTCTATCCTCGAATCTTCGTTCATCATGGTTATGGGTCTCCACAAACCCACACTTCATCGAAGTTCATTTTCTAGGTTGCACACTGTCAGTATCACAGTTGGTCACAAGCATTACAGGGTGTCTCTATCCTCAAATCTTCGTTCATCATGGTTATGGGTTAACCACATAAAACCCTTCTCTTCAGTGGCTCTTCATATTCAACAAAGGCTTCGCAAGAGGGAACTTCACGCAATGGGGACCATTGCTTCTTAAGGAGGGAGGAATGATCCAAATGGAAAATGGCATCAACCCATGTTATTCATCCACCCATGGAATTAACCCATGGTATTGTAAGTGGCATCCACTCATGGTATTTATCCACCCATGTTATTGTAAGTGACATCCACCCATGTTATTGTAAGTGGCATCCACCCATGGTATTTGCCCATGGTATTGTGACATCTACCCATGGAATTGCCCCATGGTATTGTGACATCCACCCATGGAATTGCCCCATGGTATTGTGACATCCACCCATGATATTCATTCACCCATGGAATTGATCCATGGTATTGTGACATCCACCCATGGTATTCATCCACCCATGGAATTAACCCATGGTATTGTGACATCCACCCATGGTATTCATTCACCCATGGAATTGACTTGTGGTATTGTGACATCCACCCATGGTATTCATTCACCCATGGAATTGACCCGTGGTATTGTAACTGAAAAATACTATAAGTAACAAGTTGCATTTTGTAAAAGGACAGATGGTCTGCCACAATGTAGCCTTTATGGTTATTATCGATTTTAATAAAAAGTTTCTTTGCGGTTTTATTTACTGTGTGTTCTATCATTTTCTTTCTAGCATTGGAATTCTTCAGATCTTGGGGGCCTCCCCAACAAGATCCATTTCAATCTTTTAGATCTTGGGGGCCTCTCCCAAGATCCGGATCATCTAGCCACGTTGAGTTCTTGTCTCATTTCCTATGGTAGAATGTGGGTGTTGCCACTACCTTCCTAGGCATCGGCCCCAATTCTGATTTGTGAGCCATCCCCCACCTTCCAGGCCAGGCCTAATTTGAAGATGTCGTTGGAGTATGTGACTGCCTTCCAGATATTTGAGACCCCCGCTTGGCAGTGATTTGGGCTACGTAGCCAATCTGTGGTTGATTTTGGATAGATGTATTTGTTGTAAATCACTTCTGTCCAGAGGCTATTTGTGGTGATGATTTTCCAGGCCAACTTTTCTCCCAAAGCCTTAGCAAACTCTTGGGGTTCCTTTAATCCCCAGCCTCCCCACTTCTTTGGTTTTTCTATCCTCTCCCACTTGACCCAGGTGAAGGTTTTTCCATCTGTTTGGCCCCTCCAAAGAAATCTAAAACAGATCTGTTTGATTCTGCGATGGATGCCTTTAGGGATCCAAGCCAGGGACATCCACTAGATCGGTATGGCCTCAAGGACTGATTTGATGAGAGTGAGTCTACCTGCCCTAGAGAGCCACCTCTATTGCCAGATGTTTATGCGGGTTTCTATCTTTGCTATCATCCATGCCTAATCAGCAATGCGGTACCCATTAGGCTTGAGTCTGAATCCCAGGTATTTTAAGCCATCTTCCAGCTCCTTTCTCACAAAGCCGAAGTGTTGGGAGGCGATTCTTTGTTCATTTCAGAGGCAAGAGCTGAATATGATTGTTGATTTGATATAGTTCGGATCCATTCCTGTAGCTTTGCAAAAGAGAGATAAGATTGCCTTGAAACTAGAGGTATCCCTATAGGATCCATTCAGTAAAATTAGAATATCATCAACAAAGAGAAGGTGATAAATGGAGGTCCTATCATTGATTTCCACTCCTCCCAGAGTGCCATTGTTCCTTGTTGATGTTATGAGTTTGCTGAGTCCTTCCATTACTAGAAGGAAAAGAATTGGGGAGAGAGGGCAACCCTATTTGAGGCCCCTTTCAGCATGGAATAAATTGGAAGCCGCTCCATTGATCATAACACTAAAGGAACCAACGTGAAACAACACCCCATCCACTTGATGAAATGGTGAGGGAAACCATTGTGTGTGAGCATGAGCTGTAGATAAGTCCAGTTGACTCCGTCGAAGGCTTTGGATAGGTCAATTTTGAGGATGACCGCTTTTTTTGAAGAAGTTTTTATGGAGTGGATCATTTCCTGGACAGTGCCTATAGCCTCCTGGATGTGGCGGTGCTTGAGAAAAGTGAATTGTTCCTTTGAGATCATCCTGGAGAGGATTGGTTTGATATAGAGTGCAATTATCTTGGAGATGATCTTGTAGATACAATTGCAAAGGGAGATGGGTTTATAGTCGGCAAAGGATTGTGGTTTGTCCACCTTGGGAATGAGAGCTATGAAGGTGGAGTTGAAGGCTCCAAACATTTTTTCCGAGGTTCTGTAGTCTTCGGCAGCTAGCAGGAGGTCCTGACCGATGATCTCAAGGAAAGTGATGTAGAATTCGATGGGCTAGCCATCCGGCCCAGGACTCTTGTCTTTGCCCAGAATGTTGAGGGCGGCCTCCAATTCATCCCTGGTGATGGGCAACTTCAGCATCTCCCTTTCTTCTTCCTTGACAAAACGAGGGATCGCTTTAGCTACCCGGAGGATTTCTGCTATATTTGCTACTCTTGGGTTTTTGTAGATATTCGAGTAGTGTCGAACCCCTAGATCCGCCAGCTGAGTGAAAGTGTTGGCTTCTCTTCCATGTTGGTCCATTAGCACCCAGATGGTGTTGATGTTTCGCCTTCCTCTGGCGAATTGTTGGAAAAACTTTGTGTTTTCGTCGCCAGATTTTAACCAAGTTGCTTTTCTCTTTAGGCCATGTCTCTTTAGCTCGTCTTAGGAGTTTTATTCTTTTTCTTTCCAGGTTGACGAGCTGATCCTTTGTGCCGAGAGTATAATAGATTGCCAGCCCTAGAGAATTGAGTTGGGCCAGTTCTGCTTCAATATTGACCAGTTCCTCCTCTTCTTTTTGTTTTCTGGTCTTCACCCAGGTAATTATTTTCAGTTTGAGACAATTTAGGTTTTTTGTGATAGAGGATTCGAGAGACAGCCCATCCTCCCTGTTATAATGGGTCCAATTCCCTTTTACCAAGTCCTGGAACCCTTCTTCCCCAATCCAAGTGGCATTGAATTTGATGGGGATCATGGCTTCCTAGCTTCATCTTCAAGTTCTAGAAAAATTGGGGAGTGGTCTGAGCTACCCCCAGATTTGACCCAATGCCTAATTCGGCCAAGACTATTTAGGAGGGGAGATCTAATAAGGAAATGGTCTAATCGATGGGCAAGGGCATGCTCCCCAATTCGATGGTTCCTCTAGGTGGGCATTTTGCGGGCTGAGTCTATGCTTATGAGGTCATTGTCGTCCAGTAATTTTCCATAGAAGCCTATTAGGGCATCAGATTGAGCCCTGTGCCCCCAAGATTCTGCTAGCCCCAGGGAGAAATTTATATCTCCCCCAATAATTATATTCTCTGGATGCATGAAGTTCGACTGTAATAGGCTTTCCCAGTAGGCATCTTTGTGATGGCAAGGGCCGTAGATATTGAAGATTCTCAGAGTGAGATGGGGAGAGATGGAGGTGATGTCTGCTCCCAGAAACCCCTTCCCACCCAGACATTTGTGATTTTGACTGAGGAGATGTTAAAGCCCAGGGCTAGTCCTCCTGAGTGACCTCTCGCATCCATGATGAAAAACTCCCAGCTGGGTAAGAATGATTTGAGCATTTGAAGAATTAGGGGTCCATCGCCAAGAGTTTCTTGTAACATTAGGAAGTCCAATTTTTCTGAAAGACATAGTCTCTTTAGAGACAACTTTTTATCGGGGCTGGCTAACCCCCTGCAGTTGAAGGAGATGCCTTTCATGGGTTCACTGAGGTGGGGTTCCCCTTTGCTCTAAGGACTTGATCTATGGGAGTTTGTATGCCGAAGGCCACCTCCAAATTGGCTCTTTTAATGGATTTGGAGATGCGAGATTGCCTACCCCTGGAGCTTTGGGGGGTAGAGGTGGGATTGGGTCTTCCTCCAATTTGAAGGCATGGAGGGGTGGAGGGATGGAACATTGGTTATAGTAGTGGGAGGATTCGAATATCGATTCCCCGTGGGGCTCGCTATGCGGGGTGTGGTTGCTAGTGGTGTAGGGGGTGTTTAGGATGGGGGTGGCAGTGGATATCACTGGGCAGCAAATTTCGCTCGGCTTGGGGAGGGGGGGGCTATATTCAAATTTAATTGTAAAAAACTAGAAACAATATTTATACATTTAATCAGAGAAATAGAGTTAGGGGCAGAGGAGATATCTGTGGAGCCCGCGCCTTCTCTAGAGCGTGCCCTTGTGATCGGTGCCTCGAGGTTCCAATTTACCATTCCGGGGTGGGTTGGAGAAACTGGGGGCTGTCTTCCCGGTCCCTTTGGCTGTCTAGATTGTAGATCAGTAAGCTCTACCATTCCCAAGTCCGTCTATGTATTGGCCACTGTAAAACTTCTCGGGGGAGATGGTCTTTGCCCTATGACTAGTGGGCAGGTCTTGTAGAGGTGGCCAACTTCATGGCATCTCCTACATCTAAACAGTATACCCTCATAGTCCAATTCCTTCTAGCAGGTTGTGGCTCCCAACTGAAATTGATAACTTTCCACCAAGCCATCTCTAGTGTTCAGGTAGACTAGGATACGAGCAATCGCTAGGATGCCAGTGTCCATGTACGTTCTGTCATGGTCTAGATAAGTGCCGAGGTCATCCCGAATGATTATGAATATGTCCTCGGACCAGAATTGTAGTGGGAGACTTGGTAGTCGAACCCATATTGGCCCTGCTCCAATGCTCTCCTTCTCCGGATCAAAGAGCGTTGACCATTGCTTGAGGAGCATTGGAGTCATCTCTATGTGCCAGTATCAAGTTAATATCTAGTTCACATCTTCTGGCTCAACGAAGATTAGGGTGAACCATCCTCTTGACATAGCCAGCACCGCAAGGAGTTGTGCCAAGACATTCCCCCAGACCTCCATTGTCCATCGTTTCACACTAGGACCGTGCTCTCTATTAGGGCTGCTTTTTCCATTCCAATACCTTCACCAAACGCAAGTTTTCTGCCCCTTTCCCTTATCTTGGAGAGCTTGTACTGCTTGGCCTTCTTTGCCTTAAGAATCTACTGTTCAGTCTAGCTGCTTCCTACTCTCACCGGGCTGTTCTCTAGGTCTGAGTCCCTTGGCTCTTCCCTGTCTGGCTCATTGTTTACCAAGCCCTTAAAATAGCTGGAGGGTTGTACCTTGTTCCTTGGGTAGAGCTGCGTATAGGCGTCCTGTGGGTGCTCAGGTCTGTTAGGCTCATTGTTTGTTATCTTGTGGGCTGTGTTCAACTCTACGATGCCGAAGTTTGGATCTTCAGAGATCCCAGTCGTGAAGCTCTCTCTTTCCTGTAGATCCTTGGGGTGCTGCTGTTGTCCACTCCAGCCTAAGAGATCAGACGAAGACGAAATGGTGAGAAAAGGGGAGTTGGTGCCCTCGACGAGGCTGATAAAACCCTTAGTGACCGTCGCTATCGGTTGGGTTATTCCCAACCCTTGTAATGAAATTTCCATGTTTGCCATCCCACAGGTGTTTTGGTTTACCAGTTCATCCAGTGTGGTGTCAATAGCCAGTCTGACCCCTGCTTATGTTAGCGGATGGGAAGACACAAAGATCTCAGTTTCTGAGTAATTATCTGAGGTGTAGTCAATGAACTCCTCCTCGTAACCCTCTTCCATCCTCAACAGAATAGTTAACTAGTAGGGTTCGATTCAAGAAACCGTGGAGCAACTTGCCCGAGGAGCTAGTGGGGTTCAGGTCAAGAAACCACAAAGCATTCACACCTTCAAACCCTTAAACTGCAGCGGGTTAACTTTTGGTGACCTATTTTCTTGAGGTTTGGGCACCCGTAACTATGGTGCTGTCTGCAACGGTGAAAGAAGGGTCAGGGTTTGACCGGGAGTCTGCAAGCCGAGTTGTAGGGCAGGCCGATAGTCTTCGAGTAAGTTAGCTAACACCTGCAGCGCACAGTGCAAGGGGACCTCACCACCGCTTGAAACCTATCGCGGAGTATTGGAGAGCTGCGATGAAACTAGACCTAGCTTCGAAACCCCTTCCCTTTGCTTCATTTTTTATTAGTAAATATATTTTTTGCAAACAAATTGGTGGAATTTTCATTTGGTCAAGTGATGTGCTTAGTATTTGAATGATAAGAAGGGTTCTTTGCCAAGAAAATTGCACTTTGGCTATCATAGTCTATCCTTATAGCTTGTTGTACCAACCCCATACTTGAACACAATATCTGCAACCAAACTGCTTCTTTGCTTGCATGAGCGGCTGCCATGTATTCCGCCTATCTAGTCATGGAAATAATATAACACATACCCAACATCTAGGAAGGGGTGAAGCAACGAAAATGACTAGGAAAACCCTAGCTGAACATGACCTATGTCACCATTTCTTCATACATGAGATCTTGTCATTTACTAAATCATGCCAACAATATTAAAGTTATGGTTTAATTGTTGACAAAAATTGTAACACACTCCTCCCACATTTAACCAAGTTAACCAGTCTGTTGGGGTAAACATGTGACAAGAGGATACTATGATTTGATTCAAATCCCCATGTACAATTAAGGAAGTGGAACTGATAAAACACAACCAATTTGACCTTCTACACATGTTACAAAACCTTTAGGAGCCAACAAACCCTTCTAGGTGACCAACCCTTGAGGTAAATTGACATTTTACTGATTGAGAGCCTCAGTCTCTCCCATGACATGGGCATGCATGCGACTGGGACCCTCGAATCATTCCCACAACAAGGGCATGCTAATGGTTGAGGAATTTTTCAGCTAGTTTTGAGCCAACGACCCCAGATTCTATGCCGCTTTTTCAGGGCTAGGTCTCAAGCCACTACCCAAAACTTCATGAAATGTCTAGAAATGAAAAATAACATTGAAACAATGATACTAATGCAAATAATTGAATAAGGACTTGAATGGACCCTTGCTATCTATGACAGAAATTTCGTCAAACATGTCACAATTATGCATTCTATAGGTCATAACAACATATATGAGCATAGGGGTATCATACTTATTTGAGAATCGCTAAGAAGCATTGATGCCTTATCACATTAGCTACATTATCATCTATTAGGTCATATATTCATTGTTCATTCATTTGCAAATCAAAACATGATGAGAGCCATACATCATCACTGTCATAAAACATACTCATAACCAATATATAAACAAAGAAAATAATAACGATATAACAACCATAAAATACACATATATACCAATACATTGACACATGAAATACCAAGGAGAAGGAACTCTTATTAATGAATGCATAAGCCAACTAGGTATGGGACTTTGACGAACCACCCGACCATAGATTGGCTGAACCAAATATTTCTTTCAGCCAATCACCCCCATGCCATATTCCAAGCATGAATGTGGGACTCATAACCAAAATCAACCAGGGCTTCCTGAGGCTACACCACCTCACCCTCATTAATAGAACCAGGCTTTACCGCAATACTCATCGGATCACTAGGCCCTAAACAAGCATGGATGCCACCAGATTTCTCCACCCACATTGTGAGGAATTTGCATGTCTCCTATTCTCTAGGCTTTACCATACATCTTGTCATACAATGATTAAGGATCCCTAGGCATAACCCCTCTAGGATTTACGGTATATCCTACCATTCACCGGCCAAGGATTCATAGGCCTGATCGAGGGCACCCACCTTTAGGATTTATCGTATATCCCGCCATTCACTAGTTGAGGATTCCTAGGCCCATCAAGGTAACAAAAAATCGAGCTTTGCCGCAACCCACAGTACGATTTAGGGGTTACTAGGTCAAGGCTTTACCCCAATCCACTATCTGATTTAGGGATCACTAGGCCATGTGTTCTTTCTTTCAGAGACCACCTCACTCAGTTTTGAATCCATCCGGCAATATAGCTCAACCAAAAATATGAGAACCCCATCACACCATGGCTATTTGGAAAAGACAATGCAAGGCTTAAGAACATTGTCATGCCTAGAATAACCAATTCTCATGACAGCAAGAGAACCAAGAACACATATGCATAACTAGGCATGCCAAAACTAGTAAGGAAATCATACATGCAATTTGATACCTGCAAATATTCTTGCTGTAGCCGCTTGATCCTGCTCTTCCTTGCTTGATCTTTGCTTCCTCTTGCCTTCTTTGCTTTTATTGATCCAATGTTGAAGTGCTCCAAGAAAACTCTTAAGTGTCCAAGTGTGAGAGAAAGAGAATAGAGAGGGAGCTCCAAAATTGAACTGACAAAAGGTTACGAATTGATCCTCAAAAGCCTTTTTTATTAATGATGCTTCTAATTTCTTCAATTTTCCATTATTTTCCTTCAATTCTCTCCTCACATTCAACTTGTGACCTTTCACCTTCATTTTCTCCTATTTTCCTTTATTTTCATAAATAAAATGCCAATTAAGGCCACTTCGCCTTTCCAAAGCCTTTGCCATTGCCTTTGCCAATTTCCTTTAGCCATAATAAACCAAATGAACACCCACACTAGGACGTTTTTTCCAACATTCAACGTGGAACATGTGTCCCATAACTGTGGTTATTATTATTTTACATGGATTTTTAACCAAGGTTGTTACATAACCCTCCCCCTTGGGGGAACACCTTCCTCGGTGTTCAATGAAACCTACAACCAACAAGACCATTGAAAGCAAAACATACAACCCATGAATGATCCAGTGGATATTAGTGGACACCCTCCTATTCCACTTGGACCCCCAACACTATCTCTTTCATTTTTCCAGTTTCCTTAATTGTAGCACAATTTACTATTTTTGGCAGTTTTTCGGGTCGTGAACTTCTGGAGCTGTTTTGAGGCCCTAAATGATGTTTTTAGGGAAAACACAGAGATAGGAAGGTCCTAAATGGGGATACAATTTTGTTTTTGGTATAATCTTTGATATCTTCGAAACGAGGTATTATGATAGCCAAAAAAATATCGTATGCCAAAGTTACGACCCCGGGAAATTGATGTACCAATTTACCCAAACGGGGCCCACAATTTTGGTGCTTCATCTCCTAGGGTTAGGTTTATGGATGTTTAGGGTTTACATTGTTTCTCAATAATAAATAGGCCTTGGAGCCTCATTGTAACACAGTTCAGAGGCATGTAGCCGCCACATCTCTTCTTAGAGATAAGCTACCATCACCCGAGCTAGTCTTATTTCAATTTTATTTGTAAGCATATTTCAGTATTTGATATTAATGAAATGAAGTGTTATTTCTTTTGCATCTTTGTATTTATGGTTATGTCTGTAATTATTGCGTTCCTGTTTAAATTTAGATTAGTGGTATCAGAGCAAGGTAAGACCAACCTCGTAAATTCGGATGGCCTCCCGTGGGGGAAGAAAAGAAAGATGAGGGGGTAGGAGATCATTTCAAAATCTTGCTTGAAGAAGCCCTTGAGCGATAGAGGAACACGATGATGGACAACTTTGCCCAAATCCTTCAGCAACTACCCAAGGGTGACGCATCTACTTCCAACAGCTACTCTAGAAGTGGCACACCCTTTAAGGTACAAGTTAACTTTGACATTCCCATATTTGAGGGTCAGATAGATGCATATGCTGTAGATAAATGGTTAATCTTCTAGAAAGATATTTTTTTGTTTATGATTTTTCTAGCTAGGAAAAGATTACTTTTTCTCTTCTCAAAGCCACCCTCCACATCAAGGACTGGTGGGAAACTTACTGTGAGCAGAAGGATGAAAGTATGCCCTCACTATTTTTGGCTACACCCACTTGGGATTAGTTCCAGGATGCCATCAAGGAGCAATACTACCATGTTGGGAGCTATGAGGATAAAATAAATTAAGTGGACCGCACTGTGACAGGGAAGTGATCAAGACGTGCCAAAGTTTACCAATGTTTTCCATACCCTTCGCATGAAGTTGGGTATCAAGGATTCTGAGAAACATTTGGTGCTCAAGTACCATGACTACCTACAAAGGTACATCTAAGATGAGATGGAGTTCTTGGACATATCCTCTCTCGGCATGGCGTACTAATATGGTGCCAAGATAGAGCAGAAGCTTAAAAATAAAAAGCGAGACTTTGGATTTGCGAATCTGAAGCAAGGGAAAGGCGCCCCCAAACCGCAGAGGAAAGGGCAAGGCTAAGTCGGGGCGACCTAGGAGAATCCGCTGAAGCTGCAAGCAAAGAACAACACCACGAAGACAAAGAAGGACACATGAAAGTGGTGTGAGTTCCATAAGAGCTCCACTAACAATACAAGTGAGTGTCGGTCTAGTCACTGGTGGCCAAGCTGAAGGCTTCTGTGTCTGACGCATGTTCTCACTCTGAGTCAAAACCTGAAAAAGGGAATGACAAAGGGAAGCAGATCATTGATGTGGAGCCCAATGCCACTATGGCCACCATCAAGATCCAAAATATTCAACCTGAATATCCAGAAGAGGGGAAGCGCCTATTCCACTCACAGATGTGGGTGAAGGGTTCTCTGCTGCAGTTCATTGTTGACAACAGGAGCCAAAAGAACCTCATTTCAGCAGAGGTCATGAAATGGCTAGGCCTACCGACTAAAACACATCTGAAATAGTATACCATTGGGTGGCTTCACCAAGGATGAGATCTCTGTGTCAGCCATCAGTGCCGCCTTCCCTACAACATCAAGCCCTTCACGGATGAGGTACTATGAGATGTTGCTCCTCTTGAAGTTTGTGATGTATTATTAAGATAAACATGCTTATGGAAGCGACATGCTATATATGAGTCTAGACCTTGCTTTGTTATTATTCCTTTGGGTACTAAGTCATATAGGATATCGAAGGTAGCCCCACCTACTATCATCTCTTTGATCTCTGCTAAGCAATGCAGTAAGGTCATATCCCAGAATCAGAAATTTATTTTCTTTTTGATTCGCTCTCAAAGTAAGGGGAAGGTCGTAGCCACATCCATGGCCCCCAGGAAGGGTTCCTCCAAGCATTAGAAGTAGGTGGATACAGTCATGGAAGAATACATGGACATCTTCTCCTCACCCACAGGGGTACCCTTACACTGTCAGGTTAAGCATTCAATCGATCTGACTCCTGGGGCACCTCTAACCAACAAGATGATATATCGTCTCTCCATACTAGAAAATAAAGAGAACAAGTGGAAAATCCAGGAGTTGCTGCAAAAAGGGAACATTTGACCAAGTTCCTCACCTTATGGGAGCCTGATTGTACTTGTACAAAAGAAGGATGGGACCTGGAGGCTCTACATTGATTATCGGGCACTAAACAAAATCACTGTCAGGAACATGTATCCAATACCACAGATTGATGACATGCTAGACCAACTCAAGGGGGCCAAGTATTTCAGCAAGATCGATCTGAAGTCTGGTTACCACCAGGTTCCAATAGAGCCCATAGATGTGTGGAAGATTGCCTTTAAATCCAAAGAAGACATTTTTGAATGGTTGGTTATTCCCTTCGGGCTGACAAATTCCCTTGCTACTTTTATGAGGCTAATGGATGACATCTTGCAGCCCTTCACCAACTCGTTCGTGGTGGCTTATCTAGACGAATTCCTCATCTTCAGCAAGAGTTGGGAAGAACACTTGCAACACATTCGACAGGTCCTTCAAACCCTTTAGCAACACAAACTATGTGCCAACTTGGATAAATGCACCTTTGGCATGAGCCAGGTCCAATACTTGGGTTACATCATAGATGAGCATGGCATGCATGTGGACCTGACCAATATCTAAGTCATTTGGGATTGGCTAGCCCCAACCACTCTAACGGAGCTTCACAACTTTTTGGGCCTTGCAAATTTCTATCGGAGGTTCGTGTTGGGATTCTCCCATATCACTTAGTGTTTGAGTCAGATTACTAAGGATGGGCCGAAAGCAAAGTTTTCCTGGTCTGAGTCCCAATAGAAGGCGTTCATTGAGTTGAAGCACTGCCTTTGCTCTGCATCAGTACTCACACTGCCAGACCTACAACAACCATTTGAAATCGAGACAAATGGCTTAGACTATGCTATTGGTGTAGTCCTCACCCAGCACGGGCGTGAGACACTTTCTGATACAATTCAGAAGTACCCCACCTATGATAAAGAGATGTATTCCATCGTGCATGCTTGCCGACAATGGAAGCACTACATTCTGGGGAAGGAGATGGTCATCAACACTGATCATCGAACTCTTTAGTTTATACAAGCACAAGGGAATTTGCAGAATGATCGCCATTAGAAGTGGTCTACATATATGCAATAATTCCACTTGAACATTAAATACAAGAAGGGTAGCACCAATCATGTTGCAGACTGCCTCAGCCGACCCCCAGTTGTAGCACTAACTACTATTCTCAACTCTTGTGGTCACGAGACCTCTCGATGGCCGCAACTATACAAAAATGATCCAGAGTTCGCCTCGACATACCAGATGCTAGTAGTTGGCAAGCAAGTTCCTAATTTCCACCTCTAGGATGCATTATTATGCTACCTGGGCCACCTTTGTGTTCCTTCAAGCGAGCGTGCCAAGATGATTTGGGAGGTGCACTACAGTGGGGTCGCAAGACACTTTGGTGTGGAGAAAACTGTGGCTGTACTACAAAAGTACTTTTATTGGCCTAAACTCCAATTAGATGTTGGGAAATATATTAGATCCTGCACTTCTTGCGTCATCGCCAAGCCAACCATCAAGAAGCAAGGCTTGTACACTCCTCTGCCTACTCCCATCCAGCTGTGGGAATCCATCTCCATGGACTATATGTCTGGCCTCCGTTCTACCAAGCATGGTAATGACTGTGTATTTGTGGTCATGGATAAATTTTCTAAGATGTCTATATTGGTAGCATGCAAGAATAGTATCACAACAGAGGACACTACCAAATTCGTTTTTGAATGAGTATGGGTACATTTTGGGATCCCGCAGCCCATTATATCAGATCAGGATAACATGTTCCTGAGCACATTCAGGTCAAGCCTCTGTACACTATTGGATACCAAGCTCCCCAAATCGAATGCCTTCCATCCCAAGACTATTGGCCAGACGGAGGTTGTCAATAGGATGATAGTGCACGTACTCACATGTACAACTCCAAGCATCCTCAAACTTGGGATGAGAGTCTTCCATATGTGCAACACAGTTATAATAGAGCTCTCCATAGCTCGACTGGTCATAGTCCATTTCAAGTGGGTCTAGAATTTCAACCATTGTGTTCGATTGATGTTGCCATGCCTCATGCGACTACGTAGACATAATCCACACATGTATTGCCCGAGGTTGATAAAGTGACCAGATTTATTGAACGTATCCAACACATCTGCCAGCAGTTTCATGAAATCCTGGAGAATTCAAATTCCAAGTGCAATCAACGACATGATCAACATCGGGTGCCACACAAGTTTAAGGTGGGAGACAAAGTCTGGTTGCATTTGCAGAAAGAACACCTTATCGGAGCCCATCAGGAGCTCAGACCACTCCGATATGGTCCTTATACCATTACCAAGGCTGTGGAAGACAATACTTTTGAGCTCAACATTCCCCCATTCCTTGGCCTGCACCCAGTGTTCAATGTGGACTTCCTTCGACCATACTTCCCACCATAGTTGGACACATCAAACATTGCATAACAACTCACACCAACATAGTTAAACCCAGACTACAAGGAACATGCCACAACTAATCAATTTATGGACACACAGGTCAAGAACACTCGCCAACAAAAGATCCAACTATATGGGGTTTTCAAAGTTGGTCAACTCCTGCACCAAGGCAAATGGCTCACCAAGGACCAAGTTCAACAAAAGTTTCCCCATCTCATGGAGGCACTCAACGCAATGGGGACCATTGCTTCCTGAGGGGGGAGGACTGATCCAGGTGGATATTGGTGGCCACCCTCCTATTCCACTTGGACCCCCAACACTGTTTCTTTCAGTTTTTCAGTTTCCTTAATTGTAGCACAATTTACTATTTTTGGTAGTTTTTTGCGGGTAAGAACTTCCGGAGTTGTTTTGAGGCCCTAAACGACGTTTTTAGGGAAAATGAAGAGACCAAAAAATTCCCAAATGAGGCTACTCATTTGTTTTCAGCCTACTCTTTGATATCTTTGAAACGAGCTATTATGATAGCCAAACAGAGATTGTATGCCAAAGTCACGACCTCAGGAAATTGATGTACCAATTTACCCAAACAGGGCCCACAGTTTTGGTGCTTCATCTCCTAGGGTTAGGTTTCTGAATGTTTAGGGTTTTCCATTGTTTTTCAATAATAAATAGGCCTTGGAGCCTCATTGTAACACAGTTCAGAGGCATGTAGCTGCCACATCTCTTCTCAGAGATAAGCTACCATTGCCCGAGCTAGTCTTATTTCCATTCTGTTTGTAAGCATATTTCAGTATTTGATATTAATGAAATGAAGTGTTATTTATGTTGCATCTTTGTATTTATGGTTATATTTGTAATTTGTTGCATTCATGTTTAAATTCGGATCAATGGAGCTTTATAACACAACGCGTTGCAGTATTTAAAAGGACCATTGCTGAAACATGACAAACATACTGTTTACTGGAGCTTTATAACACAACTCATTATGATATTTACAATAACAACCACATGTACTCATGCACATTTGCTTCAACCAACAAATAACCATACTGTTTATGGATCTTTAAAAATCCAGCTCGATATGATATTTACAATGATATACACATATACACATATAGACATATGCACATTTGCTCTAACCAACAAATAAAAGGATATGATGGCTGCATCAGCAACAAGGGAATCCAAAGGCTGACACCTCCACCCTCAAAATTTGTAGCAGGATTCATCTCCTTCCCAGGAAGTCCATAATCCACTGCCAAAGTCAAAATTGCATCAAATGTCTAGTGCTATAATCCTGCGCCACTTGACCTCTCAGTGAACAGTTACCGGCTCATTCTTGGAGGGCACACTCCCAATGTGCATCTGATTCAATCTAACAATGCTAATGACCAAAACAAATCCTTCCTCGGCCTTCCCTTCTCTGATACACAGTCCCTCAGGCAATCTGGTCACCCCCTTCCATGCAGTCAATCACCTTCCAAGTTTCCCAGCATCCCCTATCCCGGGCGATCCATCCGTTGGCAAGGCTTCCTCACATCGGAAGGTCAAGCAACGAAGGCATATACCTACCTCAAACCATCATATCGGTTATATCATTCTTATGGACATAAATGTACACTATTGGGTATGTGTGTCCCACAATGGCCCTGCTCTTGAATGCTTTACCAACATATTGTTTCTTGTTCCAATTCTTTTTGTTGCTAATTCTTTGCAGTTAGTTTCAACTACCCAAACTGGGTATTTTCATGCATTCCTGTATCAAGTACATAATTCCCATTAGAGTAAAAATGAATTGAAATAAATTCACATCATACCTCATTGGTATCTCGTCAATAAGGTACACTTGCAATTTTGTTTGCTTCCTATCACAACAAGTCAAACTAGCTATTTTATCAAATAATCATGTATAATCATATCACATCCGGTTAGCTCAAAACATAACCATCATATATCAAAATAATGAATCACATGCAATCATCATAAACCAAAATCATAGATCACATGTAACCATCATAAATCAGAATCATAGATGACATGTATAATAAAACTGAAATAAAATATTGATACTTATCCTTTAACCGATCATTGTGCCTTTGTTCTTTCTGTACACACACCGGATCAGTTGCCACACCCAGCAAGCACCCAATGGCTTTGCTTATGTTCAATCACATACACATACACACAGTGTACATCACAACACATACATCCACACACGACGTACAACACCACACAATACATACACCCACACCCAACACACAACACAACACATACACCTACACAAAGCGTATGACACCACACAATACATACACCTACACTTGATGTACAACACAACACATACATCTATACCCGATGTACAACACCACACGATACATGTACCTACACCTGGCATACAACACAACAGAATACACATGTCATGATACCACAACTACACAATGCATATATATAGTACTACATGGCCTCAACACAACATGTGCGACATGCACACAATACCACATGTACACCAGTACCATATGTACAACATGTACATAGTACCACCTATACGCAATACCACCTACACAATGTGTGCACAACATCACATGTACATGACACCACCTGCACATCGTGTACACAACGCCACATGTACACTGCACCACCTGCACAACATGTACACAATACCACATGTACATAACACCACATACACGACATGTACACAACACCACATGCACGACATGTACACAACACCACCTACACACAACACCATATGTACAACATGTACATAGTACCACATGCACACAAAATGACATGTACAATCATTTACACAACACCATATGTACATAACACCATATGCACAACATGCACACAACACCATATGTACATAGCACTACACATAAAACATGTACATAACACCATATGTACACATCACCGCATATCCAACATGCAGACAACACCATATGCACACAACATCGCATATCCATCATGTGCACAATGTTGAAAATGGCAACAAGAAATGCTAAAAATAACATTTCAGGTACCAGTGTTGGACATAGCAACAAGGAATGAAAAATGGAAATGCTAAAAATAACATTTCTATAAATAGCATTTCGGGATAGATTCCAATTTTAGTTAGTCCCTGAACTAAAATTGAGAAGTAAAATTCGAATTTGATCTTAGTAGCTATTTGTAAAATAATTAATTAATTCATCTTGAGTTATTTAGTTGTAGAAAATCAAACATGAAGTCTATGTGAAGACATGCAATAGTTTCTCCATTGATCGAGGAATTTATCCCTTGATTAAAGGAGATCAGGATGAGTTGTACTTTGAGTTGTAGTTAGTTAGCTTAGTTATCTGAGTTAAGTCCAGTTAGATTAGTTCAAATAGTTTGTTGAACTAATTGTGAGTTCAGTTAGTTAATGCATGCATGCATGTAATTGCTGCACTTCAGATAACTGAATATTTTCTCATAAATAACTCATGCATGTCAATTCAATTAGAGACCCAATTGAGATCAGAGGAAGGGACAATGTACTATCAGTTGGAGGATTTTTCCTATATAGGAAAATCATCCATGCAGAAGGAATTATCTCCTTCAGGATTGTGCAGTTACTACTGAGCCAAGTGAGCAGTGTGAGGTGGGAATTCACACAAGTGGAAGCACTGGACCTCAGGAAAAACTACGCAAGGAAATAGGAGGCTTGGAGGTCAAAGGAGAAAGTTTGTGAGAAGCCTTTGACTGTCTATGAGCATCAGAGGGATTGTACTGAGAGCTGGATAGCTTCTGAGCTAAGGCTTTGTGTAATCCAAACTATTTTCCACTTGTATGATAATACAGAGATCGGGGTTTTTAGCTGAGGCTTTCCCCAGAGTATTCTTTTGTGTTCATGTGTGATTGCTTTCTCATTCTCAGTTATATGTGTTCTATTTGATCTTGCTCATATTCGATTAAGCTTCCACAAGTTTGTTGTAGAAGTAGATCTTGTATTTTGCTTTGGTATATTGCATAATCTATTGATGTACAATGGGAATTTCTACATGGTATCGGAGCAAAGGTGATCAAAGCGAAGAACAATATACAAGAAGGGAGAAGTTCGAAGTTTGAGGTCCCTAAATATAGAAATAGAGTTCTTATCACATCTCAATTTCACCAATGGCATTCAACGGTTTAAGACTCGAGTATGCCCTTGATGGAAACTCGAATTATATAGCTTGGAAGGATCACATGGAAGCGGTATTAGAGGATAACGGTCTAAAGGACTTCATTGATCAAGAAGTCCCCAAGCCGACAGCAGCTGATGCTATAGAATTGGCGGAATGGAAGAAATGTGTGGCTAGAGAAAGGAGAATCCTCCTGGAGGGAGCAAGACCACATTGTCTCGAGCCACCATGGGAAGGAGACATCGTTTTCAATGTGGAAAACATTAAAAGATCTATATCAAAACAACAACGATCAGAGGAAGCTGGCACTGAAAGACAAGCTTTGGAAAATCAAGTATGAAAAGGGTGACATGATCTCTACATATCTGAACAAGCTCACCACCTGCAGGGATGAGCTTGGAAGTGTAGGGATCATGACAACTGATGATGACATGGTGAGTCTTGCTCTCCTTGGTCTTCCTAAGAGCTGGCATAACTACCAAGACTCGGTTAATGGAAGAGAGAAATTGCCATATTGGCGACTTTGGTCAGATTTGATGCAGGAGGAGATACGAAGAAGCATCAGAGATGGATCTTCATCAAAACCAGATGATGAAGAAAATTGTGCCTTAGCGAGTAAGGAAAAGAAAGGGAAGGAGAAGGATTCTCATCCCAAATCGAGTTCTTCCCATGGTGGGAAGAAGTTTGACAAATCGAAAGTGCGATGCTTTCATTGTCATGAGGTGGGCCATTTTGCTACAAATTGTCCACTGAAGAAATCCAAGAAGGGATCCTTGGAAGGATCAGAAGGTGAGGCACTGGCCTCACAGTTCGAGTTGGATTTCACACTCTTCACATGCATGGTTTCATCCATGGTGGGATGTGGTTGGTTTCTTGACAGTGGAGCTTCTTTCCACATGACTGACGACAAGAGTTTGTTCAGTACCTTGGAGGAGAAAGATCTCTAGATACTCATAGCGATGGGTAATGATGAAAAGTATAGTGTATCAGGTGTAGGCACGGTTGTTTTTCAGAGGAAGCATGGAGCTCGCATTACCTTGAACGATGTCAAGTATGTACCAGGACTGAGGAAAAATTTGGTGTCGATCGCAATGCTGGAAGACAAAGGCTATGATGTAGTCTTTGGTAAGGGAAAGGTTTTCCTTCGACACATCACCACTAGACAGGTGAATCAGATCAGTTCATGAGTCAAGAACCTATAGACTCTTGAGGTTCAAGATTCATGCAAAGCCTTGAGGAGCAAGGCAACTGATGGAGACTTGGTGGTTGAGAGGGAGAGTACATTACCTCTCAACATGCAGCGCCAGAAGAAGTCTCAGACAATTGTGGAGGAGCCATAATTAGTGAAGCAGCTTTAGGAGGTTATGGAGCAACCATAACTAGAGAAGCTGAGAGGAGATTGAGTGGAGGCATCTACTCATGTAGAGACCTCCAGTAGGGGGAAATTTTGAGCCAAGTGGGCAGAGGTATCACATGCATCCATACCTCTAGGTAGGAGGTGGGTGACGTGGAGTGACAGTCCCAAGAAGGCTGGAATAGGGGCAGGGTCATTGAGGTACCCAACCTCTTTGATTAGACCTTGCTACGGGAGCCCTGACGAGGAGTAGCAGGACTGACTGAGTGGGTAGAGGCAGATGCAGATGGAGCAACAGAGAGAGCTACAGTGCAAGAATCCCGAGACAGTGCAGAGCTAGAAGGCTGCAACAATGCGAGAGGCACAAGAGTGTTGCACCAATGCAGGATGGCACAGAGAGGTGTGCAACAGTGCGAGATGCATGGAGTGTTGCAGTAGCTTAGAGGTCACAGAGGGAGCACTTGTCAGTGGCAGAGGGAGCTTCAGCATCAGAGGGTGTTTCTAGCCCAACAGGGAGGTCAGTTGGGAGATTTTTTTGTTTCTAGAGTTGCTGGAGCAATAACACTTGGGAGAAGTGTTGCATGCAGAACATTCTAAAGGTTCAGGATTGGGTTAGAGTTGAATGCCTTTCTTGTTGAGAGGGAGTGTTGAAAATGGCAACAAGAAATGCTAAAAATAGAAATGCTAAAAATAACATTGCTATAAATAGCATTGCTATAAATAACATTTCAGGTACCAGTGTTGGACATAGCAACAAGGAATGAAAAATTGAAATGCTAAAAATAACATTTCTAGAAATAACATTTTGGGATAGATTCCAATTTTAGTTAGTCCTTGAACCAAAATTGAGAAGTAAAATTCGAATTTGATCTTAGCAGCTATTTGTAAAATAATTAATCAATTCATCTTGAGTTAATTAGTTGTAGAAAATCAAACATGACGTCTATGTGAAGGCATGCAATAGTTTCTCCATTGATTTAGGAATTTATCCCTTGATTAAAGGAGATCAGGATGAGTTGTACTTTGAGTTGTAATTAGTTAGCTCAGTTATCTGAGTTAAGTCCGGTTAGATTAGTTCAAATAGTTTGTTGAACTAATTGTGAGTTCAGTTAGTTAATGCATGCATGCATGTAACTGATGCACTTTAGATAACTGAATATTCTCTCATAAATAACTCATGCATGTCAGTTCAGTCAGAGACCCAGTTGAGATCAGAGGAAGGGATAATGTACTATCAGTTGGAGGATTTTTCCAATATAGGAAACTCATCCATGTAGAAGGAATTATCTCCTTCAGGATTGTGCAATTACTACTGAGCCAAGTGAGCAGTGTGAGGTGGGAATTCACACAAGTGGAAGAACTGGACCCTAGGAAAAACTGCGCAAGGAAATACGAGGCTTGGAGGCTAGAGGAGAAGGTTTGTGAGAAGCCTTTGACTGTCTATGAGTAGTAGAGGGATTGTACCGAGAGATGGATAGCTTCCGAGCTAAGGCTTTGTGTAATCCAGACTATTTTCCACTTGTATGATAATACGAAGATCGGGGTTTTTAGCTGAGGCTTTCCCCAGAGTATTCTTTTGTGTTCATGTGTGATTGATTTCTCATTCTCAGTTATATGTGTTCTATTTGATCTTGCTCATATTCGATTAAGCTTCCACAAGTTTGTTGTAGAAGTAGATATGGTATTTTGCTTTAGTATATTGCATAATCTGTTGATCTATAGTGGGAATTTCTATACACAATACAATATGTACACAACACCACATATCCAACATGTACATAACACCATCTATACCCAACACTGCATATGCAATATGCACACACACTCACCACCATAGGTGCAATCACTGAATATACAATATGAACAACATATACACAATAGTATCATTACACATCCAAAACCACACTGTCTCTACCCAACAACCTTGCTTCCAATGTCTCTTCGCCATCCATGCTTATCCTAGCATGTCGCAGATCATGTTGTTTTCATTCCGCTGATGAATCTCTTCTCATTACATGTTCATAACGTAAACATAAACATAATATAAACACATAATATCAACTCATATCCACATGATACTCACCTCATAAATTTGTCGAGGCTACTCTTCCCACTTGATTCCCCATAAGACCAAGAACCTCTTTGATGCCATTCACCTGCATAAGCAATCATTCCTCCACAAAATGATCCCTGACAACCCTGCCAGAGAGTGACATAGAGACATAGATACATACATATAAACATTAGCATAAAACAATCATGATCTTGTCAGAAAACGACATACATACATATATATAAACATTAGAATAAAACAATCATGATCCCGTCAGAGAACGACATACATACATACATATATACATAAAATATTAGCATTAAACAATCACGATTTTTGATGACCTTGTCAGACAATGACATATATACATCAACATAATCATGATCACAACATAATTACCAAATCATGATCACAACATAATTACCAAATATATATATATATAGACATCAACATAATCATGATCACAACATAATTACCAAATAGCATAAGGCCAAGGTTAAGAGAACTCCCTTTATCCATGCACAACATGCACAACATTGAGAACAACCTTTCCCAACCTAGCCAAGGCATATGATGCCTCAGATCCATTTAATTTACCTTTCATGATTACTTTTCTCATGATTGTCCTACCACCACCCATTTACATCAATGGACCCAACCAATCCAACTAGTTGTCATACTGTTGCCTTCAACTGCCCTTATACATGCACCAAGATTCATCTGGGCCTTACATCACCTGTTGGATTTCATTCAACTCCTCCCGAGCTCCATTAACTTCCTCCTTCCCAGCTAATTCCCAAGACCCTCAAAACATAAAAAGAAAGAACAAGAAAGCCAACAAGAAGAAAACCATGAAAACCAATAACAATCCGACATCACAAACAAAGTGGCAAGGCCTTGCACTAGACATAAACAAAGCCGCAATCAGGCGCAACAAATCAGAAAAGTCCAAAAGCACAAGACTAGCAACAAACATCATGACTGAATCCCCATGTTTCCCGAGTGCTTCCAAAAGAAATATCAACCTGAGCCTTCTCCAAGATTTTATGGCAGTCTCTTTGCCATGCAACGCCCTGCATCATACTGCCATAAACATATAACTGTCATCGCATAAATAGATATACAATATACTAGCTATCTTACTTTGTTATGCCAAACACGTTGCCTTGTAGCTGAACACATACGTTCCATTTCTCAAGAGACTCCAATTCCCTTGACAGATCTAGCTATAACTAGACACCAATTGTTATACCTGTCAATACATGTCCATGAATATAACACATATCCACATAATTTTGGACAAATTAGGGTTAAGAAGACTTCTTGTATTCAAGCACTCATTCATTTGGAATTGTCGTTCCAAACATAGCCCAGAGGAATTCTCACCCAATTACTTCCTTTTACCTTTTTACCTTGTTCCAATTGAGTCTTACTATGTACTGTCACATTACCCAATTGTTAGTTATATAAACACATCAACTATTACCTTGGCATGATAATACTAAGCATGTTTCCCTGCAAATGCTCACACATGTCGATCACATGTTCCAAAGATCAAAACAAAATATCTATTAATTTGAAATCAACCTTTATGAGTCTCACAACCATGTCATAATCAACAATCAACTCACATTCATCGATCATAATACATAATGCTACAACTATCACCTACTTACACTCAACTACGTATCAACTGTCTCAGCACACAATTTGTTAGTACAACCATCTTAAACAAAATCATTCCTTCATGTAATCTTATAGACACATACTCATATCATGTAATTAATCAATCATTCAAGCAATAAATGGATGACATATTAGACACCAAAAACTCAAACACCAAATAAACGACATAATCAAACATTCAAACACCAAATAGGCGACATAAGAAAACTCATACCTTAATGTATCTTAGGGGAGGCTATCTTGCCTGCACAATTAATCTAGATTAGCACAATATAACTTCACAACACATCAACTAAAAAATGAATAAGGTCATGATACCCATAAAAATAACTAGTTAACATGGTCACATCATAAACTCGTAAACAAATTGACATTCATGCATAACAATCATATCTGCGCAATCAGTCTAGATCAGTACAACACGATATCACAAGTATCGACTCATACTTGAATACTGCAACCATAACTGTCTGCATAGAACAATGCAAACTAGCATGATACATATAACATCAAGATACTAGTTGCAATGAACATACTCATTGTGCATACGATAACAATGCATATAATTACAAGTTACTATCAATCATGGCTATCTAACACACATGCATATGACTACAATAATCAACTATCATTTATCATACATGTAACCATAATAGTATAATGACAAGCATATAAGTAACCCTAATGCTTATAACAACCATTAACCACATACTTGCATGCCAAATATACAAACCTATATGACGATATGCTCTTACTCGGAAGTCTAGTGCTGTAACCTCGCTTTGATGATCTGCATCTCCTGCTCTATCTCAGCCAACACATCAACATCATAACATACCAACAATATCATGATGACCTAAAATACCTAAAATGACCTAACAATGCATGTATGACCTACTATACGTGCATAACTATAACCATGAAAATGCATGCCTAACAACATATAGACACTGACATGCATAACAAATGCATATACAACTGACATGCATTCATGATAAACACATTCCAACAACAACATCATCAACTCCCACATGGCGACACAATGACAACAATGACCACCACCATGCATACACAACAAGCAAATAGTCTACAAACATAAATAACACATATGTACCTGACATGTATGCATGACAAACACATTCCACCCATCCAATCCAAGGGGTGTACCTGGCTCTGATACCACTCTGTAACACCCTCCTCCCACATTTACCAAAGTTAACCGATTCGCTGGTGTAAACATGTGATGAGAGGCTACTATGATGTGATTTAACTCCCCATGTACAGATAAAGATGTTGAATCGATAAAACACAACCAATTTGACCTTCTACACATGTTATAGAACCTTTAGAGCCAACCAACCCTTCCAGGTGACCAACCTGTGAGGTAACTTGACATTTTACTGACCTAGAGCCTTAGTCGCTCCCATGACATGGGTATGCATGTGACTAGGACACTCCAGTCAATCCCACAACAAGGGCATGCCAACAACTGAGGACATTTTCAACTAGTTCTGAGCCAACGTCCTTGGATTCTGTGCCACTTTTTTCAGGGATAGGTCTCAGGCCACTGCCCAGAACTTCATGAAACATCCAGAAATGAAAAATAACATAGAAACACTGATACTAATGCAAATACTTAGACAAGGACTTGACTAGACCCCTACTAGCCATGATAGGCATTTCATCAAACATGTCACAAATATGCATTCTACAGGTCATAACAACATATCTGAGCATAGGGGTCTCATACTTATATGAGAATTTCTAATAAGCATTGATGCGTTATCACATTAGCTGCATTATCATTCATTAAGTCATATATTCATTGTTCATTCATTTACGAATCAAAACATGATGAGAGCTATATATCATCACTGTAATAAAACATACTCATAACTAACATATAAACAACAGAAATAATAAGGATACAAAAAGCATAAAATCCACATATAAACCAATACATTTACGAGAAGGAACTCTTATTAATGAATGCATAAACCAACCAAGTATGGGACTTCCCTGAACAACCCGACCATAGATTGGCTGAACCAAATATTTCTTTCAACCAATCACCCCTGTTCCATATTCCAAGCATGAATGTGGGACTCATAACCAATATCAACCAGTGCTTCTTGAGGCTACACCATCTCACCCTCATCAATAGAACCAGGTTTTTATGTAATCCCCACCGGATCACTAGGCCCTAAACAAGCATGGATGCCACTGGATTTCCCCACCTACACTGTGAGGAATTTTCCTGTTTCCTAGTCTCTAGGATTTACTGTACATCCTACCATACAACGGTCGAGGATCCCTAGGCCTAATCAAGACTCCACCCTCTAGGATTTACCATATATCCTGCCATTCACCAGCCAAGGATTCATAGGCCTGATTGAGGGCACCCACATCTAGGCTTTATCGTATATCCCGCCATTCACCAGTCGATGATTCCTAAGGCCACTGAGGTAACACAAAATCTTGCTTTACTGCAATCCACAGTCTGTTTTAGGGGTTAATAGGCCAAGAATTTACCACAATCCACAATCCGATTCAGGGATCACAAGGCCATGTGTTATTTATTTCAGAGACCACCTCACTCAATTTTGAATCCATCCGGCAATCCAGCTCAACCAAAAACATGAGAAACCCATCACACCATGGCTATTCGGAAATGGAAAGGCAAGGTTGAAGAACACTGTCACACCTGGCAAAACCCATGCCCATGACAACAAGAGAACCAAGAACACACATGCATAACCATGCATGCCAAAACTAGCAAGGAAATCATACATGCAACTCGATACCTGCAAATAATCCCATTGTAGCCACTTGATCATGCTCTTCCTTGCTTGATATTTGCTTCCTCTTGCCTTCTTTGCTTTTCTTGATCCAATGCTGAAGTGCTCCAAGAAAACTCTAAGTGTCCAAGAGTGAGAGAGAGAGAGAATAGAGAGAGAGCTCTAAAACTGAACTGACAAAAGGTTGACTTGAAAAAAGGTTACCAATTGATCCTCAAAAACCTTTTTATTAATGAGGCCTCTAATTTCTTCAATTTTCCATTATTTTCCTTCAATTTTATCCTCACATGCAATCTGTGACCTTTCACCTTTCTTTTCTCCTAATTTCCTTTATTTTCATAAATAAATTGCCAATTAATGCCACTTTGCCTTTCCAAAGCCTTTGCCAATTTCCTTTAGCCACAATAAACCAAATGAACACCCACATTAGGATGTTTTGCCCAACATCCAGCTTGGAATATGTGTCCCATAACCATGGTTATTATTTTTTTACATGGATTTTTAACCATGGTTGTTACAAAAAATATGCCTTCTTTCTAGACTTAGTCTCTACAGTTATATGACAAATATTTCATGACCTAGAAGGCATGTCCATTTTCTTACTTAATTCAAATCCTTGATTAATCATTTCTTGTTTTCATATAAATTTATTTTTGGAAGATTCTTATTCCCTCTTGTCCTCCAATTTTATTCCCAAATCTTCCTACATTCCACCTTGTTTTGGAGAAAGAAGAGGGATGCCTAATTCAATCTAAAGGAGTTACATCTAAGGAGGGATGAGGCTCCTATATTCTTTTTGGGGGTGAGCCCTAACATTTCCCCATTTGATTTTTCCTTAACAAATGAACAATTCTCTTGTGTGTTCTCTTCCTTATAATACCCAATATGAGGATATTCTACAAGGATTTCTCCATTTTTTTTTTTGTGTTGGACGGAAACCTTGTTGCCTATCAGAGGTGGATAATTAGAATAGGAACATGATACAAATTACTATGAAACTGTTGGGAATCTATACACAAAGTTGCATTCATATTCTTATTTTTTACCAAAGTTTTCTTCTTCTACTATGTTTGGTTTCAACTATTCTTTTTCTTCTTGAGCTTTGACATATTTTTTACCCTTCACCAGCCTTCTCTTAAGGAGGAGAGGTCTAGACTAGGGGGTTTTTCTTTGGACGCTCTTGAACAAAGTGTTTGTACTCATGGAAATAAATATATTTGAATTGTATTTTCTCATAGTTGAGATTTTAGACATGATTTCGATCCCTTAATTAAATTTCTATCGATTCTAGCATACCCCTTTTAGAATCTACTTCCATGCAAGTCTTTGTACACATATATGACACTCACCATGCTTTAGATTTGTCTATGCATTTATCTAGAATATTTCCTACTTCATTTAGAGTCCATCATCACAAAGGACTTAATAACGAGGGAAAAGAGAGACACACTAATACCAAAACAATAATTATAATTTATTAAATCTTTGGGATCAAAATCTCAAAGTTAATATTTCAGGTATATGCTATTTTATCTTAGGAATTAAGAACCATCCCTCAAAATTTTATCATGATCTAAATTTAATTTGAAAAAGATATAATAAAACCATTTTCCCAATAAGTAACTACCCTTTCTTTGCATCAATGGAACCCAATGATAAAGGTCTCCACAAGCCTTAACTAAGTATAATTGAACTTTCCAATAAATGCGTTTTAACGAACATAAGTTTGTTACAAGAGAAACTCTTAATTGGAGTGATGGCCACAACACTTTCTTTTCTTTTAAGAATTTTGGATACCACCCCATTTTATTAAGGTTAATATTTTTTGTTGCCATATTTACCGAAGCTTTAAATGCTTTCTCATGAAAAAGGTCAAGAAGAAAAGGGAATCCACCATCCTTCTATGCTAGTGCCATGAAAAAAGAAAAAACACAAAAGCAAACTAGTGCTATGAAAAAAGAAAAAAACACAAAGGCAAACCTAAAGAACTCAATTACTTTACACTTAAAATAATAATATGTTCTATACCTGCTAAACTCTCGATTTAATTACGTTACAATTAAAATAGTAAAATGTTCTATACCTTATCCTTGCTAAATGCCAAACTTTTGATTTAAGAAGAAACCATGCTTACCATACAAGAAAATGCAAAGGAATTTGAAACCTTGTATTCAATAGGTAATGCAAAATTCACTCTCAAAATGAGCTTCATTTTCTTCAAATTTGGTTCTAGACTTGTTTAAGGCACTTTTACGTGCAAGTCCACTTCGTTCATGGTTGGAGTCAGAGTTGTGGTTGTTCCTATGAAAAACATATATATGCAAATAACATAAATTATAAGCCATATTGGTATTTTATGCCTCTCGGCAGCCCCCAAATGCAGATCTCGTCAGGCTAACACCACTACTCCTAGACCTACTACTGATAACATAATGCTATGAAAAAAGAAAAAACACAAAAGAAAACTAGTGCTATGAAAAATGAAAAACCACAAAGGCAAACCTAAAAAACTTAATTACTTTACACTTAAAATAATAATATGTTCTATACCTTATATTTTCTAAATGCTAAACTTTCGATTTAATTACGTTACAATTAAAATAGTAATATGTTATATGCCTTATCTTTGCTAAATGCCAAACTTTTGATTTAAGAAGAAACCATGCTTACCCTACAAGAAAATGCAAAGGAATTTGAAACCTTGTATTCCGTAGGTAATGCAAAATTTGTCAAAGAAGAACAAGTTTTCCAGGTAAGAGATATGGTTGAATTGATGCTATCCTCTACATAACTATTTAACCAAAAGAATCATGGAAAAACATAAAGTGTTAGGCAAAACTCCTCTATGAACTTATTTACGCCTCCTTCTCGGTGAAGGGTACTCTTTATACTCCAAAAGGGTTCCACTAAAAAGGTATACACATTTTTTTGATAACTAAAGAGTTATATAAGAACCTTTAAAAAGCCATACATATCTAAAATTGCAAATAGAAGGCACTAAATTAAATATAATATTTTTTTACTATGATATAGGTCTCACCTTTAGCAAAACACTTTAATCAATCAAATACCTTTTCCTTATTCATACTGGCACTAAATTAAATTAACTGTCACTCGTTTTAGTTGTTAGCAAATGAAACTCTTCATGGAACTAGACCATAAACCGTTTCACCTTTCCCTTACGATATTGGCACTAATAAATTGAATATCAATCATGTTAGTTGTTAATACAAAAAATTCTGATCAGCCAACTAATCGATAAACCATTACCAGTTGATAAATTGAATATAAATCATGCTAGTTGTTCATATAAGAAACTCTGATCAGCAAAGTAATCTATAAACCTTTACCAGTTAAACCATTCATGGTGAACATTCCCAAATCTCCCCACTAAATATGTACAAAACGATTAAAAGCATGAATATGGTGATTACAGATAGTAAATCATGTGATTGCTTTGCTTAACCAACGAATTTTTTGAAGTGTGTGTTTGCAGGGTGCAGACAATGGCAGCATGTATAACATTAGACATATGGCATTGGCAAATGCTGTCGATTTTGGCACTCATCACTGTAATTGTTGCAACATGTCAATCGTCTGCAACATGCCCTGGCGATAATAGGTTATGCAAGAACTCAGACGTGTTCACCATTCTTCAATAACAAATGCTTCTTTTGTCTGGTTGCTTCCACCACGCGTCCATGCATGTACATGATTCTCTTGTATATAAAAGCCCCCCTTGCCCGTTCTGTCTAGTACCAGACTTCACCTTCATCACCAAAGTACCATCATGGCTTTTGTTTCTTTACTTACCATTCTTCTTGCAATCTCCTCCTCCTCCATTGCTCTCACTGAGCCACTAGCCACTGTGGCTAATCAAGGAGTTTTTCCTGAAGATCATGGGCGAGGGCACCATGGAGTTTTTCCTGAAGAACATGGCCGAGGGCACCGCAGAGGGGGACGAGAAGAAGAAGAGCGAGAGGAGAATCCGTACGTATTCCACAGTGACAGATTCAGGATGAGAGCGTCATCTGAGGCTGGTGAAATCAGAGCTCTGCCCAACTTTGGCGAGGCCTCTGAACTTCTTGAAGGGATTAGAAAATACAGAGTTACCTGCATTGAAATGAGACCCAACACGGTCATGCTCCCTCACTATCTTGATGCGACATGGATTTTATATGTTACTGGAGGTATGTATTTGATCATTAGGGTTTTGGATCGATCTATCAGCTGGTTTATTTTAGTTGTAATTGCTTAATATATATTGTTTGTGTGACAGGAAGAGGTTACATAGCTTACGTGCACAAGAATGAACTGGTGAAAAGAAAGTTGGAGGAAGGAGATGTATTTGGTGTTCCAAGGGGTCATACATTTTATCTCGTTAACAACGATGACCACAACAGCCTTCGCATTACCAGTCTCCTGCGTACAGTGTCTGCGATGCGAGGAGAATATGAGGTATAACGAATTTTCGTGCCTTCCAACAATATATCAATATATATATATATATATATATATATAAAAGTATGATCCACATATATATATATATATATATATATATATATATATATATGGATCATACTTAACCTGATTGATAGGGACTTCTGATTTTCGATTGACTTTGCTGCTCTTTGCTGCTGGCCCTTCGAACCCAACTGAAACAAACTGTTTACGTTGGGTCGGTAAAAGCTGGGTGTTTAGCTATAATTTGAACTTTCGGTGAAAGCTGGATTTTGCTACAACCTCCACTTGATCCATGAGTTTAGAAGAGTTTATGTTCGGTGTTGATTTTTATATCATATTTTTTTATGTTGGTTTTTCATCATATTTTTCCATCCGATTGAGAGTTAGCAAAGTATTTCTTTGCTAACTTTGCTAACTTTATATCTATTGGTGTGTGAATATTTTGCTAAGTTTGCTAACTTTATATCTATTGCTAACTTTACTTTTATTATGGCATGAGAAGAATCTTCATCCAACCAACTATTACAATATCTCTAGGAAAATAGTATATGCCATCAGAATCTTCATCCAACCAATAAGTTGTTAACTTTAATATATCCAGGGAAAATAGTATATGCCATTAAAAAGAATAGATGGCATTATGAAGAATCTTCATCCAACCAACAAATAGTTGTTAACTTTATAATCTTCATCCAATGGTTATTAACTTTACTCTATACTATTAACTTTATCTAACTTTACTATATAATGTTACTTATTAACTTTACTATTTAATGGTACTTATTAACTTTATATAATGTTACTTATTAACTTTACTATATCTAGAGAAAATATTACTATATCTAAGGAAATATTAACTTTATCTAACTTTACTATATAATCATAGTTATTAACTTTACTATATCTATGGAAAATATATATCCAAGGAAAATAGGGAAAATGATATATGGCATTAGGAAGAATCTTATATGGCATTAAAAAGAGTCTTATATTCTTCGTAGGAAGAATCTTCATCCAACTAACCAATAGTTGTTAACCTTAATCTTCATCCAAGAATCTTATATGGTCGTAGGAAGAATCTTCATCCAACCAACCAATTTTTCGTAGGAAGAATCTTCATCCAGCTAACCAATAGTTGTTAACCTTAATCTTCATCCAAGAATCTTATATGGTCGTAGGAAGAATCTTCATCCAACCAACCAATAGTTGTTAACTATAACTTTAATCTTCATCCAACCAACCAATCGTTGTTAACTTTATCTATGTGGATACGGGAAAATATTTAGTGAAATAGTATATGGCATTCAGAAGAATTAGTTAGCGAAGTCAGTAGTTGATTGCTTTGCTCCATGTCTATGGGATGGAATGAAAAAAACTTGCAGAGTTAGCAAAGTCAGTAGTTGATTGCTTTGTTCCATGTCCATGCGACGAAAAAAACTTGCAAAGTTAGCAGTATTTGATTTCTTTTCTCCATGTCTTTCTGATGAAAGAAACTTTACTCTATGTCACTTTATGTTTGTGGATGTGGAATTTTATCCTTGGAAAGTTAGCAAGATGGACTGGACTTTGCTTTATGCCTATTCGATTCTTTATCCCTATGAAAGAATCTGCAATTGACTTCAGCTCATACGATATAAGTTAATACTTCCGACACAATATTACGAAGAATCCATCCGACATAATCTTATGCTCTTGGTTCTTCGGATCTAAGTTTATCCTCTCTCTTAGATAGAGGATGTATGACTTTACATGTCCATTAATCAAAGCTCTATCGGAATGGAGGACTTTACATATCTATTAATGAAAGAATCTGATAGAGGGAAAGAGGACTTTACATATCTATTAAAGAAAGAATCTGCTTTACACACTTGGCAAGGGTCTCCCTCACCGAGTTGAAGGTTTTGTAGGTTTGTTTGTCAGCCTTACACACTTGGCAAGGGTCACCCTCACCTAGTTGAAGGTTCCTTACACTTTTACCCTAGGGTGACTCTTACACATTTACCTAGGGTCATCCTTACCGGGTTAAGGGTTGAAGGTCTGTAAGGCTATTCATCAGCAACAGCCTCAGCCCTAGCCCTACTTTTGAAGTTTTGTAGGGCTGATCAAATGGCGGTACTCTCTATGTTGGGGATAAATGGTGGTGCTTCAGGGTAGGCATTGTGTGGCTGCTAGTCACTTTCTTTAATGAAAACTAAAGAATAAATAACTAGTGTAGAAATAAATAGTGTTAAGAATCATTAGCAGAGATAAATAAATGTTGTATCAGTGTAATTTATATTCATCCATATTACCTCTAACTGTGTTTATGTTGGCTGAACATATGGTACTCATAAGCCCTACTACGTTGCTGGAGGTCGGAATCCTGAGACTGTTTACTCTGCCTTCAGCGATGATGTTCTCGAGGCTGCATTCAATGTAAGCTTCCAAATCTTTGTTTCACTTGTAATTATATTTTCCATATTGTTGTCTTAGTGTTATGCTAATGAGGTAGAGGATTAATGTTTATATGCAGACGAACGTAGAGAAGCTTGAACGTATTTTCGGTGCACATAGAAGGGGAGTCATATTCCACGCAAGTGAAGAACAGATTAGAGAAATGATGAGGAGAGAGGGATTTTCAGCAGAATCCATGTCTGCAGCTGAGCACCCAAAGCCTTTTAACCTTCGGAACCAGAAGCCAGATTTCGAGAACGACAATGGCAGGTTTACTAGAGCTGGTCCCAATGAAAATCCTCTTCTCGACGCGGTCGATGTTACTGTTGGGTATGGCGTTTTGAATCCTGTAAGTGCTCAGACTACGCGGCAAACATGGTTAAAATGAAATAATTCTGTTGTTGATGATTACTATTTTATTATGTTATTTTTCACGACTTCGGCATTAGTGTATAGGTAACTCTGTAATCCTTCACACTTCGAAGAGAAAGGTTCTTGGTATCTGGTCAGTCAGTCGTAGTTGACTGTCGATAGGATTTATAAAAGTTGTTGGTATCTCGGCAATCCTAGTTGACAGTTTATAGGTATCTGGTCAGTCCCCAGTCCCCTGCGCTTATATCGGGCGCTTATCTTGACACGAATATTAGGCAATATCTTGACACGAATATTAGGCAATCAAATAGGAAACAAATAAATCCTATATAACAAATATGCTATCGGGCTGGGTAACAAATAAATCTTACGTTATCCAGCTCAAATAAATCTTATGTTATTTGGCTGTATTAGCGGCCGAATAAATCTTATGTTATTCAGCTATATTAATAAATCTTATGTTATTTGGCTGTATTAGCGGCCGAATAAATCTTATGTTATTTCGCTGTATTAGCGGTCGATTTGACACTAATATTAGGCAATCAAATGGGCAACAAATAAATTCTTCTATACTAGTGCTATATAAATTCTTCTATACTAGTGCTATATTGAGCTGGCGGCTGTATATGCCTATCGTTTAATTTTAAATTCTTCTATACTGACCTGCTATATTAAGCTCTTATGTTATTCCGCTGTATTAGCGGTCGATTTGACACTAATATTAGGCAATCAAATGGGCAACAAATAAATTCTTCTATACTAGTGCTATATAAATTCTTCTATACTAGTGCTATATTGAGCCGGCGACTGTATTGAGCTGGCGGCTGTATATGCCTATCGTTTAATTTTAAATTCTTCTATACTGAGCTGCTATATTAAGCTGGCGGCTGTATATGCCTATTTTTTAAGCAAAAAAGCAGTTGTATATGCTTATTTTTTAATTTTAAAAGCAAAATTTAAAAACAAAATTGAACGAGGCTGTATATGCCCATAGTTTAATTTTAAAAGCAAAAGAGAAGAAAAGCGGCTGTATATGCCCATAGTTTAATTTTAAAAGCAAAAGAGAAAAAAAGCAAAATAAAAGCTCAATTAAAAGCAAAATAAGCAAAATAAAAGCTCAATTAAAAGCAAAATAGAAGAAAAGCAAAACAATTAAAAGCAAAATAGAAGAAAAGCAAAACAGAAGCTCAATTAAACCCTGATAACATAGGATTTATGCCCATAGTTTAATTTTAAAAGCAAAATAAAAGCTCAATTAAAAGCAAAATAGAAGAAAAGCAAAACAGAAGCTCAATTAAACCCTGATAAGATAGGATTTATGCCCATCGTTTAATTTTAAAAGCAAAACAGAAGCTCAATTAAACCCTGATAACATAGGATTTATGCCCATCGTTTAATTTTAAAAGCAAAACCGAAGCTCAATTAAAATCTGATAACATAGGATTTATTTGTTACCAATTAGAATTAAAGCCTGATAACATAGGATTTATGCATTAAAGCCTGATAACATAGGATTTATGTCCATCGTTTAATTTTAAAAGCAAAACCGAAGCTCAATTAGAATCTGATAACATAGGATTTATTTGTTACCAATTAGATCGGATAACATAGGATTTATTAGTTACCAATAATTAAAGCCTGATAACATAGGATTTATGCCCATCGTTTAATTTTAAAAGCAAAACCGAAGCTCAATTAAAATCTGATAACATAGGATTTATTTGTTACCAATTAGATCTGATAACATAGGATTTATTTGTTACCAATTCGATGGATATGGGCATGGTTATCTCGTTTGCTGATTTGACACGAATATTATGCATTACCCAATCAGATGGATATGGGTAGGCAATCTCGATAGCAAAGGATTTATTTGTTGTCAATTAGATGGATATGGGCACGGTTATTTTGATTGCTGATCTGACACGAATATTAAACAATCAAATGGATATGGGTAGGCAATCCCGATAACATATGATTTATTTGTTGCCAATTAGAGATATGGGTAGGCAATCCCGATAGCATATGATTTATTTGTTGCCAATTAGATGGATATGGACATGGTTATCTTGATTGCTGATTTGACACGAATATTAAGCAATCAGATGGAGATTTGACACGAATATTAAGCAATCAGATTGTAGGCACGGTTAATTTTTTTACCATATTCTGCAATCATATAGACATAAGCACGGTTAAATAAACTTCTGCGATCATACAGAAGTAAGCACGGTTATGTCTGTATAATTGCAGAATATTCCTTATAAATTAAGGATCAATATACCGTCTACTTTTTTACCAGGTCGAAGCTTATCTCTAACGCTTATCTCAATTGCCGATTTGACGAATTGGCAATCAGACGGATAAAGGCACGGTCCGCGCCCATGTCCGTATGATTGCAAAATATTTGGCAATCAATATAACGTCCACAGTCCATAGGGTCAATAGGATTTATAGTTATCTTGGTATCTCAGGTCACGGTTTATAAGGTTTATAGTTATTGTTGATATCTCAGTTCACAGTTTATATGGTATATAGTTATGGTTGATATGTCAGTTCACAGTACCCTATAGGATTTATAGTTTGTTCTATACTGTTATTGTTGATAGGTCAGTTTACAATTTATAGGGTTTAGGGTTTATAGTTATTGTTGATATCTCAGTTCACAGTACCTTATAGGGTTTATAGTTATTGTTGATATCTCAGTTCACAGTACCCTATAGGATTGTTGATATCTCAGTTCAAAGTACCTTATAGGGTTTATAGTTATTGTTGATATCTCAGTTCACAGTACCCTATAGGATTTATAGTTATTGTTGATATCTCTGTTCACAGTTTATAGGTTTTATAGTTATTGTTGATATCCCAGTTCACAGTTTATAGGGATTTATAGTTATCGCTGATATCTCAGTTCACAGTACCCTATAGGATTTATAGTTATTGTTAATATCTCAGTTCACAGTTTATAGAGGATTTATAATTATTGTTGATATCTCTGTTCACAGTTTATAGAGATTTATAGTTATTTCTGATATCTCAGTTCACAGTACCCTATAGGATTTATAGTTATTGTTAATATCTCAGTTCACAGTTTATAGATGATTTATAATTATTGCTGATATCTCAGTTCACAGTTTATAAAGGATTTATAATTATTGTTGATATCTCAGTTCACAGCTTATAGGATTTATTTATTCTCACTTAAGGAGAACAACATAGTTACTTCGTAAAAGAGAACAACACAGTTACTTAAACGACAACAACATGAGAACAACATAGTTACTTAGTAATCATCCTAGCTAAACTTAGGATTTATCTCAAAAGAGAACAACATAGTTACTATATTTTAGAATTTAAACATTTCGGCTTAATATTAACAATTCTGTATAATCATCCTAGCTAAACTAATGATAACAATTCCGTATAATCATCCTAGCAAAACTACTTACTTAATATTAGTTATTTTATTTGTGAATTTAAACATTTATTATCACAATTCCGTATAATCATCCTAACTAAACTACCTACTTAAGATTATAATAGTCATCCTAGCTAAACCACTTAATATTATATCAATTCTGTATAATCATTATCAATTCTGTATAATCATTATAACTAAACTTGGAATTATCTTCACTTAAAACTAGAATTTATCTTCACTTAAAAAGAACAACATAGTTACTTTTACTTTTTAAACATTTCTGCTTAATATTATAACAATTCTGTAGAATTTATCTTCACTTAAAAGTTCAATTTATTTCATTATTTTTTAATTTTAGAATTTAAACATTTCTGCTTAGTATTATAACAATTCTGTATAATCATCCTAGCTAAACTACATAATAGTGGTTAATGGTACTTAAATGTTAGTATTATAACAATTCTGTATAATCATTCTAGCTAAACTTAGGATTTCTGTTCACCCACAGAGAGCAACATAGTTACTTTATTTTATTCTAGAATTTAAACATTTCCGTTTAAACATTATAACAACTCTGTATAATCATTCTAACTAAATTCAACTTCACAAATTAATTTATTGAAAAGATATAATTTCTCATGCTCGAGTAGGTACACCTGTTTGAAGGTAACATATCGTAAATTGGATTTTCAAACTCCGGTAAATTTGGGTTTGAAGATCTCGGTTGGTCATCAACTGATAATTGAAACTCGGGTAAACTTGGTTTGAAGGTCTTGGTTGGCCCTTCACAGTTATTTTTTCAACCATTTGAATTAATTACTTAATTAATGCATGATTTGATTAGTCATTTAGAGTTTGAAAAATTTCAATTCAAAAATTACTGGACATTTTTCTTTTCAACCACTGAATCACTTAAAAATTTATGTTTTCCTACGAGTGACTGTGCGCTTCCCTTGCTGACGAAACTAGGGAGCCATGACAGCCCCATCTCACAACACGAAAGCAACCTCAATCGCCATTGTCACACAGGGGGAGGGAAGGATTGAGATGGCGTGCCCGCACCTTGGTCAACAACATGGCTGGTCTAGTCGGCGCGAGAGAGGCGACCAGGAAATTAATTACCAGAGGGTACGGGCAAGGCTGAGAACCGGCACCGTTTACGTTGTTCCTGCAGGTCATCCAATCACCGAGATAGCTTGCACAGAGGGCCACCTTGAAATCTTGTGGTTTGATATTAATACCAGCGGCAACGAGAGACAATTCCTGGCAGGTAAACTGAAAGCAATTTCATCTTTATCTTCATTGCAGATTTATATTTCAATTCCATCTTTATCTTGATACAGATTTATCTGCATCCCAGAAAAGCAATTTTATCTTTATCTTGCAGATTTATTCTTATTATAAAAAAACAATTCTATCTTTATCTTGATTGCAGATTTATCAATTCTATCTCTATCTTACAAATTTATCAATTACAAATTTATCAATTCCATCCTTATTTGGATTGCAGATTTTTGAGTATCATATCCAAATTTATCAATTCCATCCTTATTTGGATTGCAGATTTTTGAGTATCATATCTTGATTGCGGATTTGTAAATCTATTTTTATCAGTATCATATCTTGATTGCAGATTTATCAATATTATTTGTAAATCTATTTTTATCAGTATCATATCTTGATTGCAGATTTATCAGTATCATATTTTGATGGTAGATTTTTTCAAAATAATTCAATAGATAAGGATTGTAAACTTAATTTATCCATATCTTGATTGTAGAAGAATAGATATATTTTTAAAGAACATGAGAGTAGATCATATTATATTGTTGTTTTTTAAAACCTATATGGTAATTGAGAGGAATGACATATCATATCTTGAACTTGACTCATGTGGATTGCAAATTCCCTAAATATCTCATACTATATCATTGTTTTTCAAAACTTATGCTAATTGAAAGCAATGACATATCATATCTTGAAGTTAACTTACATGGATTGTAAATATCTCATACTGTGCTAATGTTTTTCAAGTTAACTTATATGGATTGTAAATATCTCATACTATACTATTGTTTTTCAAAACCTATATTTTGTTTTTCAAAACCTATATGGTAATTGAGAGCAATGCCATATCATATTTGAACTTATCTGGATTGTAAATTCCCCGAATATCTCAGAATCTAATGCGCAGAAGAGAGAATGCCCAGAAGAGAGACAATTGATGGATTACCGTAGGATTTCGAAATTTTTGGAATTTATATAAAGTTGCATTGTTGTTATAATTGGTCTATATTGTTAGTGTGATTGACCATATTTCCAATATGTTTTTTTAATCATCTGATTCCAAGATATTCTTAGAATTTATATAAAAATGTCTCAAAATGTCTCATACCGTCTGATTTCCAAATATTTTTGGAATCTATAAAGATGCTTTATATCATACTGTATTGTTGTTGTAACTGGCCTATATTGTTACTGTGATTGGCCATACTTCTAATTGATTGATGTTTTTCCTAACCATTTGATTTCAAGATATTTGTTTTTTTTTTTCTAGGCTAAGACTAAACTAAGTACCCACGGGGAATTGAACCAGTGACCTATCGCAAGGAGTGCTGTTTGTTGATTGATGTCCATACTTCTAATTGATTGATGTTTTTCCTAACCATCTGATTTCAAGATATTTGTTAATTGATGTCCATACTTCTAATTGATTGATGTTTCTCTTAACAATCTGATTCCAAGATATTTTTAGAATCTATATAAAAATGTCCTATATCATATTACTCCTAACCATTTGATTTTATACCCCATATCATAATAACCATCTGATTCTTGGAATATTCCAAAATATTGGCTGATTGATATTTCAACTAACCATTTAATTCCAGAATATTCTTAGAATCTATATAAAAATGTCCTATCAATACTACATTCTTACTATATATCATTCTTACATTCTTACTATATAAGTAAGACAATGTTACTGTATAGTATCTCTAATCAGAAATACAATTCTGACCATCAGATTTTGAGATATTTTTGGGTTTTACGTAAAGATACTCTATACCATATTACATATTGTTGTCGCTGTGATCGGCCATATCTCTAATGGGAAGTAGAATACTTGACATGATCTCAGGAAAGAACAATGTGCTTCAAACGCTGGAGAAGGAGGTTAGGCACATATCCTTCAACATACCACGTGGGGAAGAGCTTGATGAAGTTTTACGGCGGCAAAAGGATCAAGTCATCCTCAGAGGGCCCCAAATGCAAAGGCGAGACGAGCGAAGGAGCTCTTCTTGATCCATGCCATCATCGCAGCTCGCATCATGGACGACAAGACTAGAGTTTCTCCACGTTCACTCTTTAGTATCTACTTAAGAATAAGTTATGCATATATATGAAGCCCAATAAATGTGTTCGAAGATGAGCTCTTTTTGTCTTAATGAATGTATATATGAGTTTCAACGAACCTATCGTTGGGCTCTCCTCTTAGCTACTTCAATGAAATGAATTGCAGGTCTTGTCTTAAAGGAAAAAAAGTATGTAAGGCATGTTTTACTCTTTCAATCAAATCCAAGCACGAATTAATACTTTCACCAAAGATGTTTATTTATCTGGCTGAACACTTCACAGACGCGCAATTCTTTCATTATTTAGTAGAAAGTTTAGCAGATCACCAGCGAAGTATAAAGTTATTAACTCGCAAAAGTAAATGGGAACCGACAGATTTAAGGAGATCGTAAATCATAGCACCTCAATGAATTCATTGAGGATGAATTATCTAGTTAGAAAGGAATAACTGAATTTCGCTAGATTGCAGATTTTCTTCTGAAATAACTGAACTTCGCTTGATTTCACATAATTCAGTATGAATGACTGAACTTCTTTAGATTGCAGATTTTTGGATATTGCAACAGTTCTGAACTTCACTCGATTGATGATGATGTTTTTGGATATTACAACAGTTTTGAACTTCACTCGATTGCTGATTTTATTCTGAAATATCAATATGGAATAATTGAACTTTGACAAAATTATTCTGAAATATCAATGTGGAATAACTGAAATTTGAACCAAAAAAAATAATGTACACGTAGAATGAACACAAATTTGAAATGGAGTGAAAAAAATAATGTACACGTAGAATGAACACAAATTTACACAAATTTGAAATGGAGTGAACAAATCTGTTTGTAATTCAAAATCAGTTAAATAAAACTACATATTCAAAAGTTAAATAAAACTACATAGGAGACCAGGAAACAAAACTTTTTTCATAATTCAAAATCAGTTAAATAAAACTACTTTTTCATAATTCAAAATTAGTTAAATAAAACTACATAGGAAACAAAATTACATAGGAGACAAGGAAACGAAACTTTTTTCATAATTCAAAATCAGTTGAATAAAACTACATAGGAGACAAGGAAACAAACAAGACAAGGAAACAAACAACAATAAATCACTGGAGAAACTACATAAATAAAACTATATAGGAGACAAAACTACATAGGAGACAAGGAAACAAAACTTTGTTCATAATTCAAAATCAGTTAAATAAAACTACATAGGAGACAAGGAAACAAACAACAATAAATCACTGGAGAAGTTCCAACTAAACTCGACTAAACTCAACTAAAATCAAGAGAATCAAAACCTACTATTACACCTAGTAGAGAACGAAATTAAATATTATGACACCTACAATCAATGACATTAATATCTCAACACCCTCTAGAACGAAATTTAACTACATAAATAAAACTACATAGGAGAAAAGGAGCCGTCACAAGAGCGAGCTCGGTGTGGTGTTGTAAAACCGAAATCGCGTATATAATATAACACCGTAACATCTATCTGGGTTCTCCATCCCCTCCATCAGGCAAGCCGGAGAGGACCCTTCAAGCCCATATTCTTTTTTTTTTTTTTTTTTTTTTTTTTTTTTTTTTACAGATGACTACCATTGATGGCAAGGATCCTTTAATACCCTAAAGGATGTTTTTAACCGCATATGACTTTTTTCGCTTGCCCCCATTCAGAAGGAAGGAAGAAGGTTACGCAACAAACAAATCTGCGACCGGTAGGGGCCTGCTTGACGTTAGGAGAGCAAGGTTTTTATAGAAGAATTACATTTCGTGACGTTTCTCTAGAGCTAACGCATGTGTGGGCGTGCACGTGTATATAGTATCAATCATCATCAGTGTGTTAGCAGTAGCAGTAGGAGTCTTAGGAGTAAAAACTTTTTTCATAATTCAAAATCAGTTAAATAAAACTACATAGGAGACAAGGAAACAAACAATTGTAAATCACTGGAGAAGTTCCAACTAAACTCGACTAAACTCAACTAAAATCAAGAGAATCAAAACCTACTATTACACCTAGCAGAGAACGAAATTAAATATTATGACACCTACAATCAATGAGATTAATATCTCAACACCCTCTAGAACGAAATGAAATATTATGACACCTACAATCAATGAGATTAATATCTCAACACCCCCTTCTAATTTCAACTGTTACAAGTAGTGGCACTTACAATGCCTAATCTCTCTCTTTGAAATTCAAATACAATTTTGCCCAATAGCTTTGTGAAAATATATGCAAGTTGATCTCTAGAACCACAAAGAGCAAGTAATAGGTCTCCAACATTGACAAGCTCACAGATGAAATGAAAACATGTGTCAATGTGCTTGTTTTTTTTGTGAAAGACATGATTTTTTGATAAAGAAATTGTAGAACTATTATCACAGTGAATAGGAGTTGGCTCTAAGATATTCCAATAGTCTTCTGAGCCTCACTGCTTGGCAAGTTACTGAAGTGGGAGCTACACATTTTTCCTTTGTCGAAGATATTGATACAATTGGATGTTTCTTGGATGCTCATGAGATCAGATTAGTTCCAAGGTGAAAAACATACCCTGAGTTGCTTTTTTGATCATCTAAACTGCTTGCGTAGTCATTGTATGTAAAACTTGAAAGTGAGCTATCTTCAGAATGTGTGTAGAAAAAACCATAGTCCCTACAATATATCTTAAGATCATTTTTTCAACCTTCCAATGAAAAATCTTGGGTGTTTGCATAAACCTAGAGAGAAAACTAGCTACAAACATGATATCAGGTGTAGTTGCAGTGAGATATAACAGACTACCAACTGGATTTTTATACAATGTGGAATCAACTAATGGTGCTACATCTTGTTTGCTCAGCTTGGTGCCTTGAGCAATTGGTGTATCAAATGGTTTGCAATTGGTAATTATGAACTTTAGAAGGATGTTAGTGGCATATTTTTGTTGACCAACAAAAATGTTATTAGTAGATTGCTAAATTTCAATTCCTAAGAAGTTTTTCATAACCCCTAGACCAGTCATATCAAACTATGTTTGCAGTGGCATATTTTTGTTGACCAACAAAAATGTTATTAGTAGATTGCTAAATTTCAATTCCTAGGAAGTTTTTCATAACCCCTAGACCAGTCATATCAAACTATGTTTGCATTGTTGCTTTGAAGTCTTATAACATGATATTTCCTATATAAAGAAGAACATCAATGTAAATGCATACCATGAGAATTTTACCTTCATGAGTTTTGGTATATAACGTTGGCTCATGGTTGCTTCTGCAAAAACATGTACCAAGCTCTTGGAACTTGTTTCAAGCGATACAAATTTTCTTCAACCTATACACCATATGCTCCTATCCTCGAATTTCAAAACCAGGAGGCTACTCCACATAAACTTCTTCCTGCAGTATACCATTTAAGAAAGAAAATTTACATCAAGTTAATAGACTTTCCATTTGTGTTGAGTTGCTGTGGATAAAATAGTTCTGACAATGTCTAACCTTGCTACTGGAGCAAAGCTTTCACCATAGTCAATGTTATCAACTGGGCTGAAGCAAGTTGGGCTGTGTCAACCTTTCAACCTGGTGTAACTATTTCAAACTAGCTTTTAATTGGAAGTTAGCCCTTCCAATCTGAGAGGGCTCTCTCGATATTTTTTAAGAATGAAAATGACTCTTTCTGGTTTTCTATTTGATTTTTTGGGTGAAAGAATGTGAGGGAAACCACCATTGGGCATGGAGTCAGTCAAAGAAAAACAACAATGAACAATAGTGTTTTATGGAAACTAAGGCATCTTGGAAGGGCTAACTTGAAAAGCTCTTTTCGAGATTCTCTTTAAGTCTCTTCTTTTTGATGCATGAGGGTAACAGGAAATTAGAAGTTTCAAAGGTTGTGATATTACCCTGGCGACTCCACTATTAAAAGATACTGAAGATTGAAGTTTCATGGTGACTCCATTGCTTGCAGATCAGTAGCTTGAAGATTTTCAAGATGAGTTCTACCGCAAGTCTATTCCAGTCATTGGTGAAGGTGAAGTCTCTTCCATTTACAAGCTCAGGTGATGGATTCAGTTTTTATTCTGAGTTGCCCATATATGATCCACTACTGATTTTGTTCAAGCACAGTCAAGCAACCCAAGCGTTGAATCTGCTGTTTGATTGGTTATACTGGAGATTTTATATTACTTGAATTAAATAGGTGGATTTTCAGATGTTAGAGTAGGACATAAATAAGCTTGTTGGGCAAGTATTTCCTTCAGCTTTAGATTACATGTTGCAGTTTTCTTTTCAGTTTGGTGAAGTGGGTTTGAATGCAGTCTTCAGATGGGATCAGCCCAATGGTCAAGCAACTAGTTTGCTGGTTCTTTGCTACACCATAGGGGCACAACATCCCCATTGGAGCCAATGTTATCCATGATAACCACTAAAAATAAATTTTAGTTTTATTAGTTAAGGTTTTCCACCACTGATCTTTACATCTATCTGTTGCTTTTTCTGAAAGAGGTTGCTGTGTTTTACATTTGAAGATTAAGAAGGAAGGACAAGTCTATTCTATTTGTTTCGGAGAAATTCCCATATTCCCATATTCTCATCCCATTTCATCCGCAAACCCATTTCCAACTCTATCCGTAACCCATTTCTCTCACTCGACCCATTTCCTACTCTAAGCCGCATTTATCCATTTCCAAACTCTAGCTGTGACCCATTCCCCTTTGAAATACTTTATAATATGTCGCAGTCCTTTTATAAGGCTGGACCCGCAAATCATATTGCTATCGACCCTTCCCTTTTTCCTTTGCATATATCTCCACTCGTCCCCCTTCCTGATTGTGATTGCGATATTGTATATCGCAATATCCCTTCCCGCGATTATCATATCCAAGTCCTCCTCCGCTAGTTGATTGCAATATTACATCCTCCGCCGATTGTGATATCGCATTTCTCTGCCGATATCACAAATCACAAAACTTTCCCACTTGTTTCAATAAAGTTCTTCTCCCCCCTGCCGATTGCGATATCGCAATTCTCCACCGATATTGCATATCGCAAAACCCTCCGCCGATATCACATATCGCCACATCCCCCACCGATTGCGATATTGTTCCGCCCATTGATTGCGATATCCCTCCTCCTTGCTGATTGCAATTTCTGTTCCATTGTCGATTGTGATAGCCCTTCTCCTGCCGATTGCAATATTTCAATCCACGATTACATAGTCAAAGTTCCCGTTCCCCGAAATCCTTCCGACTTGCGATTGTGATGTGTGAGAACCCTCCCTGGATGTAATTTTTTATCTGATGTGTTCTATAAACCATCACGTCCGGAAGGTGTTTCTTGGCGTTTCTTTAGCAGCATGGTCATTAAACAGAGCGCGAGAACACAGGGCAGTAAGACACAAAAGGCAGCGAAACAAAGAGACAACAAGACACAGAGACAATGAGGCACTTTCAGCACGTTTCAACAACAAACAACACAACAGATTCAAAGGCCAAATGTTCGAGTTTCCACAAATATAGTGTCGCGCTTTAAATTATTGTAACAGTTCATACGACTCCCATTTGTATTCAAACTCTATTGTAACAGAAATCCCTATGAAGTCTCAAAGTTTTATTAATCAGGTAGGAACAAGTCTCTAGAACAAGGAATCGAATTTGGCCCAAGTGGCAAGATATGTAATGGGATCTCTTCTCTATAAATATGTAGATTTTCAACTCTGCATAGGGGGGATCGATGATGTGAGAACCACTATTGTATTGTTTTTAGTTAATAGAAATATCAGTTGCATCATATTCTGTTTTAATCTGAGATTCATTTCAGTTTCAGTCATATTCTATCATGCTCCTTTGTTATTATTTTTCATAGTTTAATGATTACTTGGAAATCTGTCAAACAACTCCAACTTCCTTCAATTTGTTGTGATTATTGTGAATGCCCTTGTCCACCTTAGTAAACCAAAGATGCCCTAGTTTCCATAAAAAACCGTTGTTCATTGTTGTTTTTCTTTGACTGACTCCATGCCTAATGATGGTTGCCCTCACACTCTTTCACCCAAAAAATCAAATAGAAAACCAGAGTTAGCCATCTGCATTCTTAAAAAATATTGAGAGAGCCCTCTCAGATTGGAAGGGCTAACTTCTAATTAAAAGCTGGTTTGAAATAGTTACGTCGGGTTGAAAGGTTGACACAACCCCACCTGCTCCAGCCCAGTTGAAAACAGTTGACACAAAACTGTTGTGAGAATCCTTTGCAACCATCCTTGCCTTATGTTTCTCAATTTCTCTTTTTTCATTCAGCTTGGTCTTATATACCCATTTTACACCAGTTTTGGTTTTGTCTCTTGGGAGATAAACTAATTCCCAAGTCTGGTTCTTCTCTATGGAATCAATTTCTTAGTTCATTGCATCAACCTAATGTTTTTCCTTAATTGTTTCTTCAAAATGAGTTGGTTGAGATGAAAGAAAGGCAAACGTATTCCGCTGATCAAACTCATTCTCCTACTCATATATTTCTCTGATGCTTTTTTCCAGATTGTCTTATGAAGATGTTGAACCATTGGTGGATTCACTACTGGAAAATGTACAATTTTTAGAGTAGTATGACTCTTCTTGAACCTACAATCTTGGTAGTTGTGGTGGATAAACATGCTGATTTAAAGCTTCATCAATATGATCAGACCAAGATTTATTTTCAAATTTTTTAACATCCATGCTTAAAACAAACTTCTTGGTAACTGGATTGTAAAATTTATAGGCCTTTGATTGTTCACTACAGCCTACGAAAATACATCTTTCACTCCTATTATCAAGCTTATTTTTTAGTGTCTCAGGAACATGTACAAATGTTACAGATCCAAAAATTCTAAAATGAGACACATTCACGTTCATACCATCCCATACTTCTAGAGGCACTGCATCTTGGATACTTGTTGTTGGAGATCTGTTGAGAACATATACTATTGTTGAAACTGCTTCATCCCAATAGTCATTAGACAACTTCTTCTCACACAACATACATTTGGCCATATTCATGATTGTTTGGTTTTTCCTTTCCGCTACTCCATTATGTTGTGAAGTATATCTTGTTTTGTTCAACATGATGATTCCTTGCTGTTGACAAAAAACTTTGAATTCATTGGAGTTGTATTCAATGGTCCTTGCGAATGCTCACACAATGTGATTTTTTCCCAGTGCTCTGATACCATGACAAAGAATGCAGAGGCGGAAATAAACAGAGAATGATACAAATATGGAATGGAGTAAACAACTCTTCTCATCATTCAAAATCAGTTAAATAAAACTACATAGGAGACAAGGAAACGAGCAACAATAAATGACTACAAAAGTTTCAAATAAACTCGACTAAACTCAAGAGAATCAAAACAGACTATGGCACCTAGCAGACAATGGAATTAAATATCATGACACCTATTAGTTGATGAGATTAATATCTCAACAAACTTCACTCGATTGCAAAGAACTTCACTCGATTCTTGATTTTAATATGAAATATCAGTATGGAATAACTGAAGTTCACTATATGAGTATGGAATAATTGAACTTCACTCAATTGCAGATAGTTCAATATAGAATAACCGATTTTATTCTGAAATATCAGTGTGGAATAAATGAACTTCACTCATTTTGAAATATCAATATGGAATAACTAAAATTAACTAAGTTGTAGATAGTTCAGTGTGAACTTCACTCAATTGCAAACAGTTTAGTATGAATTTCATTCAATTAGGTTGCATATTAGATATTGCAACTGTTCTTAACTCACTCGCTATTGACATTGTTCTAAACTTCATTGAATTATAGATATGTAACAACCCCTCCTCCCATATCCACCCAAACAACCGGTCAACAGGGGTAAACATGCGACGAGAGAGGCCACTATAAGAGATTCAACCTCCTTGGTGACCTTAAGGAAATGGAATCGACATAACACATCAAACCAACCCATCCACATCAACAACAACACCCTCGGGAAACATGTTAGCCACTTAGACATCCTGCCCTTGGGTCCCACTGATGTTTTAAGCCTTTTAACTCTTGGTCGCTCTCATTCTATAAGCATGACAACGTCCAAAAACACAGAGTCACTCTCACAAGCCCATGTTCCAACTTCCTCGGGATTTGAGCCACTTTTCTAGCCCATAATCCCAGCCTCTGCCCAAAACTTGTTACAACTTATAGAATCCATCAAAGACATGACGAAAATACTAATAAATTATCAAAAGTCAACCTCAGGACTAGGCCTAAGCATCCCCAACTGGGACTGACATTCTGTCAAACACTTGGCATTAATGCAACCTACAGGTCTATGATACAAGACATAGCATGAATTACTGAAAGCACTTATTAACATAGCCATAAGGATCACCACCTTCTCCATTGAACTGTTATTACATCAATTAGGTCTTGCATCCATCATCTCAACAATTAAAAGTAAATACATGAAATAACCATGACATGAACTAGTCATATAACCATGCTTACAACCAGCATAAAACCATATAAATATCAGGGATATGACGGCCATTAATCCACATATAAACAAGTGAAAAAGTAAGATAACTTAGATTTTATTAGTTATAGGCAAATTCAACCAGGTTCGAGACTTCCACATACCACCTGACCATAGACATGGTTGAACCAAATCTTTCGTTCAACCAGTCACCCCTGTGCCATATTCCAAGCATGAATGTGGGATCTCATAGAACAACCACTCTAAAGACAAGCAAGGGAAACTAGAGGTTAAACCACCTCCACCCTCATCAAACTGTGATCACACCAAAACCGATGCTTCGATCACAACCGAACCAAACTTGGAATGCCATCCAGAATCCATCACTATCCTTGAGGAATTTTACATCTCCTTGTCTCTCAGGCTTTACCGCAATCTAATTCGGGATCACTAGGCCCTAAACTAAGACTTCTCCCTCAGGATTTACCGTGTATCCCGCCAAAAATGGTCAAGGGATTCCTCTGCCTTTGGGAATGAAACTTGAGACCACCTCTACCCTGGATTCCGAAATCCATTTGGTAAACTAAAGCTCAAAAACGGAAATAAACATCCCAACAAGATGGCATCCGAAAAAAGGCAAGGTTAGGCTAAAAACCACTGTCATAACTCGACAAAACCATGCCACCGAAAACAAGAGAACCATACACCAACATGCAAAGCCATGCATGTCCAAACCTACAAGTATTCCTGCTAAAGCTGCTTGATCCTGCTTTCCCTTCCTTGATCCTTGCTTTCCTTCCTTTCCCTTTACTTGTTTTCCCTTCCGTGCTCCAAAGCTAGAGTGCTCCAAGGAAACTCTAAGTGACCAAGAGTGTGTGAGAGAGAAAATAATGAGAGAGCTACCAACTTGAACTGACAAAAGGTTAGAAAAATCTTACCCACTGATCCTCAGAAGCCTTTTTATCAGTGAGGCCTCTATTTTATTAATTTTCCATTATTTTCCTTCATTTTCCTCCTCACATGCAACCTATGACCTTTCACCTTAATTTTATCCCAATTTCCTTTATTTTAATATATAAATGTGCCAAAAATGCCCTTTTACCTTTTAATGTCTTTACCTTAGCCTTTGCCAATTTTCCTTAGCCAAAACACATCCAGTGATGCCCACTAGGATATCTTTGCCCAACATTAAGCTTGGAATAAGTGTCCCTTAACCATGGTCTTAAGTTGCCTTTATTAACTTTTATTACATGATATTTTCACTAGGGATGTTACAAAACCCTCCCCCTTAGGGAACACCGTCCTCAGTGTTAAACCACACCATGACCTCAACAAAACCACTAAAAAGCAAACATACTGCCCATGGAGCTTTATAACTTAGCTCATTGTAGTATTTACAATGAAAGTTCAACTCAAAAGTAAAACATCATGACAATATAACAGTCATAATAACATGACACCCATACTGCTTATTGGAGATTTATAACTTAGCTCATGGTGGTATTTACATCCATATACATATACATACATATACAAAAATAACAAAAGAACATATTCCAAACATATACTGACACCAACGAAAACTACTTTGCCTCAACTGACAAATAATGAAGGATACATGGCCCACATCTAATTCACCATCTCTCATGTAGCTTCTTCATGCCCAAAGTGCCGGTATACCGTGCTGAGCGAGGGGATGTTTAGGAATTCTATTTCTTCCTGGATGTACTTGTGCAGGCAGCCGCGGTATTTGAGTATCAAATTCTGCTCCGAATCCTTGATACCCAACTTTGTGCGAAGGGTATGGAAAATATTAGTAAACTCTGGCATGTCTTGGTCCCTTCCCTGCTGCAGCGTGGTCCACTTTATGTATTGATCCTCATAGCTTCTGATAGGGTAGTACTGCCCCTTGATGGCCTCTCTGAATGAATCCCAAGTGGGTACGGCTGAAAACAGTGAGCCTGTACTTTCATCCTTCTACTCGCAGTAGGTTTCCCACCAGTCCTTGACATGGGGGGCTGCTTTGAGAAGAGTGAAAATAATCTTTTCTCGACTGGAAAAATCATGAACTGAAAAATAACCCTCTAGCAGATTTAACCATTTATCAATGACATCTGCGTCTATCTGACCCTCGAATACGGGGATTTCAAAATTAACTTGTACCTTAAATGGTGTGGCATTTCCAGAGTAGCTATTGGAAGCCGATGCATCGCCCCGGGGTAGTCACTAAAGGATCTGGGCGAAGTTGTGCATCATCGTGTTCCTTTGTCGCTTGAGGGCTTCTTCGAGCAAGATTTTGATAGGATCTCCTGCCCCCTTGTTTTTCTTTTCATCTGCCATGGGAGGTCGTTGGGATTTTCGAAGCTGGTCTTGCAAAGGTTTCACCAATTCAAGCGCTAACTCCTTATATCCCAACCTCGTTGGGGACATGCAAAGAAAAACAGAGAAAAAGATGAAAGCTCTGATACCACTGATCCAGATTTAAACAAGAATGCAACAAATTACAGAGATAAACATAAACACAGAGATGCAACGGAAATGATACTTCATTTCATTAATGTAAAATACTGAAATATGCTTACAAACAGAATTGGAAACAAACCAGCTAGGGCGATGGTAGCTTATCTCTGAGAAAAGATGTGGTGGCTACATGCCTCTGAACTGTGTTACAATGAGGCTCGAAGGCCTATTTGTTGAGAAACAATGGAAAACCCTTAACATTCCAAAACCTAACTCTAGAAGATGAAACGCCAAATTGTGGGCCCCGTTTGGGTAAATTGGTACATCAACTTCCCGAGGTCGTAACTTTGGCATACAATCTCCGTTTGACGCGCACAATATCTCGTTAGAAATATCTATCCGAGAACTAAAAATTTGGAAAGAGAAACATCGGTCCATGGACCCATGTTGCTCCCAGTTTTCCCAAAAAACGTTGTTTAGGGCCTCAAAATGGCTTCGGAAGTTCAGGACCCGAAAAACTGCTAAAAATAGTAAACTGGGCTACAATTAAGGAAACTAAAAAGCTGAAAGAAACAATGGTGGGGGTCCAAGTGGATTTGGCAGGTGGCCACCAATATCCACCTGGATCATTTGTAGGGTGACCATTCATGAGAGAAGCTTATGTAATTTTTATTTATTTTATTAATAAATTGCGTGAAGTGGCCACGTTGGCTCAGGCCATGGACTTTTTCCCTCTTTGAGGGCTTTAACCACGTCAAGAATATTGGTGTATTGATATGTGATCTGTTTGTGAGCGGTGTCCTTTGGTGTTCTATCTGTGGAACTTACCCTGTAAATTCCTACATTATGTACTGGAGAATGACATTTTTTATGCACACTGCTACATGTGTTTCTTTATTAGAGGTTATCATGGATCTCAAAGAGGACATGACATGAGACCTGATGTCATTTGGAAATAAGGAAGGGATAAGAGGATAGGATTTTCTATATATTTTGATGCAAATTCTGCTGATTTTAATTAGCTAACACAAACATTACATCTTTTACTATGCAGACAAGCATTACCTCAATGTTTTATACCTATTAATTCCCCCTTGCAACCTCACCCTAACATAGTAGACATCCCTTAGGATCGACCAGACTGTATGAATGATGGGCGGGGAGAAAACCCAAATAGGCCTACCTCTAGGATTTCTAATCAGTCGAGCAATCACAAGAAACCACATGTGCCAAACACTACCCCTATTGCTACCTCTGCCAATTCACTTACTCAAGATCAACAACCCATTGAGATCAAGTCTTCCTCACTAAATTTGTTATCTAATGAAAAGAGAAAACAATCTTTGGTCAAATCCCCTAGCACTAATTCTTCCCAATCTTGTTGTACTCACTCAAAAGTAGACACTAAGAATACAAAATGATACAACAGAAGGGAGATTTCATATTTAAACTTGCACCCAAAATTGTCTCAGTATTGATGTTTACTTTTAGTATGGTCATATTAATGGTATGCACTTTATTTTGGCTGGATTAAACATTAATTTTTTTTTTTACTAAAAGCTATGATGCTTATGATATTTTTGAAGATCAAATGTTATTTTTTATTTATTTATTTAAGGTTAATGAGAGGGAGATTTTATATTTGAACATGCACCAAAAATTGTCTCAATATTGAAGTTTTTAATTTTATTATGGTCATATTGATGACATGCACTTTATTTTGACTAGATTAGACATCAAAATTTTTGACTAAAAGCTATGATGCTTATGATATTTTTGAAGAAGAAATGTTTTTTTTTTAACCTCAAATTCTATTATCGTCGTGAAATTACGAAAATCCAAAATCTCTGCTTATCAATGGCTTACCACTTGGGAAACTATACCACTAACAGAACAACAAAGCATCTATCTAAAAAATCCTAGAGTTCACAATATCAATCTCAAATGGTAGAGTAACCATAGGATTTTCAAAATGATACATAAATAGTTTTCTATGATATATTTTTGAATAAAAATTAGCATTGGGTTTCAAATTGGCGTTAAGACGACTAGAAGAATATTAAAAACAATAAGACTAAAAGTTAGACATCATGAAAATAATTAAGAAGAGATGAAATAGTCCACCTTAATTGGGTTGAGATTCCCAAGGTTATAATAACTCATATCAACTCCAGGTGTCACACTAACCTCAATGTGATTCAGGCACTTATTCATGTATTTTTGTTGAAGCACCACATCATCTAGGACTAGTAAGATCTTGTTCTTAGTGTCATTATTATCCAAAATAACTCACTCCAACAATGACTTTGTCCTCCAATAAAGGTCAATTGTAAGCAAATATTAGTTTTGTCAGCCAAGGGTATGACCCATGTCTAGCATCCATTCCCACACATCCTTTGAAACTTTAGAGTCTAACAGTAATTGACATCCAACAACAATATTAGTTTTGAACTCCCTTATCTCCTCCTAGGTCATTGGCTAAGTTTATTCCCTAGATAATTGCGTTGAAGTCTCTACCTTCATGCAAACTCAAGAGCCTCCCCACAAACTACATCCCCCACATCCTCTCCAATAACACATATGTTGATGAACCATTTTGGAAAATAGGGAGAAGTAGACATAAACCAAATTCATTGAAAGGAACAAAAAATAAAGGCTAAGAAATAGAGTGAAAGCATGCATGCAAAAAATCCATGGCCACTGGCAGTGATTTCGGATATTTCCTTCGGTGATGTTAAACAAAATTGCTTAAAGAGCATGAATATACCATAAATTCAACATCATGAAGAAGCAATGGAAAATGAATGAAATATATATAATGCACCAAGATTTGTTAGGGAAGTTCAATCACAATGTGTGAGCTGTGTCTCTGGGCCCAATTTCAAAGTGTAGAGGGCTCTATATTATCTCAGCAAAATAATGGTAAGGACATGGAAAAATACGTGGCAATACCTCATTTTTGGGAGTGACTTGAAATTTTGTTGCTCATATCCCAATTATGACTGCACCAGTGGATTCCTTGTTAAATTTCATGAAAAATGAGTATAAACTTGATTAGGTTCTATAACTTTCACCACTGGGTCCCTTAGGGGATCTTCAAGATGCCACAATATTTAAAATATTCTAGGAACATTCCTATATAATATTATCTAAAATATACCTTGGAATCAATCTCGAAAAGTGCATTTTCCCAACACGGTTCTACTATGCAGAGCTCTGCTTGGCCCAACCTCCATCTCCCTCTGTGTTGGTCCAATTGTGGGTTAGATACATATTGTAGGGTAGACAAACCAACATGTCTCGTTGGGCATGTTGGTTGTCGTTGCTATGTTAATGCATTGCGGTTGGGGGAGGTCCTAGGGTCAAGTTAGCAAGCCACCTCACTTGGATTTTGGAACATTATAATATATGTGTGGTTTGTCATAACGTATGTTGGTTTTGAAATAGTTCCAACTGCATGGTTATATATATATATAACACGTAACTGCCCATACTCTAACTGTTTTTCCACGCGTTTCAGTTTTCCATGTGTCCATGGGTTAGCTAGGCCCTTGTGGGCTGCCAGTTGGGTGCCACGTGGCACCATTTGATTAGGCTGCATGGCACCTACCCATTGACCCACGTGTGTGCCAAGTCACCCATGTCCTATCAACTTTCCTGGACACGTCGCATATGCCGTGTGTTAATTGTATTTCCATGTCAACCCTTGTGGGTCCCACCAATTGTTGACTGGGATGCCAAATGAAAACTTGTGGGAGTGCCACATGGCACCCTAGGGTCCCACCCACATATAATTTTTGTTGTTTGTTCCAAATTTCAAATGAGCATAACTTTTTCATAGATACTCAGATTGAGGTGTGGTTCGCGTTGTTGGAATCATCCCGACAAGATCTATGACTTGGTGCTAGTTTTGTTGAGATTTTAGGACTTCAAATTTTGAGCCTTTCTAAATCCTCTTGGATCATTCCTTCCCATTGAGAACCTTTTGGGCCTCCAAAAGCCTTATCAATCAATAGGTAGGTGAGGGAAGTGCTCCCTCACTTTCTCCTTTTCAATCCATCATGCCTTGCTAGGATGCATTCCTTTGAAACTCACTCAAAGGTACTCCACATCTCCCCATTATGAAGTCTTGGTTCTTCTATATAAGATGATGTATTCGGGAAACTTGTCCAAGTATTATGGAGTGAAATCATTCACTGATCGAACTTGACCATTCTCTTCTAGATCCATGATTAGGGTAGTTCATAAAGTTTCAAGTTCTCAACATTGACTATGGAATACATCTACACATAAGATGGAAGATCAAGGCGATAAGCATTTGTCCCAATATTTTCTAAGATGGTAAATGGACCATATATAATTGGTTTCAACTTCTTTCCTTCTCCCTTCAATCTATCCTTGTTGATGTGAAGCCATACTCTATCTCCAAACTAGAACTGATGATCAACTTTGTGCTTGTCATATTGGGCATAGTGCATGTGTCAACAACTGCTTAAGATGCTCAAAACTAACCTCACATTATTTTGTCATTCGAAATTCTTACCTTTCCACTGCAATGATGTGATAGGATATGCAATGCGTGAGAAGTTCCTAATGAAGGTCCTATAGTAATCTACCAATCCCATAAATGATCTCAACTCATCTACATTCTTAGGAGCTTCCCACTCCATGATAGCCCTTATCTTTTCTAGATCCACTGCTATGCCATCCTTGAAGACAACATGCCCCAAGTAATGTACCTCAGTCTAAAAGAAGTTGCACTTGATAAGTTTAGCATACAATTGATGCTCTCTTAGCAATCTCAACACTATTGCTAAATGCTCGACATGTTCTTCCTCATTCTTAAAATATACCAATATGTCATCAATGAATACAATAACAAATTTGTTAAGATAAGGATGCAACACACTATTCATCAAACACATGAATGTAGCTAGAGCATTAGTCAAACCGAATGGAACAAAAACAAACTCATAATGCCCATACCTGGTCCTGAATGCAGTTTTGAAGATATCCTCTTCCTTGATGCATACTTGATGGTATCCCAATCTCAAGTCGATCTTAGAGCACACTACTGCTCCCTTCAACTGATCAAATAAATCATCAATCCTCGATAATGGGTACTTGTTCTTGATTGTTACCTTGTTCAACTACTTGTAATCAATGCACAATCTAAGACTACCATATTTCTTCTTTACGAACATCACTAGTGCACCCCAAAGTGATACACTTGGCCTAATGTATCCCTTGTCAAGCATCTCCTTTAACTTCAACTTCAACTCTACCAACTCAAGAGTGCTCATCCTATAAGGTGCTTTTGATGCCGGAGCTGCCCCTGGCACCAACTCAATAGACAAGTTTACCTCCCTGTGAGGTGGAAAATTTGTACTGTCCTCAGGGAATACATCCTGAAACTGCTGTAGAACTGAGTATCTGCTCAACACATCTGCATCCTCAACTTCCTTACCTTTGTCACTAGAAATGTGCACTACAACATCACACAACATTTTCTGCAACTATGCTTAGCTTGCATAGTGGTAATCATCCTCATTGATGTAGGCTTCTTCTTCCCCTGCAAAGTCCTCTTTTCCCCACTACCATCCACACACTCAATGGCCTTGTTGAAGAAATCCACTTTGGTTATGTGAAGGTCTATCCAATCCATACCTAAAAGGATACTATATGATCCCAATGGCAATACATTTAAGTGTGCTGTTGTAGGCTTACTATTTAACTCAAATGCACAAACTCTTACCCAATGGTGAACTTGCTTCTTTGTACCTATAGCCAACTGTACCAACCAGGATTTTACATGCACTTCTTTTCTCAAACCACACTTATCCACCAGGTCAGGATTAACATAACTATAGTTAGATCTAGGATCAATCAAAATAGAAAAAAATTGATCACAAAGCTGACCGTCCTTCTCAATGGTTGATGCCTGATGGTCTGCCTACCTGTTTTCCACAACTGTATAGATCCGAGGAATGCTATGACCAACATCACCAGCTGTATGCACCTCCTGAGCACTATAGATCTAGGGTCTACCACCACTCTGATACTGCAGAAAATCCCTCTTACAATGATCCTTACCACATATCCAACACTGCAATGGTTCACTACCATCGCCTTTAGCTTGCTTCTCTCCATGTCCTTTCTTAGCTATATTGAACTTCTTGTAAGGGACTATATTTTCTTTCTCACTTTCATATTGAACTCTTCTTCTCTTTGGTGGCCATTTTCATTTAGCTTTCTCATTTATTTTCAAGTCTTGCTTAGGCTCAACTTTGCGCTTCGACTGCTCATAACAATGTTTCAACTTTCAGATGGCCTCCTCCAATGATCTAGGTTCATTGAAATCAATCTGGTCTCTATATGGTACTGTAAATCCACTGATGAATCTTTAAACCTTGGCCTTCTCCTCCTCGATGTAAGGCACATATCTCAACATCTCAAAAAACCTGCTAGTGTACTCATCATCTATCATAGAACCCATCCGTAACTCATTAAACTCCTTAGCCCTGTCATCATAGTACCTCTCTGACAAGTACTTCTTCTTGAAGAGCCTCTCAAATGCATGCCAAGTCAAATCTTCCTCATGTATCCCTTTGACATTCTTCATGTCTTCCCACCAAATATCCGCCTTACCTTTGAGGCTGAAAGTGGCTATCTTTGCTTTCATGTTTCCTGAATAATCATGCAATCGGAAGAATTTCTTCATACCAAGCAACCATGCCTTTGCATCCTATGATTTATTCATCTCTCCATCAAAGGTAGGTGGATTTGCATTCTTAAACTCATCTGGAAAGTATCCCCTATAACTCATCCTATAATGAAGATAACGATGCCAGTCAGAACTAGAACTAGAATAGTACGTGTGTCTATCACCTGTCCCTTCTGGAGTGTCCAACAACCTACCATCTCTCACCGTGTCATATATATCTGACCTGTTTCTACCAGGATACCTACTTCCATATGCCCCATTAGTTTTGTCCTCTTGTCCATGGCTGATATAAAGTGGCCCTTGTCACAACAATTCTGACAAAGTCTGAAGTAGTATCACATTCACCTCTGCTTGTTTCTCTTGTGCCTGCATGATTTTGCCATTGTTTTCTTTGAACTCCTTATTTCTTTCTTCAGGCTTCTCAATGTGTCCACCAAATCAGAAGAGTTCCCCACACCAAATTTCCCATCTGATTCATAGGGATATTCTATGTAGTCTACCACCTTGCTAGCCATTCGATCTCTTTCCTGCAAGGAATACTATGTCAACTAAACCAAATCACAATAAACCAACGCACCTTAGCATAATTTGGGGAGGATACCTTGTCTGCAAGATCATCAAATCAACGTGATACATGTATAAAATAATCATAACAACATATAGACATATATCGAATAAGTGCATCAACACATAACACCATTCTAGTTAGGGTCCAATCATCAATGCAAGGCCATATCAACAATGCATGTTATGACCTCATGCATGACAAAAACCATTACTTCAATGTACACATTTACACATGCAATAATCAACATGCATAAGAAATTCCTAATCAACTACACATATGCACGAATGCATGTAGTCGAGCATAAGCCATCAATTCTTGTAACCAACCTATAAGACTAATACATGTAATTAAACAACTAGGAATGCAAATTAACATACAATGATGTAATCAAGTTGCATATAATCATGTAATCATTAATATACTCCTGGCGATGCATTCCACAAAATTAACATCAAGTTCCTCATGATAACCTTACTACAACCATGATCAATCGTTATGCAATGAAACAAGCACATGGAATGCAAGTGTAAGAGAAACACATGTAACTAACATGCATGAATGATCAACACGTTCACCCAAGGAGAGAGAAACCACGCTCTGATACCAATCTATAACATGCCCTCCTCCCATATCCACCCAAGCAACCGACTAGTCAGGGCAAACATGTGACGAGAGAGGCCACTATAAGAGATTCAACCTCCTTGGTGACCTAAAGGAAATGGAATCGACGGAACACATCAAACAAACCCATCCACATCAACAAAAACACCCTCAAGAGACATGTCAGCTACTCAGACATCCTTCCCCTGGGTCCCATTGATGTTTTAAGCCTTTTAATCCCTGGTCACTCTCATGTTATAGGCATCACAATGTCCAAAAACCTAGAGTTTCTCTCATAAGCCTATGTGCCAGCGTCCATGGACTCTTCTCTAAAAACCGGTGCCAACGTCCCCAGGATTTGAGCCACTTTTCTAGCCCATTATCTCGACCTCTACCCAGAACTTGTTACAACCTCCAGAAGCCATCAAAGACATCATGACAATACTAATAAATCAAAAATCAACCTCAGGATTAGGCCTGAGCATCCCCATCTGAGATTGACATTCTGTCAAACACTTGGCATCAATGCAATCTATAGGTCTAGGATCCAAGACAAAGAATGAATGAATAAAAATCACCTATAAACATAGCTAGAAGTATCACAACCTTCTCCATTGAACTTTTATAACATCAATGAGGTCTTGCATCCATCATCTTAACAATTACAAGTAAATACATGAAATAACCATGACATGAACCAGTCATATAACCATGCTTACAACCAACATAAAACCATATAAAATACCAGAGATATGATAGCCATTAAATACACATATAAATAAGTGCAAAAGTAAGAGAAATTAGCTTTTATTAGTCTTAGGAAAATCCCACCATGTTTGAGACTTCCACGTACCACCTGACCGTAGACATAGCTGAACCAAATATTTCTTTCGGCCAATCACCCCCATGCAATATTCCAAGCATGAATGTGGGATCTCATAGAACGACCAATCCAAATATAACCAAGGGAATCCAGTGGTTAAACCACCTCCATCCTCATCAAACCGTGATCACACCAAAATCGATGTTTCGATCAGAACCGAACTGAACTTGGAATGCAATCCGAAATCCATCACTACCCTTGAGGAATTTTTCATCTCCTTGTCTCTTAGACTTTACCACAATCAAAATCATAGATCACTAGGCCCTAAACTGAGACTTCTCCCTCAGGCTTTAGTGTGTATTCTGCCAAAACTAGTCAAGGGATTGCTAGGCCTTTGGGAATGAAACTTGAGACCACCTCTGCCCTGGATTCTGAAATCCATCCAACAAACTAAAGCTCAAAAACTGAAATAAACATCCCAACACCATGGCATCCGAAAAAAACAAGGCTAGGCTTAAAACCATTGTCATAACTCAGCAAATCCATGCCACCGACAACAAGAGAACCATACACCAACATGCAAATCCATGCATGTCCAAACCAGCTAGGAAATCACACATGCAAAAGGTTACCTACAAGTATTCATGCTGAAGCTGCTTGATCCTGCTTTTCCTTCCTTGATCTTTTCTTTCCTTCCTTTCCCTTTGCTTTATTTTCCTTCCTTGCTCCAAAGCTAGAGTGCTCCAAGGAAACTCTAAGTGACCAAGAGTGAGAGAGAGAGAAAATAATGAGAGAGCTCCCAACTTGAACTGGAAAAAAGTTAGCAAAATATTTCCCGTTGATTCTCAAAAGCCTTTTTATTAATGAGGCCTATATTTTATTCATTTTCCATTATTTTCCTCCTCACATGCAACCTGTGACCTTTCACCTTACTTTTCTCCTAATTTCCTTTATTTTCATAAATAAATGTGCCAAAAAGGCCTTTTTTCCTTTTAATGCCTTAGACTTAGTCTTTTCTAATTTTCCTTAGCCAAAACACACATCTAGTGATGCCCACTAGGATATCTTTGCCCAACATTAATCTTGGAACAAGTGTCCCTTAACTGTGGTATTATTTTGCCTTTAATAACTTTTATTTCATGATATTTTCACTAAGGATGTTAGAGAACCCTCCCCCTTAGGGAACACCGTCCTCGGTGTTAAACGACACCATGACCTCAACAAAACCACTGAAAAGCAAACATACTGCCCATGGAGCTTTATAACTTAGCTAATTGCAATATTTACAATGAAATACCTTGTCAAAGGTAAAATATCATGACAACATGACAAGATAACAATCATAATAACATGACACCCATACCACTTATTGTAGCTTTATAAATTAGCTCATGGCGGTATTTACATCGATATACATATACATATATACCAAAAAAACAACAAAACATATGCGAAACATATATCAACATCAACCAAAAATGCTTTGCCTCAATTGACAAAGAATGAAGGATACAAGGTTTGCATCTAATCTACCATCTCCCATGTAGCTTCTTCAGGCCCAAAGTGCTTCCATTGCACTTTAACTTACTCTATGGATCTGTCGCTGAGCATGAGATGCTTCCCCTGCAATATGCACTGAGGCTCTGGCTGGAACTCTCCTTCGTGCTCCTTTTGCAATACAAACCAATCAATAACATGATCAACGTCCTTTATATACTTCTTAAGCAATGAAATATGGAAAAAATCATGGAATTTCACTATTGGAGGCTATAGAAGTCGATATGCCACTGTTCCAATCCTCTCAAAGATCTCAAAAGGCCCGTAATACCGTGGTGCCAACTTGACACATGATCCAATCCTCAAAGCGATTTTCTTGGGTTTGATGTGAAAATACACATGCTGTTGGCTTAGTGGGGCCTAACCCAGGTTCAAAGGTGATTTAGCCAAGCAAATCTCAGTACTACTGGCCCTTTCGGCAACAGTCCACAGAGCGTGGACTGAGGTCTCACCCGAAGTAGTATGGGAGGGTGCTAGAAGCATGTTTCCACACCCTTGGGATGTCTGATGGGCTTCTGGAGGTTCACGGTCTAACCTATCACTGCACACCCTTGCGATCCCTTCGCGACCTTGCTATTTAAACGATTACTTAACTTGTGTGTGTGAGATTTATGGTTATTACAACATAATCAACAATCATATCAATGCGCGCAATACATAAACGAGTATAAACATAAAGAAGATAATGCACAACAATTACACAGAATTAGGATAAACTTCTCTTTATTAGCTTTCTGTCCCGATTACAGACTCGACTCCGCCCTGTGCACTCAGCTGCAGGGGTTCGCACACTCAGCTACAGACTCTACTAGTCCTCTACGCACTTAGCTGCAGAGCCTCTTCCTACTACTACAACCCAAGACACTTAGAATTCTACTCTAAGATTGAACCATTCCTTCGCTATTCTCCCTATCCATCACTTCTTAACTGACTTTACAACTTAGAGCCTCGCTCTATTTATACAATCCCATGGTCCGCGGACCATGGGTAGGCTGACTTTACACTATTTTACAATAAAATGTTTAGGGTGGACAACCCTATGACTCAATCGTACACTTTGCGCTCCGCGCCTAAAATTCACGGAGTTTTACAACATATTTGGCCAAAACTTGGGCTTTGAGAACCAAAAACCTGTTGTGGGGGGATTCCATGCCCAACAGGCCCCTAACACAATCATCGTGACTCGTCCCGAGTCACTCTACTTGTGCGGCGATCTTGGCATGGAGCCCCTCCAACCAATCCTGTGTTGTACGAAGGTCTGCAACGCACTGTTCTGCAGTCTGCTAGATCTGCTCCACTCTTTTAGCTGAAGTCTCACTATCAGGGGAAAATCCCTGTCTTAAGGCATGCATTGCCTTCATTTGTACAAGCTTTCCTTCGATGTCTGTCATGATGAGGAAGGCCTCATCAATCCAAGGCTGGACATGTGCTTTAAGGACTACCTTTTTCTATTGCGTGACATCCACCTGTTCCTTCAATGCCTTTGCCTGCTGTAGCTTCGCAAGCCGCTGGGTTAGGACAACTGTCTGCACCATTTCGCGTACACTATCATACTGTACTTGAAGCTCCCATGCCTCCGCTTCCAGGCTCTGTATGTTGGGGTCCTCTTGTAATGAAGTGAGGACCGCGAAGGATTCCTCCAACATAGTGGTGCAGTTCTGTATTGCCTGTCCTATTTATTCCAGCCCTTTTTGAATAGTGCCAGTGCACTGTTCCCTAACTTTTGGGGGCATAGGGGACTGCACCTTTAATTGCAACTCGACAATCTAAAGGTTGAGGTCCAGCTGTACCCTCGTTGCTTCCTCCTTTGCCTTGCGGAATCCAGTTTCCAATCGGTGGATCCGCTCTGCTACTGGTAGATTTGCTACGATGACCAATTCCGGAACATTTCTATAAACATTGTCTACCGCATGCTCTAGTCCTTGAGTATGTGCAACCAATTCATCACATTGCCGGTTGAGCTGTTCCATATTGATATTTTGTTCACTCCATACCTGTAGCGCACAACCTTCTCTGGCACGGAGCTTAGCTATGATCCCATCCTGTAACTAGTACAGGGTTTCTTGCGGAAGGGAAACCAAGTTTAAGCCCAGTCCCTTAATCTTGCCCACCACAGCTCGGTCAACTTCATTCGCTGCTGCTAACGCGCCCTCGAGGAACACAAAAGTGTTGGTCATTTGGGCACGCAACATCTGTTCCGCCTCCGATGTACCTACTGCGACATATGGGGCCATCGTTCTTGTTTGTGGGGTCTTCACTTGTAGTTCTTGTAGCTGCACGCTTAGTGCCCCCAACATAGTGTTCTGCTCCATCATCACCTCTTGGAGCGCGTCCTTAGTGACATTGCAAACTATTTGGCTAATGTCAAAAAGATCACCTTCTGTAAGCGTGATTGGGTTGACAGATGTCTTTGATGCCTTAACCTTCTTTATGGGGACTGGTTTCTCAGGGACGCGTAGTCGTTTCAAATGTTGCGAGGTGGTTCCTGGGTCCGCGCGCTCTTCGGACAGGTCTATGTCCTCAGCCCCTTGCCCTGTGGACATGTCATGGCCCTCCTCAACCTCTTATGTTGGTGTTGTTGTTGTTTTTGCTATTTGCGCTGCTACTGCTTCATTGGCAGGCTTCTGCTGTGCGGGTACCTCTGCTGCTGCTTTTTCCTGGTGCCTCTTTTCGGCCAGCTGTGCGATGCGCAGCTTGGTGTCCTTCTTCCTTTGTTGAGATACGACCCTTTCCATTCCTTCCAAGTTCGGGGCGCACCACTTCGGAGGCCATGTCCAACATCATGAAGATGGCGTCATCAGTAGCAATGAATGGGAGGTTTGTCCATGCCTTTGATGGATCCTTTCGCATCCAGACATAAATGTCGTGCATGTTCACTTTAAACTCTACGAAGCTCTATAGAGTTGCGTAGACTATGGGAGACAACTGTGGTCTTCTATTGATCCACATCCGGATGCTCGCCTCCATCAGGACCCAAAAAACCTTGGTGGCACGAATCTACTTTGCATCCTTAGTGGCCCAGAGCGAAGTGTACTTCGCGGCCTCAAGTATGTCCTAATCAATATTCGGGGACTGGCTATGTTCTGGTAGTTCGCCTGCTATCAACAAGATGGATAAGAGCAACCATGCGTAGTGGAAGGTCTTACCCTGCTCTTGGGCCTCCTTGCAGTTTGTCAAAAATTCCTCACATAGGAACTTCGCCCAGTTGAACTGGACCCCCTCTGCGCATTGTTCGTCCAGCACAACCATAGGTGTTGGTAATTCATCGGCACGACACTTCCGCATTAATTTTCCGGCCATGAGCTGGGTGGCTACGTGCATGCCTTTGTCCTTGATACTTGCAATTTCATAGCCTCACTTCTTCTTTTCCAGCTTGTATTTAGTTTTCATGGCTTCTGCAACAGCCAAATCGCTGCTTTTGCCTGCCTTCATCGTGGGGTCCTTTCCCTTACAGGGAAGTCAAGAAATCCGGTGAATAAGCTCTACCGTGATGGGAATAGGCTTCTCCAGCCATAAATACCCATCATGCACCTGGAACAACATCTGCCTGATGACGAAAATGGTGATGGGCACGCAGTGAAAGTGGGGTATCCATCGTAGATGAAGTAACTTGGCCTTCTCCACACTGCGTAACCATTTTCGCGGCTACAGCGTGATTACTGGCCCCTCCAAATTTTGCTTCATCAAGCTCTCCATCACTAGGTGTGGTAACTTCTCGCTATCCACAAGGTCCTAATCTTTGAATTTCAGGGTAGGTACCTAGCCTAGGGGCGGACCTTCAAAAGTAATTCCATTAGGGAGGAGCAGGGTCTGGATCACACTCTTCATGGCCTCCAGGTCTTTGGGCAACCTAACCTTCCCTTTCCATGGAGGGACATACGTGGGTAAATTCGCTGTGGAAGGCATTGGTGGGACGTCCTCCTCCACATTGTCTTGCTCCTCTATTTGATCAATTAGAGCCTGTAAGTCCTCCTCCTCTTCGTTTGATTCAATGGTGATGCTCTTGCCTTTTTCTTCCATTGATATCTTGCCGAACCGTGGGTTTCTTGGGGACACATGGATTGGTCCCATATTCTATTTATCTTTCTTCAGCCGTGACATCCGTGGTGATTTTGGAACTTCTGGTGCAACCGCCGCATCTGCGGGCTCCTCAATGGTATCTTCGATAAATTTCACACCTGGCTTAGTAGCAGTCATCGTGTTTGCATGGGATATGTTCTGTCGCGTACTAAAAAATGGTAAGATTGCTCAGCGCTCAATACTCTGCAACTGCTCAAATCCCAAACAACCAAGTGTTGTCTCATGGTTAGTCCTTGGAGTTTTATAGCGTCTTTTGAATTTGAATTTGACCGTTCCCCCCATTTCTGAGTCATTAATGCATTCTTGGCGGCAGATCGTCCCAAATCTAGCTCTTAATTCGTGTCTTAATTTCCCGCCGCCCGCTCCCTTTTTCCTTAAATTGGACATCTCATCATGAACAACGACATCGACCGTTAGTTCCTAGTTGACCTGCGTGATAGCGCAGCCCCCCGTGTGTGGGCACGAACCTTGTACCATGCTGATTCTGCGTGCACCTCCCCCACCGCACAGTTCCCAAATAGACTCTTTTAGAGTCTCGTGCTCTCTTTCAACTGTCTAGAGTGCTGAGACTGTGCTCCCTACGGCTAGTCAGGTGGTCGCACCACCTGTGTGAGACTCCAATTCGCCTTCCAGTCTAGTTCATGGACACTCCTCAATTGCCCTTGCAACGACCGACGTAGCGTGTTCTACCTCATGTGGTGCGCTCTCCTTGTTACTGCGTTTGGTAAGGTGTGGTCTCTGTTATCACCCTAAGAAACTCTCCTAGGTTGTATCTCAGAGATGCTCGGGAACATTACAAAATCAACGAAAATGTTGGAAATGGGTGGATGAATGGAAGGAATGATGCATATTCAAGCCAGATAACCACTTCTACTATGCTTAACCCCAGACATGGGTGAACACCCCCAGACTACAAGGCTTTAGACCACCAATTACTCACAGTTTGAGGATTAGGTGAAGATGGAGAATACTGACCACACCAGGGATGCACAAGACCATGTGATGGCCGGCTGCAACTAGTAAAGAGGTCTGCAAATCTATTTCCTAATGCATAGACAGGATGACAGCTCTCTAGCACTAAGTAAACAGAAACCTGCATAGCACATTCAATGATACATACTGGATTCTAACACAGAGGTGGGATGACAGCCCCTCTAATGCTAAACATCAAGAGCACATGAAAAATACATAGTAGGCATAGACTAGAATAGAGTAGAAATGGAAAGTGAGAAATTAACAGCAAAAGAAGCTTGTATTAGCTAAAAATGAAGCCCAGACGTTGCAGGTATCATAGTAGTTACAGTCTCCAGAAGTTGAACCTTACATCAAAACAACAACCATCCACCAGATTACATCTGTCTTCTCGGTATATATAGAGTTTGTTTACAAAGATATTCTGCTGTTCTAGGCGTGGAGGGGTCATAATGGACCACCAACCACCTTAACTCTTTGATGGAGTCTCTGCTACACTCTGCTTGCTTCAATAAATTAATTTGACATTCTTTGTTGCTCGACCGTCCTTCCTGCACAGGTGGAGTATAATACAGAATGAGTTCCATAACTGATAAATGCTTTAACTGCTCGAGGCACGTCCTTCTCTTCTCGGCCATACTTTCTGTTAAATGCAGTGGTTGAGGAATAACTGTGCCGGGTACAGGTAGTTGATCGCCGTTGTCCTTCGGAAGCACAGTTCAGAAAAAGGTGGCGTAGACTTCATGGCCGGTGGATAGAGTAAACGGAGGAATCAGTATCAGCCATCGGATCACATGGATGGACAACAAATATTGATTTGCAGGAGCTATCGGGAAGAATCAAGAGCGGGCGGTCGTGAGCCATTAGATCTGGACGCAGCAGATCTGACGGTCATCGGGTGGTAAAGATATGCGGAGGTTAACCGGCGGGGACGGGCGTACGGGTGGTAAGCGGTATTCCCCGCACTGCTGTTGAAAGATGGGTGGTAATCATACAGTGGGGCGCAATCCCATTTATCATGTGACGCGTGGCAGATGGGATCGGCGAGAAACCACTTTCCCCGTGAGTTAAAGCGTGGGTAAGTTACGGGCGTGAAAGGTACAAATGCCGTCAGATCGCGCGGCAAACAATCGGATGGCGGGGAGATAAACAAAGTTTAGAATTCGGTAAAAGGCTGAGATGACAGGGAAACGCACACGGTCAGATGATTGTGGTTACATTTTGATTCAACATTAGCGCTCGGGGGTCGAAAGAACATAGGCTTTCACAACAATTAGAGGTGAAATGGAGGAAAACACATGCAGCGGGGGCTATGGGAGTACACAAAAATGGAGGAGCAGGAGAAGAACAACTGATGCACATCCCCTTTTGAGAGAAAACGACCCAATCAGACCCGCATTTGACCTTCAAATGTTGAAGTAAATAGCAGAGCTAACACTGGCTCCTTCTGGGGATGAGATCCTCCCTGTGAGGTCTCAAGAACCCACAGATCAATGCCTTCCTGATGAAAACAAATTAGCAAAATTCCAAGTGTTCCATTGGGCATGGAGTCTCACTGAACCTACACTGAGACTGATAAAATCAAATATTTACAATTTTAAGGCCAAAAGACCTTAAACAACATAAAATTTCAAAAAACGCCCATTAACTGGGCCATCAAAACTTCCTCTCCTCCTCTTGGCCGGTTCATCATAGAGCTGCAAAACTGGATTTATTTGATCATCTACCTCAAAAAGTTTAGGACATTTGAGCTTAATAGATAGGTGTGGATCAAATTTCATCCCCTCTCTGTATACTCTCCTCCTTGGATTTTCTTCATGGGAACTCTTGTACACCTGATGAACAACAATGCTAGCTGTGTACTTTTCTGTGTCATTTGTGGCCTGCACAATTAGTATGAATGGTGTACCAATGTGTTCATGTGTGGAGGACACAAATACATCATCTGCTCCTGCATCTTTCTTAAAACTATCCTCATCCAAGGAGGATTCCCACAACTGTACACCCTCTTCCTCTGTCATCTGGCAAGCTGCCCTTTCAAGCTTTGTGGAGGCCACCTGGGCAGGCATCAAAAAATCAAGACTGAGGTGATCAGTATCAGCCTTGGGCATTGAGTTATGGTCTGCCTCAATGCCCAGTGGGCAACTGTGACGGATTGTCACTTGAGTAGACAAAGGGACAAAAGATGGTGGGGAGCTTTCCTCTCCCTTTTTGATCACTGTGCTGGGGACAAAAACAGGCTGGTCAAGTTGCAGATCTGCATAGCCATTAGAAGATGGGCTGGCTTCAGGCTCAGATTCTTGGAGGATGGTAGGACCTGCTGCTGGCTGCTTTTGCTGATCAACTTGTTGTTCTGCAGCTACAACAAACTGGTGAGCAGTGCCTATAGATAATGACCTCTCATAGGCAGCTCTGGTTAGGAAAGGGGCACTGCCCTTATCTTCCAAACCATGGACCTGCTCTTCAAATAGCTCTTCTTCCATGACTATACTCTGGAAAAGGGTTTCACCCTTTTTTCTTCGTTTGTATCTCTGCTTCTTTGCAGAATCTGCAACTGCTCCTCTCCTGAATGCTGCTCAACTCTTAACTTGGAAACTTCAAAGTCCAATGACTCAATCATTATGGCCATTTCATCAATCTTATGATCTAAGGATGACAAGAGCCCATTCCTCTGTAAGTTCCCAAACTCAGTATGATCATAGAGCAGAACTTCCTTACCCCCCCAGTGTTTTAGGAACATGTCATCTAAGGCCTCAATGTCTGCTATGGACCTAGGGGCTAATTCGCTGAACCATTTTCTAGCCTCCCCATCTAGGCTTTGGACAAAAACCCTCATCCATACATCCTCTTCATAGATATCCAGGTTATCAGCATAACAATAAAAAGACTCTAGATGCTCTTCAGCTGTTACTCCTTCTGTACCAGTAAACTTAGGCATATATTCTTGATAATCTCTAGCAGACATGGCATTAAAAGGGACATGCAAGACAAAGGGTCCATACCTAGCAGCAATGATTCTTTCTATCTTTGTAAGAACTTGCTGACCTGCCATGACCGGGGTATATGAAAGGATACTGGTAAACTGAGTGGTATGGATCAATGAAAAGGATGACAGGGATAGAGGAATATGATGGGCAACATGGATGCTTTCTTTGGACTGAGATCGGAAAGGGAAATGAATGAATAGGAGCTATATGAAGCTTTGAAGGTGACTTTCACTAGCAGAGATACATGGGTCTTTTAAGGCTTACCTGATCTTGATGCTCCTTTCCACAAAGTTTTCTTTTGCTTAACGATCTTCTCAGGATCAGGCACTAGTTAGCTGGTGATTTCTGAATATTTCTCCGAGCATGCCTCACAAACTGAACCAGGATTGTGATGTGGAGTCGCCAAAGGTTGGTGTTCCTCCAGTGGAGTCGCCAGATAGATGATTACAACTAGAATATATGTCCAAACCTTGTCTATCATCAAAGCTTGGAGCTGTGTCGTTCTCCCAGGGAAGCTGAGCTTCAATCTCATCTCCCCGGAAATGGCGCCAATTAATGTCATCACCCCAACAAACTCTCCTAGGTTGTATCTCAGAGATGCTCGGGAACATTACAAACTCAACGAAAATGTTGGAAATGGGTGGATGAATGGAAGGAATGATGCATATTCAAGCCAGATAACCACTTCTACTATGCTTAACCCCAGACATGGGTGAACACCCCCATACTACAAGGCTTTAGACCACTAATTACTCACAGTTTGAGGATTAGGTGAAGATAGAGAATACTGACCACACCAACAGATGCACAAGACCATGTGATGCCTGACTGCAACCAGTAAAGAGGTCTGTAAATCTATTTCCTAATGCACAGACAGGATGACAACTCTCTGGCACTAAGTAAACAGAAACCTACATAGCACATTCAATGATACATACTAGATTCTAACACAGAGGTGGGATGACAGCCCCTCTAATGCTAAACATCAAGAGCACATGAAAAATACATAGCAGGCACAACCTAGAAAAGAGTAGAAATGGAAATTAAGCAATTAACAACAAAATAAGCTTGTATTAGCTAAAAATGAAGACCAGCAGTTGTAGGTATCACAATAGTTATAGTCTCCAGAAGTTGAACCTTACATCAAAACAACAACCATCCACCAGATTACATCTGTCTTCTCGGTATATATAGAGTTTGTTTACAAAGATATTATGCTGTTCCAAGTGTGGAGGGGTCATAATGGACCACCAACCACCTTAACTCTTTGATGGAGTCTCTGCTACACTCTGCTTGCTTCAATAAATTAATTTAACATTCTTTGTTGCTCGGCTGACCTTCCTGCATAGGTGGAATATAATACAAAATGAGTTCCATAATTGATAAATGCTTTAACTGCTCGAGGCACGTCCTTCTCTTCTCGGCCATAATTTCTGTTAAATGCAGTGGTTGAGGAATAACTACGCTGGGTACAGGTGATTTTCGTTGTCCTTCGGAAGCATAGTTCAGTCAAAGGTGGCGTAGACTTCATGGCAGGTGGATAGAGTAAATGGAGGAACGAGTATCAGCCGTCGGATCACATGGACGGATGGCAGAGATTGAATTGCAGGAGCTATCGAGAAGAAGCGGGAGTGGGCGGTCGTGAGCTGTTAGATCTAGACGCGGCAGATCTAACGGTCATTGGGCGGCAAAGATATGCGGAGGTTAACGGCGGGGACAGGCGTATGGGTGGCAAGCGGTATTCCCCGCACCGCTGTTGACAAACGGATGGTAATTGTACAGTGGGGCGCGATCCCATTTATCACGTGACGCGTGGCAGATGGGACCAGCGGGAAACCACTTTCCCTACGAGTTAAAGCGTGGGTAAGTTACGGGCGTGAAAGGTGTGAATGCCGTCGGATTGTGTGGAAAACGATCAGACGGCGGGGAGATAAACAAAGTTTAGCACGCGGGAAAAGGCTGAGATGACAGGGAAAAGCACATGGTCAGGTGATTGTGGTTACATGCCGATTCAACGTTAGCGCTCGGGGGCCGAAAGAACATAGGCTTTCACAGCAATTTAGAGGTGAAATGGAGGAAAACACATGCAACGGGGGCTATGGGAGTACACAAAAATGGAGGAGTAGGAGAAGAACAACTGATGCACATCCCTTTTTGAGAGCAAACGACCTGATCAGGCCCGCATTTGACCTTCAAATGTTTTAATAAATAGCAGAGCTAACAGTCTCAGCCATGGTACCAGAGTCATAAGTTCTCGGTGACAATCATCTAACACAATGGTATGATCATCCATATCTCGCCTTGTCATCCTTGGTTTATGAACAAGACATGCTTGCATGACCTCATTTTCTAGTCTTTTGATCTCAAAATTCATCAACGTGCTTTTCTTCCTCAATCGTACCCGATCTTCTTTGAGTTTGCAAAGTCTAAGTGGTGGGCTCCAGTATTACAATAATGATGCTGCAACTCCTGGGACTCCCTTCTTTACTTTTATCAACCCTGTAGTTCGTAGCAAACTTGGAAGCGATGGTGCTATATGCACAAGTACTAGCTCTTACTGCAGGCTATCACTTGATCAGTTGGCACAAGTTTGCTAGGAGCTTGAGCCAACTTGTATGAGCTCTTAGAAGAAGCTTTTAACTGTGATGGATGAAAGCTAACTCAAAAGAGGCTAATCTACTTGCAGAAAGCTGAAAGGAAATGTAAACCCTAGCAAACCCTAGTTTTACCGATTAATCCTACTGGTGCAAGAAAAGAGATGAAAGCGGTGGAAATGGATGCCATGGACTCTTGGAAAGGTAAAATTCATGTGACTAAGCTACTTCTGAAGTGAAATCTGGAAAAAGCATCTTTTTGGTATTTTTGAGTAAGTTGGCAGAATTATTATGCATGTGCTTTAACTGTTTTTGACTGTGCAGAGGTTGATTGGCGAAAGGAAATGGAGTGGGCACTTGCAGGAGGTTGGGAAGGTGAGAAGAGGGCCTAAGGGGTCCCTAGCACCCTTCCAGAGAATTTCACAGCGATCAGATCTTGAAAAACTGCTCACGTGAGCTTCTATAGGAAGTCTGCAGGGGTTCTATAGGAAGAGCCGAAAGAGGATTTTAGAGGGTTGATGGTGGAAAAATGGTGGGAAAGTGGAAATGGAGGATGGATGAGGATGTAAAGGGGTCTAGGACCTGGTAAATGAAGCTAAGGAGTGATGAAGTTGGTTGGATTTGTTCAAGGATGGAGGGAGCAATGTTGCACAAGAATGTAGAGATTAGGTCAAACTGGGAAAGTGTGGCGAATGAAGGGAAGCAATTTGGAATTAGGGGTTGGAGTAGGTCATATGATGAAGGAAGGATAGGCATGAATTTATTACAGATGCTCTGCACACTATTTCTCAAAAATGATCAAGGAAAGACTAGAAAAACCAGAGATCTTTCTATTTTGACCTAATCTGACCTAAAAACCAGAAACATGCTGAACAGAAGGTTATAGACAGGAAATCATGCAATGTAACTATGGAAACTTAACAAGAACAGATCTAAGCATGCAAGTACAACTGGTATCAATTCCTCCAACTAAAAATCTAACACTAGCAATTGCATGGAAAGGCAAAAACAATGTTTTTGTGGCAGCAAGTAGGCCTTGGCCTCAGCTCATGGTCTCGAGGAGGGAGAGGTTAGATCAAGGATTGCTTGATGGCATTTTTCTAGATCTTTTCTGTTATCAAACTGTCAAATCAACCTGAAGCATGAAAAACTATTCTAATCATCAAAAACAACCTAAGTAACAAAGCAATATCTTAACCTAAATAGTAGAAATTATTCTATGAATGCAAGAAAAACACATAAAAGTACACAAAGGAGGTACTAGCACTTGGGTTAGGCCCAACCCCAAGAGCTACAACCTCCTAAGAAAAGCTTAGAGCTGGTGCAAAGTGAACTTTATCTCCATTACTCAAAAAATACTCATGTCACAAAAATGTTTACAGCAAGAGCTCGAAAATGAGCTGAAAGGTAGAGTAGCACTAAAGTGTGAAAAAAAACTGTTCAATGGCTAAAATACCAAGGCTTTAAGCCTTCCTACTTATGCACCACAAGGACCTCCAACAACCCTCCTTAACTTGAGGGGCTTGGCTGCTCAAAACTGCAAGTAATCAACCACTTCACAAAATCTGCTCAGTTGCCCTTAGAAATCATCTTTGGTGGGCTGTTGAACTCCGATCTGATGGTGGAGAACTGAAGGAAGGGGCCATTTAGTGTAGGAGACACCCTTCCTACCAATCCTCAGCCTTGTTCGCTCGTATTTGGCTGTCAACTGGCTCATAAATGCTTGACCTTGGTCCAAAAGATGTCCAAAAATCTGCAATAAGCACGTATTAGACTTTGTGGTCAAGTGACTATTCTCATTTATTCAATTAACAAAAATATATTCAAAATCATGCATAAAACTATGAAGAATGGTGGATTAATCGAGAATAATAGGAAAAATGAGCCCAATAAGTTACCCATTTATGGGGCTCATCACTAAGGTTCCCTCATTGAATGGCTTCCTGAATCCTTATATGGTCGTCCTTGCATAGCTGTGTGATTTCTTCGTCTTGGTCTTCGTGCGTTGTCATCACTGCGGGGGCTATTACGTGTAGATTCCTTTTGGTATTCCCTTCAGAAATCTTGGGTTCTACTCTGTTTCGCACCTTTGGAATCATTTCCGTGCTCAGGTTTTTGCATATGGTCCTATAGGCCCATCGAACCGCTGGCATGCGCAGGTCCCAGTCAGTTTGTCTCGCCTGGTAAACCTTGTTCAATACTCCACACACCCTATGGAATGCTTCGTCGTGGAGAATTGGTAACGCACGTCACATTTCCTGCTGCTGTGTTTTGTTCTGATTCTCTAGGCTGGGGTTGGTGTGCACTTGTGCAGACTGTAGAACATATGTCTATACCCATAAGGAAAGGTGGGTGCGCAAGTCATTCCACCCCATATGATTGGCTTTCATTTGAAGCTGGGGTTTTCCAAAATGTAGGCGCATCATCCTTCTACATTCGCGCCAGTCTTCAAAAGTTCCTTGATGCGCATCCCACCATCTTGCAGGTGTTACGCACAGTGCCCACTTCAGTGCATCGAGCTGTTGCTGCTCTAGTACTGAACTTACGAATTTGCTAAGAAATTCATCCACCGCTGACAATCCATCATATTGCAGTAGCTCCCTTGCCTCTGTTTTTATGCAATGTAATGACCTAATCATCATGTTGCAGTTCAGTGTTGTTACTTCGTGCAGCCGATTCTGCCATCGCTCTATCTCTTTGTCGGAATCCGAAGTGCAGGAGCTTTCGTGCTCCCATGAAATCCTTCCATCCGTAGTTGGATTCACCCAATCTTCTCCTTGTGCAGTTATTTTGTAGATACAGTCAAGATCGTCATCACTCTCATCGTCGCGCACCAGCTCATAGTGACTTTTTCTCATAGTGACTTTTTCTCAAAGGTCATTTTGCGCTTCTTCAGATTTATGACCCCGTTCATATCGGTAGCCCAGTTTATTCCTAGTAGCACGAGATAGGGATTGCTGTCATCGACAATCTCTATCACTTCAAAATCTGCATGCACGCTCGCGCCTTCAATATCGACTGTTACCCCTTCCAATCTTCCCATGGGCAAAATCTTCTGTTGGTTCACCATTTGTAACTCAATAGGGGACCACTGTAACGCGGGTCTGCTTACGTGTTCCCATGTTTGCTTTGGTAGTACATTCATGTCTGAACACAGGTCCAGGATTACCTAATCCATTTCGTACTCACCTATTTTCGCAGTCAACCTTATCTCCCTTCTTGTGCGTAATGCATGCTTTCCCAGTTTTCGGACCACGCGCTGTTCTCCTGACCCCGCATACCTAGTGATAAGCTCTTGTAGTCCTTTGACTTCCTTGTTCTCGTGTAGCAGTTTCATGCATGTCTCCAGAGAGGTAGTGAGAATTGAATGATCCATTCCTGGCTCTAGTTGATCCTTACTACCTGAAGTGGAGGCCTCTGTGAAGATCTTCTTAGCTTCCATGAATGTCTCCTTTGCGCGTTCTAAATCAAACTCAGGTTCCTTTGTAGGAGCCTTACGAATACGAACCCACGTGCTTTCTTTTGGCTACTTCCCTTTATCATCTCCCATTGTCACACCGCTCTTGAGCATCATGTTTACATTTGGGTCTTCTTCACGTGGTTCAGAACTCATCATTTGTAAATTTCGGGTCAGAGGGGGCTGGAGTACCCCCTTTTCGCGTGTCTTTGCTATCAGCAAAGGGAAATATTCCACCTCATGATCAAACTGATTACAGTACCAACATGATAACATATTTGGGTTCGTACAATCGCGGGCATAATGCCTTGACCCTCCGCAATTGTAACAAACTATCTGGCCGTGACACCTTCCTGGTCCCATTCCGCCTCGACCCTGACCGTGCCCTTGAAACCCAGCATGTGCCATCCCTGCATTTGGGTCGAGGGCTCATGTTTCAACCTGTGCCTTGTAGGCAGGAGTCCAATTGATCATTAGTTCATAGCTTCGGCAGGTGTGTTCGTCACGACCTACCGACTTGCAGAAATTACAAAACAACTGCTGGGATGTCTGCGTATACTTCTGCAACAGATGACAATTATCCGTGGTATGTTTTCCTCTTATCTGGAAGATCATGCACCATAATGCAGATGCTGCACTTGGACCCGCCTGTGCCTCTGGTCTTAATCGCATTGGCCCTCCTCCTGCCAAGTAGTTCGTGAACACTAGACGGTGATCTTTGTCGTGGCCTTGGCCCTTGCATTTTATGCACCATACTTCTTCACGCGCCTCTGGCCGAGGTGCCCTACCCTGTTTCAAACTCTGTATTTCGAGACAAGATTTTGTAGCTACACGTGGATCTGTTGGACTCCCAATCCAGGGTCTTGTATAGGGGTTTCATGCAACCTCATTGAATCCTCCAATGCTTTGGCCTAGGTGGAAAGTTTTTGCTGTGACAGTGCCATCCTTAAGTGTGCCATAAGTGAGGCCACAAACCATGCGTGATGTTGTGCATCCGTTAACATCATGTTGGCTTCGCGATTGTACTTTTCAGCCTTTGGTCCAGATCCCAAGGGGTCTCGCCCGGGAGCATCGTGATCTCTTTAAACATGATGATCGATTGCGTCTCTGATTTTGGCCTGCTAAAGTCCCTATTCAACGCGATCTGGATCTCTGCAATTCCTGCGTTCGGGTGGTCATTAGAATGCTTGATATACCACGTTAATGCGCAATCCTGCAGCGCGCTCACCAGCGTAACCTTTTTAATATTATCATCCATGACACCCTCTGCTTCCCATACCGCTCTTACCACGAACCAGAATTGGTCCAGATCTTCATTTCCTACTCGTTTGAATACTGGTAGTTTGATCGCACTCACCATACTGAACTGTGGAGGTGGCGGAAGTGGAGTGGGTGGAGATGGAGGTGATGGGGGTGAAGCAGGTGGTGGTGTGGGTGGAGGTGGTAAATGCGAAATTCACTGCCTTATCAAATTGACCGCACTTCTCGGAGAAACCTTCGTGAGCTCGTCGTCGCTCTCCCGTGAGGGTGAAATTAAAGGACTATTTTCTAATTCTTCATTGCTTTCGCTTCTGTAGATCTTTTCGCTCTGCGTAGTCCCAAACATTAATTTATTCACATAACCCGCTTTTCACATAATAGCATCTTAATCCAAGTGTTCAAAGATTTAACGTACTTACCTCGCGGTCCCTTGAGAAAACGTCGCTTTGCCTTGCTGTAGCTGACGGTCGTGTCTACTGCGAACTCAGTGATAAATCCTTCAATTATTCGGTTGAGCCAGTGGTCCACAACTCGTGCTATCTTATCTTCTGAGGCTTCTAGTCTGTGCACTAGTTCCGGAGTCCACACTATTGGTTTGTCGAGCCTACACCTTCCCTGGTTGTCTGCTAACTTTGTGATCCACTCATACAACTCAGATGGAAAAGATGTAAAGAAAATTTCGTGGATTTCAGTGTACAAGTAGCGATCCAACCACTGCTCCTTAGATACTCGCGGATTTCTGTTTTCCTGCGTCGCGAACTCGTGAATATTCTTGTCCAACCACTCTTCAATTTCTTTCTTTGTAGGGTTCCAGTGGCACGACATCAGACATCCTTTATGCAGATCTCGGTCCCAGCAACGGAACCATTTTTTGGCTTAGTGGGGCCTAACCTAGGTTTAGAGGTGATTTAGCCAAGCAAATCCCGGTACTACTGGCCCTTTCAGCAACAGTCCACAGAGCGCGGACTGAGGTCTCACCCAAAGTAGTATGGGAGGGTGCTAGAACCAGGTTTCCGCACCCTTGGGATGTCTGATGGGCTTCTGGAGGTCCACGGTCTAACCTGTTGTTGTGCACCCTTGAAATCCCTTCATGACCTCCGGTGCGGCTTCCATGCAACCCTACTTGGGGTGCAACCTGTATAATACCCAAGTTCCTTGCTATTTAAACGATTACTTAACTTGTGTGTGTGAGATTTATGGTTATTACAACATAATCAACAATCATATCAGTGCGCACAATACATAAACGAGTATAAACATAAAGAAGATAATGCACAAAAATTACACAGAATTAGGATAAACTTCTCTTTATTAGCTTTCTGTCCTGATTACAGACTCGATTTCGCCCTGCGCAGTTAGCTGCAGGGGTCCGCACGCTTAGCTGCGGACTCTACTAGGCCTCTGCCCACTCAACTATAGAGCCTCTTCCTACTACTACAACCCAAGACACTTAGAATTCTACTCTAAGCTCGAACCATTCCTTCGCTATTCTCCTTATCCATCACTTCTTAACTGACTTTACAACTTAGAGCCTCGCTCTATTTATACAATCCCATGGTCTGTGGACCATGGGTAGGCTGAATTTACACTATTGTACAATACAATGTTTAGGGAGGACAACCCTATGATTCAATTGTACACTTCGCACTTCGCACCCACAAATCGCGGAGTTTTACAACATCTCTGACAAAAACTTGGGCTTTGAGCCACAAAAACCTGCTGTGGGGGGATTCCATGCACAACACATGCTCCCAAACCTAAAACTCCTTGAATACCCTATGCTGATCCACATTACTCTTCTATCTATCTTGTTCTGCCTTTAGATTCTTCTTTATAACCTGCATTTCCTGCTCCATGTCTACCAACATATCCCGTCCAATAAGTACCCTGTTCACTGGATCACTCCAGTTGATGGGAGTGTTAACAACTCCATCCATACAATGCCTTGAAAGGATTCGTCCTCAATGACTCATGACAACCATTTTTTCAAACTCAACCAATGGAAGATACTCCTCCCATTTCCTCTACTGGTGCATCACGTACATCCTCAACATATCCTCTAAGATCCTGCTGATCCTCTCTGTCTGTCCATTTGTCTCCAGATGATAAGCTGTACTAAAGGCCAAATCTATAACCAAGCTTGCAAATATCTCCTTCCAAAACTTTGAAGTGAAATTTGCATCCCTGTCCGACAGAATATTCTTCGGAACACCATAGAATATTACTATCTCTCTGATGAACACTTGTGCTACCTCACTGACTGAATATTTAGTCTTCACTGGAATTAAGTGAGATACCTTGCTCAACCTGTCAACCACGACCATAATAGAATCATGCTTCCTCACCATCCTTGGAAGACCTATGGTGAAATCCATGGAAATGACCTCCCATTTCCATTCTAGAATCGCTATAGGCTGTAGTAGACCACCTCGATGCTTGCATTCTACCTTTACCTGGTGACAATCTAAAAATCTAGCCACAAACTCTGCCACTTCCTTCTTCAGATTCTGCCAATAGTAGAACTTCTTCACCGCCATCAACGTCTTTTGATATCCTACATGACCTGAGTATGGCTTGGGATGAAACTCCCTCAAGATAAGCTTCTTGAGCTCACTTCAATTCAACACATATATCTTGTCCCTAAATATCACCAAACCATATTCCGTGAGATGATAATCTGCATCTTGATCACCTGTACCTGTACTTGAACCTGTCCCTGTACCTGTACTTGAACTTGTCCCTGTACCTGTACTTGTACTATGTTGTAACATGTGCATGATCTCCATGTATTTTTCATCCTGCTGTCTTGCCAGATAAAGACGCAAGACAAACTTGTCCAGATAAGGACACAAGACACTATTCATCAAACACATGAATGTAGATGAAGCATTAGTCAAATCAAATGGAACAACAACAAACTCATAATGCCCATATCTGGTCCTGAACATAGTCTTGAATATATCCTCTTCCTTGATGCGTACTTGATGGTATCCCGATCTCAAGTCGATCTTAGAGAACACTGCTGCTCCCTTCAACTGATCAAACAAATCATAAATCCTCGATAATGGGTTCTTGTTCTTGATTGTTACCTTGTTCAATTGCCTAAAATCAATGCACAATCTAAGAGTACCATCTTTCTTCTTTATGAACAACACTAATGCATCCCAAGGTGATACACTTGGCCTAATGTATCCCTTCTCAAGAATCTCCTTTAACTGCAACTTCAACTCTACCAACTCAGGTGTGTTCATCCTGTAAGGTTCTTTTGATGTTAGAGCTACCCCAGGCATCAACTCAATAAAAAATTCTACCTCCCTGTGAGGTGGAAGCTCTATACTGTCCTCAGGGAATACATCTTGAAACTACTATAGAACTAGGTATCTTCTCAACACATCTGCTTCCTCAACTTCCTTACCTTTATCACTAGAAATGTGCATTGCAACATCACACAACTTTTTCTGCAACTACGCTTAGCCTACATAGCGGTAACCATCCTCACTGATGTAGGCTTCTTCTTCCCCTGCAAAGTCCTCTTTCCCCACTATCATCCACACACTCAATGGCCTTGTCGAAGCAATCCACTTTGGTTCTGTGAAGGTATAGCCAGTCCATACCAAAAAGCATACTATACGATCCCAATGGCAATACATTCAAGTTTGTTGCTGTAGGCATACCATTTAACTCAAATGCACAAGCTCTTACCCAACGATGAACTCACTTCTTTGTACTTGTAGCCAACTGTACCAACTAGGACTCTGCATGCACTTCTTTTCTCAAACCACACTTATCCACCAGGTCAGGATTAATATAACTATAGTTAGATCCAGGATCAGTGAAAATACAAACAACTTGATCACAAAGCTTACCGTCCATCTCAATGATTGATGCCTGATGATCCACCTACTTGTTGTCCATAACTACATAGATCTGAGGAATGCTATGACCAACATCATCAACTGTATGCACCTCTTGAGCACTATAGATATTGGGTCTACCACCACTCTAATCTCTCTTACTATACTCCTCCATGACCTTGTCCATCTACTGCTGCTATGCTGAGGAGCCCTATCTAGAAGCCGTGGCCACAACCTTCTTCTGGCCCTGAGGGTGTATCATAAGGAAAACAAATTTCCTAGTATGGGAAATGATCTTATTGCATTGTTTTGCAGTAATCAAAGAGATGGCGGTAGGCATGGCTACCTTGAGTATCCTGTACAACTTATTTCCCAAAGCAATAATCACAGAGAAAGATCTAGACTGATATACACATGTCACATCCATAAGTATTGTTTTCCTAATAATACATCACAAATTCAAGAGGAGAAAAATCACACTAACTCATCTGTGAAGGGCTTGGTGTTGGAGGGGAGGCGACACTACTAGTTGACGCTGAGATCTCATCCTTGGTGAAGCCACTTGATAGTGTATGATTGTGGATGTGCTATTGTTGGTAGGCCTAGCTGCTTCATGACCTCTGCTGAAATGAGGTTCTTTTGGCTCTTGCTGTCGATAATGAATTGCAACGGAGAAGCATTCATCCACATATGTGAGTGGAGAGGTGTTCCCCCTCCTATGGATCTTCATGCTCATTCTTCTGGATCTTGGTGGTGGCCATAGTGGCACTCAACTCCATGTCTATACTTCCCTTCATCATTTGCCTTGTTGGGTTTTGACTTAGATTCAGAACATGCGTCTCAACCATAAGTCTTCAACATGGCCACCAGTGACTGCTTGGCCTGACACTCGTGTTGTGAGTGGAGCTCTTATGGAACTCACACCATTTTCCCATGTCCTTATCTGTCTTCGTGGAATTTTTCTTTGCTTACGGCTTCGACATGTTGTTCTAGGTCACTCCGCTTTGGCTTTGGCCTTTTCTCTGTGGTTTGGGGGTTCCTTTTCCTTGCTTCAGATTCATAGATCCAAAGTCTCGCTTCTTGTGTTTAAACTTTTGCTCAATCATGACAGCGTATCGGTATGCCATGAGTGAGGAGATGTGCAAGAAATCCATCTCGTCCTGGATGTACTTATGTAGACAGATGTAGTACTTAAGTATCAAATTCCGCTCAAAATCCTTGATACCCATCTTATGGAGGGTATGGAAAGCATTTGTGAACTCTGACACATCTTGTTCCTTTCCTTGCTGTAGCATGGTCCACTTTATGTATTTATCTTCATAGCTCTTGACATGGTTATATTGTTACTTGATGGCATGTCAGAAAGAGTCCCAAGTGGGTGTGGCTGAAAACAGTGAGGATTCCCTCTTTTCCTTTTGTTCATAGTAGGTTTCCCACCAGTCCTTGATGTGTGGGGCAGCTTTGAGAAGTGCAAAAGTAATATTTTCTCGATTGGAAAAGTCATGAACTGAAAAATATACTTCAACCAAATTCAACCATTTATCAATGACGTCTGCATCTATCTGGCCCTCAAATATGGGAATATCAAATTTAACTTGTAACTCAAAAGGGGTGGCAACTACAAAGTGGCTGTTGGATGAAGATGCGTTGCTTGTGGGTAGCCGTTGGAGGATCTGGGCAAAGTTATCCATCATCGTGTTCCTTTGTCACTCGAGAGCTTCCTCAAGAAATATTTTGAAAGGATCTCCTTCCCCCTCATCTTTCTTTTCTTCTGCCATGGGAGGTTGTTAGGGTTTGCGAGGCTGGTCTTGAAAAGGTTCAACCAATTTGAGCCCTAACTCCGTATACCCTGACTTCGTTGGGGACATCCAAAGAAAAACAGAGAAAGAGAAGACCCCTATAATACTACTGAGATGAAATTAAACAAGAACACAACAAATTATTGATATAACCATAAATACAGAGATGCAAGAGAAATAAAACTTCATTTCATTCATATCAAAATAATGAAATATGCTCACAAAAAAATGGAAATAAACTAGCTCGGGTGATGGTAGCTTATCTATGAGAAGAGATGTGGTGGCTACATGCCTCTAAACTGTGTTACAATGAGGCTCAAGGGCATATTTATTATTGAAAAACAAGAGAAAAACCTAAAAACGCAAAACCCTAACCCCATGAGTTGTAACACCAAGAGTTTGTGGGTCCTGTTGGGGTTAATTGGGCAACCAACTTCCCAGGGTCATAACTTGGTCATATATCTCCGTTTGGCATGTACGATACCTTGTCAGAAAGGCATCCCCTATTACTGCATGATTTGTGGTAGCTCTTGCCAATGGCAATGGGCCTGTAGCAGACCTAAAAACTCTATTTAGGGGGTAAAAATTGCTTCGGAAGTTCTGGACCCAAAAAATGCTAAAATTAGTAAATGCTAAAATAAACAAGGAAATAGATAAAACTGACTGGAGGTCTAGGTGGAATAGGCAGTTGGGCACCAATATCCCCTTGGGAAGCAATGGTCCCCATTGCATGCAGAGCTTGCATGAGGTGAATTTTTTTTTGTTGAACCTGGTCCTTGGTGAACCATTTTCCCTGGAGAAGGAATTGGCCTGCTTTCACAACTCAATATCGCTGGATTCTCTATTGATGAGTGTTCTTGATCTGTGTTTCCATGAGCCGATCATTTGTGGCCTATTCCATGAAGTTTGGGTTGAACTTTCTTGGTGTGAGCTGTTATGCAATGTCGGATGTGTCCAACAATGGTGGAAAGTATGGCCGAAGGTGGTTTTCATTGAACACTGGGTGCAGATCAAGGAATAGTGGAATTCTGAGGTCGAAGGCATTATCACCAATAGCCTTGGTGATTGTGTATGGACCATATCGAAGTGGACTAATCTTGCGGTGGGGTCTAGCAAGGCGCTCCTTCTGCAAATATAGCCAAACTTTTATCGCTGTTGACAAGGTTAATCCTCTTCGTGGATAGAGACAATCCCTATAGCCTAATGAGTGGGTCTAGCAACTGAAGTGAAAATCAACTAGATATCTTCCTAGATTATAATTGAAAAATAGAACAAGAGAGATGACCTACCTCACTCTGATGTTATTTCGATTTCCTTTGTTGAGATCCTTGAACCACTTATGTCACTGACTTGTTCCTGCTTCTTTCAGTGCTTATGTACCTGCACAAGTGATCAAGAGACAAAAAAGCATGCCAACACCAATAAAAAATCCAATAATAACTACTTAGCGGATTAAGAAATGCCAAGCTAATACATACATGAACATATATATTTTGGGAAGAACCAACAGTTGTATATTATTTAACGAATAAAGGGAAGCTTAGAACCATAGCCTTGATGTTGAAAGGCTCTCCTTGAGTGGTAATCCAAGTCCAAGCCAAGAAACTCTCCAAACACTCCTTCTCCAAGTCTAATGAATAGCTTCTAGGCACAAGCTCATCATAGGGGTGCAAATGGACATAAAACAACCAGCCTCTAACTTGACCAACAATTTGGGAATGGGAGAGGAGGAATTTATAGGCTAGGAGAGGGAGTTAGGACTCCTCCAAAGATAGTATTAGGACCACATCTCAAGGAGGTAGCTCATAGGGATGAGGTAAAGTGGTCAAATTAGGAGGATTCGACCTCATCTATGCAAAACCACCTCAAGCTCACAACTTTGGAAGCTTCTAGATCACAAAGCTTCTCATCCTCTTTGGGAAAACTTCCTTTTTGAGACCATCGTGGGTATGCAAGGGAACAGAGTGATGCCATCACTGGCCTAACATGGTGCAACATGTGATCATCGTAGTTTTGAGCTTCATAAGGGTGATGACCCTCATTTTAGGGTTTTAAGAGCTATTTCTTCAGGGAAATCTCCAGAGATTTTCCAAGCAAAGTTAAAGGAGGGATCTGAGCTGTATACATGGATGAGTATATTGTATAATGATCATGTTTCGGTTACTTTAGGGTATGTCTCAGGGAAGTGCAGGAGGCATGACAAAATACTATGTAATAGATGCCCCTTAAAGCATGAAGGTAGAATGAGGAGTGATGGCTGAGATGCTTTACGAGCTTTTGGCAAGGATGAGGACATACAATGTCAGGAGACCTGCAAATAAAGGATGCATATACATATACATATCTGAGATCAAGACATGAATCCACGACATGGACGCAACCATCTGGATGATGAAGACTATATGAAAAGATCCATGGTATGGGCGCAACCATCCAGATAACAAGGATCATCATAGATATAAAGTCTCATGATATGGTCACAACCATCCGTATAGTAGAAACATGTGTACAATCATGAATGACATATAACTCCATGCAGCCTGAGTCATAACAGACAAGACTCAGGGTCTTGCGCTCCATCCCAACCCGATCAATGTACGAATCCTAACATGTGAATAAACGTGTTGAAGTCGAACATGCTAGAAAACCACCTAATTATCAGCCAATGATGTGGACCGTTAACAGGTACGAGAGAAACCACAAATAATGACAATGGCTCTCAAGGTACAACAATACAATCCGTGAATGTGATAATGAAGTTGAAGTTGAACACTCATGGAATCACCCAATTGAAAGCCAATAATGAAGACCTGTCGTCGGATGAAAAGAACTGACCATTAGGGCATGCCAGCTTTAAGGTACTGAAAGGGAGTTCCTAAAGCATCTTCCTGGAAAATGAGCTGAAGTCGACAGGAAGTGACCTATCGAAGGAGGGCAATTATGAATCCCCCATCATCGACATGAAACAAGGAATAAAGTGGAATAATATTCAGGACTATAGCAATGACTCAAACAATGTATAGGTAAATAACTGTAGATTGGACTTCTCTTGAACATATTGGCGACACGACTCTAGAGTGTGGAAGCATCTGACTCAACATAGGACTAAAGGTCAAGATGATAATGTGAAATAGTCAAATTAGAGGCAAAATGGATCACCCAAACCTGGGAGGACAAATGACTGAGAGAGGATATCCCAAACCCGACACAAGAGCAGAACAATGTCATGTTCAAGAGCGACATGCTGCCTATACAAAGGATGTCTCATCTTCATTTTTCCCTGCTATTTCTAGCGATTACCCCAATTATTTTTATCACAAGCTTGAAGGGGATAGCATATGCTTGTCATGTAAGTTCATTCTTTGAATGAATCCATCCTAGTAAGTTTTACGAGCCCTAGGAAGGAGAAGCTCAGTCTCATCATGGTGATGAGTCTTTCGTCGTAAAGTTTTAACGAGCTCGACGTAAGAATAGATCGATATCTTTTTCATATTTAGAGAGTTTGAAAAAGAAACGGAAAAGAAAACTACAACATGTCCCTTTTCGTAATTTGTCCCTCAAACTCGAAAAGGTAGAAAAAAATATCCGAGGGAACCTCTTGACCATGTCGACCAAGGTGTACCTTCTTCGTAAATAGTCATTCTCAGCCTGAAAAGGAGTAAACTTATACTGAGGTGACGTCAATTCATTTAATTTAAATGAGTTCGAAATGACAAGTACTTGACAATCGTTTCATATTTTGAGAGTCAGAAAAGAGCTGAAAGATAACTTCGCCTGGAGGAACGAGTGGTATAAAAGGATAGCAATTAGTTCCAGTCATGATGGAACTACTCAAAACATGTAAAGGTCAAGAGGCTAGCTAATAAGACCACTTCATCGTAGATGTTCCTCAGGCAAGGTAAAACAACCAAGTGAAGGCATATGATGGGCCAAAGAGATGGTGAAGATGGAATGAAAGAATCAAGGATCATCTAGAAAAAATTGGCTGATAAAAATGGCAATCATGAGTTGCAAAATGGGAATGGTTTTATTTTTACACAAGCTTGAAACATGGGAAACTATGTGTTACACTAAAAAATGTCACCTTGACTACTTACAGTTAGTATGGCTCAAATCAACAGTCATGCTACCCTCTTAGGCAAGTCTCATGCCTCTGTTATCCATCTCAAACTCAAAGAAGAGAGAAAGTCTTGTAAAAACTATGTTTATCTCTGGGGTCGCAGGTTCTCTCTAGCCTTACCTGCGGGGACGCTGACCATGTTCACAAAATCTGCGTCCATGGACGCTCTGTATGTTAAGGTACAGGTGCGTCCCTCTGTAAAAGGCAAAATGCGCGAGTTTTATCTTGAAAAAGTTACTTGTGGTTACTTCTAGAACATTCTAGAGGTCGGTTTGATGAAATGGATGCGCCTCCAGTTGGTTCATGTATCTCTATTAAGGGGAAACTTATCCCATCAATAAGGGAACTATCCCACCCAAAGAGGGGGATGATCCCATTGATAGTGGACCTGAATAACCTCTTTACAGCACTATAAATAAAGACATTGAGCCAGAGGGAGAGGAGGTTGGAGCTATACATTTTCTTTGGGTAAATGCTGCAGGATTTAGGTCTTCCATTAGAGCCTTTGTGAGGAGAGATTGTCTTTACTTGATTCTACTTGGAAGAGGGTGAGCTTTGTCAAAGTAGAGGAAAACCCTTGATGGACCCTGGGAGGAACTTGCACAACACCAAGGCCAGGTTGTAAGAGTTTCTTTGTTTCGTTATTAATACAAACTGGTTTATTTTTCTCAATAGCTTGTGTTAATGAGTTATTTCATGTGTTCCTTGGTCTACATGTTGAATATATGTTTTATTATATGAAATGCAAGTGCTTGGTAATTGTTTGATTGTTTGTGGTTGCAGGAATTGACTTGAAGGAGGAGCTCATCCGGATCGTCAAGAACGGACCTCAACAACAGCGTTTTGGAATAAGGTAAGCCTAAACACTTGTAGTTTTCATGTTATAAAAGGTGTATTTAGAGAAAGATCACTCCATTTTGTCTTGTTTGTCATTAGAATGTCTTAGACTTCTAGGAAGGTCAGCCGTGTCCGCACCCTTGACCAATTCCGTGTGTCCATTGACATGTCTTTCCTCCAGTTGGAAGCCATGATCAATGTTACGAGGATAGTTTTTTCTTGTATCAACCTCGTTAAAAAATGAAACAGGCTGTCATGAGGACAGTTCTTTTACTGAGTCAACCTCATTAAAAAATGAATCAGCTAGTTTTTAGGTCAGGTAGATTGTAGAAAGTAGGATTGTGAGGAAAGTTCCTTTTACTGTGTCAACCTCATTAAAAAATGAATCAGTGTGTCCGAGGAAAGTTCCTTTTACTGTGTCAACCTCGTTAAAAAATGAATCAGTGCGTACGAGGATAGTTTTTTCTTGTATCAACCTCGTTAAAAAATGAAACAGGCTGTCATGAGGATAGTTCTTTTACTGAGTCAACCTCATTAAAAAATGAATCAGCTAGTTTTTAGGTCAGGTAGATTGTAGAAAGTAGGATTGTGAGGAAAGTTCCTTTTACTGTGTCAACCTCATTAAAAAATGAATCAGTGTGTCCGAGGAAAGTTCCTTTTACTGTGTCAACCTCGTTAAAAAATGAATCAGTGCGTACGAGGATAGTTTTTTCCTGTATCAACCTCGTTAAAAAATGAAATAGGCTAGCATGAGGACAGTTCTTTTACTGAGTCAACCTCATTAAAAAATGAATCAGCTAGATTTTAGGATACGTAGGTAGATTGTAGAAAGTAGGGTTTTGAGGACAGTTCCTGTTACTGAGTCAACCTCATTAAAAAATGAATCAGGTTTGAGGATAGTTCCTGTTACTGAGTCAACCTCGTTAAAAAATGAATCAGGTATGAGGATAGTTCTATTCTTGTGTCAACCTCTTTAAAAATGAAACAACTCCCTTTTCAAGTTAAATATTGAAAGTAAACCTTCATTTCATCCAGCCGGTTGAATGCAATGAAGCCTGGGGGGCATGTACCTCATTTCGCATCATTATGTTGGGGGCATGCGAACTTTTTGAGCATAGTTCCTTGTCTTGTGTCAAGCTCGTTAAAAAATGAAACAAGGGTAGGTTAAGTAGGTAGATTGTAGAAAGTAGTTATGAGCATAGTTCTTTGTCTTGTGTCAAGCTCGTTAAAAAATGAAACAAGGATTTTAGAGCATAGTTCTTTGTCTTGTGTCAAGCTCATTAAAAAATGAATCAAGGTTTTTAGAGCACAGTTCCTTGTCTTGTGTCAAGCTCGTTAAAAAATGAATCAAGGTTTTTTAGAGTATAGTTTTTTGTTAGGTAGATTGTAGAAAGTAGTTATGAGCATAGTTCCTCGTCTTGTGTCAAGCTCACTAAAAAATGAAACAACTCCCACGAGTCTTTCCAAGATTTTGAAAGTAAAGCTTCATTCCATCCACCTCATTGAATGCAATGAAGCTTGGGGGGCATGTACCTTGATTTGCATCATTATGCTGGGGGCATGTGAACTTATAACAAGCATAGTTTTTCGTTTCAAGCTTGCATAAAAATGAAACCGAATCCGAGCATAGTTCTTTTCCTGTGTCAAGCTCGTTAAAAATGGAAACAAATCCTCCTCTACTTGAGTCAAGAGATTGACTAGATCTCGTAAATGTTAAGTTGTATATTTAGGTTAGTTGTTTCGGTGTTTTGCATAATTTTCTTACAGTTTTAGGTCAAAGTCTTTTAAATGATCTCGTCACTAAACCTTCATTTCATCCAAATGGTTGAATGAAATGAAGCTAGGGGGGCATGCACTCTAGCAGTTATGCTTAGGGGGCATCAAGCACAGTTTTATCTCTGTTTCAAGCTTGTGTAAAAATGAAACTACTCTGAAGCATAGTTTTTCTCTGTTTCAAGCTTTTGTAAAAATGAAACCTATCTCGAGTCAATTTCAGTTATTTTCAAGACTCGTTAAACTCATGAAAATACCGAGATTATTTTGCTATCTTTCATTCTCGTAAAACAAATGAAAATGCCGAGATCTTTCCGTCTTTTCCTACTCGTAAATTAAATTGAAAGTCGGCCATATGAGTACATTTTTATCATTTTTTCGAACTCGTTAAAACTTATGAAAAAGTGAAAACCATGAGTACATTTTTATCATTTTTTCGAACTCGTTAAAACTTACGAAAAAGTGAAACCTTGGAGTTCTCTTTTAAGCCCTTTTCAGACTCTCAAAATATGAAAAGATTGCCGAGTTGTTCTTTTAAACTCGTTAAAACGGAATTAAAAGACGGTCCCCTTAAAGCTCTTTTCTGACCGTAAAAACAGGAAAAGATTGCCGGGTTTTTGTCATTTCAAACTCGATATGGAAATAAAACGACGTGTCCTTGATCGCTTTTTACTTTTCAGGTCAGTGGCACTAATTATGAAAGTACTCCTTGGTCGCAAGATCAAGCGGTTCCCCCAGGTATTATTTTATATTTTTTCGGGCTTGAGGGACACAAATGTACGAAAAAGTTCAACGTGGAGTCTCCTTTAGTTTTTTCAGACTCTCTAAAATTGAAAAACGCCGAGTTTCTCCTATACTGGGCTCGTTAAACTTTTACAGTAGAGGACCTGTTCAATTACAAACAGGAACGAACCACTCCTTCCTAGGGTTCGAATTTAAACTAGGTTGGACTCGTCCGAAGGATGAGCTTATAATCAAGCATATGTTATCCTCCTCAAGCTTGTTAAAAATAAAGAGGTACTTGCCAGAAATGGTGGGGGAAAAGAGAGAAGAATGAACCTGTTTGTCACCTTTTGTCTCAGAAGAAACTTTATTACCACTCTTGAACACGACACTTTTCATTCACCTGGGTTGGGAAATCTTTTACCTCACAGTTGACCAAACCACTTTGAAAGTCTTTAACCGGGTTCCGGGGATTAACTTTGAGTTATTCGTCACCAAGCCATCTGTCGTGTCGTTATGTGTTCAAGAGGTCTGCGAGAAAAACTTTCATCTGCAAAATACTTGTCATCCATTTGACCATCCCTGAGTCAGTCCTTACAGCAACATTTCTTCAGCTTGAACAATGATTTCGTGTTGTGGGCTTGCCTGCAACGGGTCGCTTTCTATCGACATCGACACATTATCTAGAAAGATGACTTAGGAATCGACAGTACCTTGAAGTCTGCATGCATCAATGGCAGGTTTCTCGCCTTTGACGTCAGTTTACATCATTGACTTTCGATCAAAGGATTCCGTGAAGTGTTCGACATCAAAACATCTATTCACATTTCACGGGTTGTGCTTGGTACTTTGAGAACCATTGACATTACTGGTGGTCTCTCTCACGCTTGTTAACAGTTTACATCATCGACTGGTAATCAAGTGGTTTCTAACATGTTCGACATCAAATCATTTAATCACATGGCTAGAATCGTACCAATTCGGGAAGTAGAAGTGAAGACCCTGGATCTAGTTTCTACCATCCAGGCTGCGAGGAGTTTTGTATTCATTATCTATGTAGACTAATCATAAACAGATGGCTGCGTCCATACTGTGTCTACAAAAGTCTATAAAAAATGATGTACTACAAGATCATTCCTGTATCAGAATAGTTAGTCCATTAGTTAAAGTTTTGAATCTGAGTATGGGAATGCCTACCTCAGTGATGATATAATCTTATCCATGTATTTTGTGTTGAAAATTGCAGGTTCCAACCAGGCCATCCACAAGACAATCCTTGAAATGATAAAGCGCTTCACCCTTCCTAGAATTACAAAACCCTACTCTATTCCAGGCTTCGCACTTTAGGGGGCAATCTGTTACACTAAAAAATGTCACCTTGACTACTTACAGTTAGTATGGCTCAAATCAACAGTCATGCTACCCTCTTAGGCAAGTCTCATGCCTCTGTTATCCATCTCAAACTCAAAGAAGAGAGAAAGTCTTGTAAAAACTATGTTTATCTCTGGGGTCGCAGGTTCTCTCTAGCCTTACCTGCAGGGACGCTGACCATGTTCACAAAATCTGCGTCCATGGACGCTCTTTATGTTAAGGTACAGGTGCGTCCCTCTGTAAAAGGCAAAATGCGCGAGTTTTATCTTGAAAAAGTTACTTGTGGTTACTTCTAGAACATTCTAGAGGTCGGTTTGATGAAATGGATGCGCCTCCAGTTGGTTCATGTATCTCTATTAAGGGGAAACTTATCCCATCAATAAGGGAACTATCCCACCCAAAGAGGGGGATGATCCCATTGATAGTGGACCTGAATAACCTCTTTACAGCACTATAAATAAAGACATTGAGCCAGAGGGAGAGGAGGTTGGAGCTATACATTTTCTTTGGGTAAATGCTGCAGGATTTAGGTCTTCCATTAGAGCCTTTGTGAGGAGAGATTGTCTTTACTTGATTCTACTTGGAAGAGGGTGAGCTTTGTCAAAGTAGAGGAAAACCCTTGATGGACCCTGGGAGGAACTTGCACAACACCAAGGCCAGGTTGTAAGAGTTTCTTTGTTTCGTTATTAATACAAACTGGTTTATTTTTCTCAATAGCTTGTGTTAATGAGTTATTTCATGTGTTCCTTGGTCTGCATGTTGAATATATGTTTTATTATATGAAATGCAAGTGCTTGGTAATTGTTTGATTGTTTGTGGTTGCAGGAATTGACTTGAAGGAGGAGCTCATCCGGATCGTCAAGAACGGACCTCAACAACAGCGTTTTGGAATAAGGTAAGCCTAAACACTTGTAGTTTTCATGTTATAAAAGGTGTATTTAGAGAAAGATCACTCCATTTTGTCTTGTTTGTCATTAGAATGTCTTAGACTTCTAGGAAGGTCAGCCGTGTCCGCACCCTTGACCAATTCCGTGTGACACTATGCTTGAGAATATTTGAGGACGGTTTCAATTTTCACAAGCTTGAAACATGAGAAAAACTATGCTTGGATTTGGTTTCATTTTTACACAAGCTTGAAACAAAGATAAGCTATGCTTGAGATAAGTTTGCATGCCCCCAGCATAACGACTCAATTCAAGGTACATGCCCCCCAAGATTCATTTCATTCACCTAAGTGGATGGAATGAAGGTTCACTTACGAGATCAAGTGAAAGACTCGACTGGGATTTTACGAGATCTAATCAAAGACTCGAATTGGAAGGGGATTTGTTTCATTTTTTAATGAGATTGACATAAGAAAAAAACTATGATCATAACCTATTTCATTTTTTAACAAGGTTGACATAGTAAAAGAACTATCCTCATGGTCCTTGTTTCATTTTTTAATGAGCTTGACACAAGACAAGGAACTTTTCTCCATCCCTTGATCATAGACCAAAAGATGCCATGGCTTCGAAGAGTTTCTCATTAGATGGGAGAACAACACTCTAGAAGGGATATATGTCTAGGGATCCAATGGAAAATTCAGGCTCCAATTCCCCCGGTACATGGCGTACTACATCACCTACTAGATTAGCAGTAGATGTGGGCATGGAACAGGTGGCCACGTAATTAACCTGTGGTGGGGGTGATACTGCTTGCATATGAGAACCATTTAGGGATGATGGTTGAGTGGGAGATGATTCAGGACCAATGAATGTAAGCTAATCAATGATCACAATGTTTCCTTCATGCGGGAAACACATCACTCGAAAGAGGGAAGAAACAAGAGCTCCCATGACATAAACATAGTCACAACCAAGGAGTATATTAAAATCTAAAGGGCCTTGGACAACCATCACGTCTATATAGATAGTCTTTCCTCCCAAAGTAATAGGAAACTTAGGAAGGATTCCTAATGGTTGACTGGTTCCTTTGTTAAAAGCTAACAGATTCTGGGTGACTGGGACAAATTGAGGAGAACCTAAAGCTTTCCATGCATTTAAGGAAAGGGTGCTAACAGATGCTCCCTCGTCTATGTCTGTGCTAGGTATGGCCATATGGTAAGCCTATACTGTAATCTGGAGAGGCACATAAGACAGAAGATGATATCCTGCTAGTCGACTCCAATCAAAAGAAGTGACTAAACTACTCAGAAGGGGTGTCGTAGGAATGTGAGAGCTACCCTCTTGTTCTATGGGAATAAGAGAACTACTCACATGCACCTCGAGAACAAGAGAATTTACCTTTAGTTCATTTGAATCTGAAGAAACCAAAAGAACCTGAGAAGTATGAGGTTCACTCTCTACCGGAAAGGTATGGTTAAATGAAAGTGGAGTCAAGTCTATCGGTTTCTCAACCAATGGTTGGTCGAGAATGGACTCATGAGACTCACTTTCAGAGAGAGTGGGGTTGACCAAAGATGAATTTTGATCAATCACTGGATCAACTAGTGAAGGATAATGGGAAAGCTTTCGATACCTAGTTGGAAGACAAGGTTGAGAAGCTGTAAGGTTTTCCAACTCTTTGGAAGCTTCATCCATAAGAGGACAAATGTGAATGGGATGATTACCTTCACACAACTTACAGGGAAATTTGACTTTTCCCTTTTTTCCTGAGCTTTACTAGTTGAAGTTCTATCACCAGCATGATCGCTAGAGGCTGATGACAAAGGTCGATGTGAACCTGTAGACTTCTAAGACCTTGGGAATACCAGGACAATTCCGAAGAAGGTGGTCACCCTTACATAACATGTAAGGGAATTTTACTTTCTGGGGTTGGTTGGAAGATTTTTCTATATCAATTGCATCCGTAGCAATGACTGCTTGGCTGCCCCCTTGCTTATTTTGCTTCTTCTTCTTCGTCCTCTTCTTCTTAGTCTTAGCTTCTTGGTTACTAGAATCTAGACTTTAACCAAGCGAAGAGAAAGAACGAGGTGAAGAAATAAGCGAAGAAGGCAAGGGTCAAATTTAGGATCAACATGAGGTTGATGCTGTTCAGGTGGAGGATAACTCAGTTGAAAAGCAATTTGGACACTCGGGACCACTGAGGTTGAAAATAACCAAACTGGTAGACCAATGGTCAATCCAAGAAGGGACAACGTTGCCATATAGGGAGCACCAGTATTTCCAAAAGAAGGAAAAGGACTAGGATTCCTATTAGAGGGGTTTCCTTGACTGGTAGACTCAGGAAATGTTGCCATTGGTATCAACCTAATATCTACTAAGGAGTATTTCCATAGGAAGGATGTTGTTCTGCAGTCAATTAATTTTATAATTTGAAACAAAAACTTTGCCTTTTCATGTTTTAAGAGTCAAGAAAAGGACAAAAAGATGACTCTAGTTTCTTTTGTTAGTTTAATGAGCTTGAAAGGACAAGTGCTGTATGTTATTTTCAAATTTAAAGAGTCAGAAAAGATCAAATGATTGCTCAGGTGAATCTAGGTAAAAGGAGTACCAAGTAATTGTGAACTGCAATATACACCTCAACAAATAAATTTACCAAGGACTTGATGTACGTGCAGGAAATCTCCCCGAATGCTGTGTTCGGTGTATCACATTTACAGGGTGGCAGACTCGACTTCCTATGGATAAAGGTTTGAAACCTATGGGGGTATCCCTTTATATACGCGACAATATGGGGAGCACAAGTCAGTGCTAGCGCTATCTAATGCCGAAGCGAATGACAACTGCTAAGTTTTAAAGATTCTGGAACATGTCTCTAACCTAGACCACTAGATATGAACGTTAATTTTTCAAATGCTCCTTAGATTAATTAATAGATTTTAAAGTTGATCTTGTAATTATTTTTCAATTTCAAGGCCTTAACAATGTTACCTGTTCCTAAAATGCAAACTAGATGATGAAATGAAATCCTTCAATTCGATGGAAACTATCTATGTAGGGAAGATGACCACTCAAATCGTGCACCAAACAAAATGAAAATATGCATCCATGACAATCTCCAAACGCTAAATGCAAAGTATGAAATCTAATCTTTCATATGATAAGCAAATGCAATGGCAAGACAAATCTTAAAGCAAATTTTCCTTAAGATATAATGATGATTTTTTCTCTTTTTCAAAATGCAACTAATGTAATCTAGTGCAAAGTAAAAGAGAATGCAAGCAAGCCAAAAAATATGAAAGTCTCTTTCACATCAATGATTTTAATGAAACTCGAAATGCTTCAAAAACTATGAAAAGAATAACACTTTCACTTTCACTTTTCGAAACACAAAAAAACTTCAAAGCAAACACTTCCTTTTGATTCCAATGAGACAATCGATTTGTAATCTATTGTTCGTCAAATGAAGCTTAAATAACTTTCACAATATTCACTAATGAAAACAAATTAAGGCACAAGAACCAAAAGTGATCTGTAAAGTATGTATGAACACACAAAGACTCTTTAACACATGCAATTGATCTCTGATCTCCAATGGGATGACCAACGAGTGGACAAAGGTTGACCTAGAAGATCTAGAACCCTAAAAGGATAATCAAACTTCAAGCACATTGAAGCCAAATTAAAAGACAATTGCAATAAGAAAATGAAAAATTCAATGAAGAGCACACTGGTAAATCATTGGGAGAAGGCAAACATAACCTAAAATAAGAAAGAAAACCCTAAATTTCTTAATTTTCTGTAATCATCGCACCTGTAAGGAGGAAAGTAGTGATCATCGCTACTGTAACTAAAAAACTTGTGATATCATTGTGACTTTCAAGGTCAAACCCGTGATGGTCAAGGAAAACAAAAAATAAACTCAAAATCTTCAAGAATAGTTCAAATTAACAACCTTCAGACATCTACTAGAACATGACACTGACTATAGACGAGCAATGAGGTCTAAAAATGAATGGTTTGATCAAACTCGTCAAAAGACAAGGTGAATAAAGAGAAGGAAAGGTGATGGGCCTCTAAATTAGACATAAATTAAGGCCCATGACTTTAAATTAAACATAAATTAAGGTCTATGACCATCCTTCAGCACATTAAACCTCTCTTTTTGCATTAGATAATGTATTTTTAACTTTAATATATTCATTATGAAGGTTTATGAATAATTGGATATTTGTGCCTAATATTATTTATTTTTGTGGAATATTATGGGAATATTGGGTAGATTATGAAGATTTGGAGGAGGAGATAATTTAGGGACTTGATCCCTACTACAGGAGGATCAATATTAAATAATAAATCAACAAGATTTTATGAAATTATGGCACATATTGTGGAAATCCAATGATTGAGAAAATCTAGGAATGTGTTCCTGCCATTTAATGCAGATTCTTAGTATTGGGAACCAGATCCACTAATCAAGGGATTTTGGTGGGGAAAGCTTTCTCCTTTCATGGGGAATGATTCCTAATATTTTTTTATAAGTACCAAGTCGAATTTTCCTCTAGGGAGAGATTTTTATTAGTCTTCTTGTGGAGAGAACTCGTATTTTTGCAGCTGCATTGTATTTTCTTGCAGGGATGCAATTGTATTGATGGAAATAATGAAGATTGGTGTCATGTTCAGCTTCTAAATCTTGTTCTCCTCTATAGGTCTCTAATTTTCCTTGGGCTTGACCATCCCAGGAGCTTCAGAGCTCTTTTGTATCATTTTCTTTCCTTCTTTTCACTTCTTATTCACACGCATCTCTTGTTTTCTATTTCTTTCTATTTATGCATTTAGTATTAATGAATTCTTGTTGTAGGATTGGGTTAAATGGTTAATGTAAGTTATTTTTCAGGGTCACAACCATCATTTCATCCATGGAATATATTTGAAAGGTCATAGTAATCATTGAGCTACTTGGATTATTTTTCTTATCCCCAAATCTAAATATCTGGAACTCCTTTGTGGAAAAGAACAATAAATTTATGCTATTTTTAGAGCATGCTAACGAGCTTCAATCAAGTTTGTTCCACTTTAATTAGATCAAAAAAACATTATATTTCATAAAAAAATTACCCCATTTCATTTTCACTTGATTAGGTTAGGCATTTTATAGATTTACTAGCTCACTAGTTCTCAAATTTCTAGATTTTCGACTAGTAATTTTCTGCTATTTTTTAGCATGGGTTAACATAGGTCTTTGAGTGATTCCACTTGGAATGGAGACCTAAGAAATCCTAGTCAATAAAAACATTTGTCCCATTCAATTTTGATTTGATTTTCTTGGTCATTCGATGAATTATAACTTCGTGTAGTAAATCTATAACATCCTGTAGGAAATCTTGTAGGGGCCTGTTTTGAGTTTGAATTGAGAAAAATCATCATTGAAGCAGGATTAGGCCTCTTATTGAAATCCAATCCATAAAAGCCATTGTACCCCTCTTCCTCCACACCTATCTCCCCTGCCAAAGAACAAGGAAAGATTAGCATTTGCATTTATAAAATGAAAAGATGAAGAAAAATAGTTCTTTTTATTTCTTAATTAGCACATGCATGCAACAGTTAATACTCCCTAGATCAGATTCCATGGTCAGTTAGTTTAAATCATCACATGTGATAAATAGGGTTAAGTTAGGTTTCCTTTACATTTATTTCATGATCTTTATGCAATTAGAATATGTTTCTTTCCTTGTACTTTATTTCTTGCAATAGGTTAGGGTTTCCATTTCGAGTAGTTCATTTGTTGCAATTAGTTTAGGATTTGATTTCAGTACATGCACTCCATTACATCATGACATCGAAGGAAGGACACATTTTATTATGAAAATATAGTGCCGATACCTCTCAAGTTTGTACGAACCCCGGGTTGATAGTTAAAGTCAGTAGCCTTGGGAGTTGCAACATTCTTGTTGCAATACCGAGGCTCACCACTTTTTGGCACTGTTGCCAAGGAGGTGTCAAAGTATGCATTGTTTTATCCCCTAGTTGATTCATTTCTTTCCACATTTTGCAAAAACAAAATATTTTCATTAGGCATATTTCATTCCAAAAACAGAAAAGTGCATTGCATTAGTGTTTTCATTCAATCATAAAAACAAAAAAAAATCTCCAACACCAACCCACCCCCCATTTGATCACGTGGTGCAGTAAGAGCCACATCACCATCCAATTTTGCAGGTACAAGAAAAAGAGATGGCAAATAATATAGAAGAAATGGATGGAGATTATGTCAACGAGGAAGATCCTCTTGGATTTCCCATTCAAGATACTCATGGTAGTGTGCACATCAAGAACATCCCTTCATCTTTTTTTCCAAAATTTCATAGTTTAAGGTTAGAGGATCCGGAAACATTTCTCTTTGAATTTGAAATTGTTTGTAGATCTTATGGTTACTTATTAAAAACTCAAAATTGAGATTGTTTCTGGCAACATTGAAGGATAGAGCTCCTAAATGGTTCATGAGTTTAGGGACTAATTCAATAAGATCATGGAATGATATGAAAAATATATTTCTAGAAAAATATAAAGGCCATGATATTAAAGAAGAAATCTTTATAATGAATCAAAAAGAAGATGAGAGTCTTGAGAATCTAATAGAGAGGTTCATGTATAATTTTAAGAGGGAAAAACTACATCATTTAGGATCTGACACATTAAAAACCCTCTTACTTAGAACAATTAGGGACGAGTGGATTGATATCCTTGATCTCATGAGTAGAGGCGATGTATACGAATTATTATTTGAAGAAATTTGTGAAACATGCAAACAAATATCAAGAGGAAGGGCAAGAGTAGGTAAATCAACATCAAGATCGGTAAGTCAAGCTAAGCTTGGAAATTTGTTTGATGATTTTAAAACAAAATCTTAGCAATCTAACCAAACAAGAAAAAATGTTAAGAATGCAAGATGAAGAAAAAAAAGATGTTGATATTTGTGTTGTCCATGCAGAATCACATGATGTTAAACATTGTCCATCATTACCAAGGTTGAGGGAAGTTTACCTAGAGGACAATGGAGCCTAGTCAACCTAGTATGATGCAAGAGCCTAATTCACAATTTCAAGGTTATGCATATCCACTTAAAAGTAATTGGAACACACCCTTTCCTTGGCAACATTAGCCATCTCAACCCCAAAACCAATCTTGGCAACAAGGTTTGCAAGGAGATTATGGGAGCCATGTACAATATCCTCAATATTTTCCTCAATATCCTCCATACCCAACTCCATGTTATCCCTACCATTCACCTCCACCACAACCACAACCCCAATCACATCCATCTCAAATATCCACTCCCACTCAACTACCTGTACCACCATTTCGAAACCCACACATTGAAGTACCTATGCCCACTTACAATGTTGAGGTACAACACTTCCAAACATCTCCTCTCGATCTCAATAGTATTCATCTCATCTCAAGAATAACATTACAAAAAAATTATTGTCTTGATGCCATTGAAAGACAACATGCAGAAAAAGAAGATTCAAAAGAGAAGATCAAAGAACCATGGGCTACAATTGATGAAGAACATAGATCAAAATTAGAGATTGAGAAAGATCCCTCATGGTTACCATCGAATCCTCCATGTATTCAAGAGAAAAATCAGCAAAAAGAGGAATATTTGAAGGTCATGGTAGAATAAGACATGAAGAATAATCCAGATAAACAAGCAAACCAAGGGCATCAAATTTATATTGAGATTTGGTTCCAGAAAATTAATAAGGTGCAACAATACTCTCTTCTTCAATCATGCTTGATATCATCAAAGTCAAAGCATTTGATCACTTAAATTCGGTTACATGTTAAAGCATACATTTCAAGCCCACACATCAATTTTTCTGTCATCTTGATGTGCACATGGCTCCATTGGAAGTATTCTTATACTTGAAAGTGATTTTGTTTTTCAAGTAGGGTAGGTTAGAAAAAAAAATGAAAAATAAGAGAAAAAATGAAAATCTTAGGTGACAACCTCCTTTGAAGTGCCTCAGGTTGGCTCATTGATTGAAAACCTCTATGAGGTGGTTAATGGGTTGGGAAAAAAGAAAAAAAAGAGAAAAAAGAAAAGATCGTAGTTGAAAACCTCATTTGAGGCACCTAGGAAGACCTACTAGTTGAAAACCTCCTTGAGGCAGCTAATAGGCCTAAAAGAAAGAAAATAAAAGAAAATAATAATAAATCTTTGCTCCATGTATCTCTCTGATGAATGCATGTACTCTCCAACATCTGTAAGAAAAACAAGTTGGCACCAACAAAAGAAAATAATTGGTTAAGCCTAGTCAAAAGAAGTAAATTTTTGACTTTCTCCTCCTTTGCTCAAATGCTCCAACAAGGCCAAGGCCATGCCAATCCACCACCCACCCATCATTCTCAAGATTTTCCCATTCAATTTGCTTGCTGTCCAAAAAATTACAAGAATGCTCTATTTTACTACAGGAAACAAAAATACATAGAGCATAAATTTATTTTTGCCATAAATTGAAAACCATGCATCCATTTTCCAAGTTTTTTCATGGGGAGATGCATATGGATGATGGTAAAATTCTCAAGCAATTTCAACAAATTCTGGTAGACGATTTCCAAGAAATCGACCTCCATCACCTACAACCATCTTTGAATTTTCTCAATATCCATGCATCCATTTAAAAATCTATTTCATGGGGAGATGCATATGGATCAGGGAAAATTTTAAGAACCCCCCCTAAATTTATAAATATAATAAATGGGCGAATCTCCATGGTATATAGGAAAAATGGAAGGCGATTTTATCAATAATATAATATGTATATATAATTTTTTGGGGAATCTCTCACCAGGCATGGCAAATATTTTACTCAATTATAAAATCTTGTAAGATCTTGGCGAGTCTTTCACTAAATAATAAAACTTTGTAAAGTCATAGTGAATCTTAGCATAGGCTACATGCTGGTTTAATTCCCCCATTTAAATAGGCTACATTCCAAGTGAATACCATGGGTCAATACCGTGTGCCATTTTGGTGAATACCATGGGTCAATACCATGTGCCATTTTTATTTTTATTAATTCTAATATTAGGGTTAATAATGGTTTTTTGCATGGTATTAATAACAATCTAGTCCATGGTATTTGTCCCATAGTATTTTGGCCATAGGTTTCACCTGAATATAACCCATTTTTTGAGTGTTCCTAAATATAAGGTGACTTATGGAGTAAATATAAAAAAATGTTTTATTTGTTTACCATACCTCTCGTTTATTTATATTTTTTTTAATTTACCATACCTCTTTTACAAATATGGTATTTGGCCCATAGGATTCACTTAAACTTCATAAATAGAACGAGGGTTATGGACTAAATATAAAAAGAGGTTTTATTTATTTACGATACGTCTAGTTTTTTTATATTTTTATTTATTTACCATACCTTTTGAATAAGTATAAAAATACGTTTTATTTATTTACCATACCTCCACTTTACTTATATTTTTATTTGTTTACACCCTTACATGTATATAAGGTGACTTATGGAGTAAATATAAAAAATGTTTTATTTATTTACCATACCTCTCATTTATTTATATTGTTATTAATTTACCATACCTCTTTTATAAATATGGTATTTGGCCCATAGGATTCACTTAAATAAAACCTATTCTTGAAAATGGGCGAATGGATTCACTTAAATAAAACCTATTCTTGAAAATGGGCGAATGGAAGTTTGTAAGTCCTAATTTCAAGGGCTAAATTTACCTTTTTTACCCTCTCCCTTAAAATAAGGTGGGCTATTTGAGGTGTTTTGTAAAAATGTACTATGATACAAAATATTCGCCCACTAAAAATTTAAAACCCATTAATTTCGCAAAAGGGCGAACATTCGCCCCTAAAATTATCCTTGATATGGATGATGGTAACATGCCCAAGAAATTTCAGCAAATTCCAATGCACGGTTTCCAAGAAATCGACCTCCATCACCTTTAGCCATTTTTAGTTTTTATGGAGATTATTGCATCCATTGGCCAATTTTTTTTTATGGGGAGGTGCATAATGATGATGGAAACATGCTTAGAAAGTTTTAGGTTAATCCATTTTGCCGATTGGGAGATATGGACAAAACAAGTCTGCTACAAGAGGCTGTCCTGAATTACTATAGGATCTTTATAGGAAGTTCTGAACTATTACCAGATCTCTGCAGGAAGGTCAAGAAGAAGCTACAAGAGGTAATATGATGGAGAAATGAGTCAAAAGGTTAGGTATTCTTTAGGGAAGGTTGATATAGATCCCAAAACACCTGCACATCAACATCAACTCAGCAGCAACATGCATGTCTCTCCAACAACCATTAGGTAGGTACAGGTATGCAATATTCTTGACCTCTTCTCTTGAGCATATTATAGTTAGAAATTTGTTGTCAATCCATAGTAGATGAGGTTTTATAAGCTAATAATGGGTCAATAGTCTCAGCTTCCTTCAACTAGTTAATTGCAAGTCACTCCATTCATGCAAGGTTGAAAAGTCAAATTATTAAGGGTGATGATTTCAAGCAATGATGACAACAGTTAAAAGAAGAATTTTTTGCAAAGGCCAAGTCGTCATAGCACTTCAAGCCCTCCATCCACTTCATATCCACTATCTATCCATCATTCATCCATCCCATTTCATATTTTCAAAAACAAACCCTACACTCTGTCTCACCCTGAAAATTTCTTAAAAAACAAACAGAGCATCCTCTCCATTTTCAGAAACCTACATCATTTCTCATCGCTCCCATATAGTTAAAAGAATATGAAGGAAGAATGAATGACTGCTACAAGAAGGAAGAAATGAACAAATTGTGCTAAAAAAAAAGGCAGTGCCTAAGAGAGACCTAATCAAAACAGAACACTCCAAGGCCTTTAGGCAATCATCTAGGTCACAAAAAAAAGGAAGAAGGCAAGCTAATGGTCTCAAGAAACAATGATTTTTCTTTGCACAATTATTTTTTTGGGCTTGTCCTTGCAAAAATTATAGCCAAGATTCTTAATGCACAAGAGAGGGGCCACTAGGGCCATGAATGAGGCACAATGAGGTCACTAAGTTGCTTAGAGGATGAGCAACACTTTCAGTAAGGGGGTATGATAGGCCTCTAAATTAGACATAAATTAAGGCCGATGCCTTTAAATTAAACATAAATTAAGGCCTATGACCATCCTTCAGCACATTAAGCCTTTCTTTTTGCATTAGATAATGTATTTTTAACGTTAATATATTCATTAGGAAGGTTTATGAATAATTGGATATTTGTGCCTAATATTATTTATTTTTGTGGAATATTATGAGAATATTGGGTAGATTATGAAGATTTGGGGGAGGAGATAATTTAGGGACTTTCTCCCTACTACAAGATGGTCAATATTAAATAATAAATCAACAAGATATTCTAGAATTATGGCATAGATTATGGAACTCCAATGATTGAGAAAATCTAGGTATGTGTTCCCTGCCATTTAATGCAGATTCTTAATATTGGGAACCAGATCCACTAATCAAGGGATTTTGGCAGGGAAAACTTCCTCCTTTCATGGGGAATGATTCCTAATAATTTTTTATAAGTACCAAGTCGAATTTACCTGTAAGGAGAGATTTTTATTAGTCTTCTTGTGGAGAGAATTCGTATTTTTGCAGCTCCATTGTATTTTCTTGCAGTGATGTAATTGTATTGATGAAAATAATGAAGATTTCTGTCATGTTCAAATTATAAATCTTGTTTTAATCCATAGGTATTTGAGTTTCCTTGGGCTTGGCCATCCTAGGAGCCTCAAAGCCATTTTGTATCATTTTCTTTCCTTCTTTTCACTTTTTATTCACATGCATCTCTTGTTTTTTATTTTTTTCTATTTCGGCATTTAGTATTAATGATTTCTTGTTGTAGGATTGGGTTAAATGGTTAATGTAAGTTTTTTTGTAGGATCACAAGCATCATTTCATCTGTGGAAAATATTTGGAAGGTCATAGTAATCATTGAGCTACTTGGATTAGTTTTCTTATCTCCAAATCTAGATATCTGGAACTCCTTTGTGGCAAAGAACAATAAATTTCTGCTATTTTTTAGAGCATGCTAATGAGGTTCAATCGAGTTGGTTCCACTTGCATTAGATCAAAAAAAAATTCTAGTTCATAAAATAATCATCCCATTAAATTTTCACTTGATCAGGTTAGGCATTTTATACATTACTAGCTCACTAGTTTTCGAATTTCTAGATTTTTGACTAGTAGTTTTCTGCTATTTTTTAGCATGGTTTAACAGAGGTATTTTTGAGTGATTCCACTTGGAATGGAGACCTAAGACATCCTAGTAAATAATTGTTTTTCCCATCCATTTTGGATTTGATTTTCTTGGTCATTCGATGAATTATAACTTCGTGTAGTAAATCTGTAACATCCTGTAGACATCTTGTAGGAAATCTTGTAGCAGCCTGTTTTGACCCTGAATTGAGAAAAATCATCATTGTAGCTGGGATTAGGCCTCTTATTGACCTCCAAGACATAAAAACTGATGCACCCCTCCTCCTCCACACCCGTCTCCCCTGCCAAAGGACAAGGAAATATTAGCATTTGCATTTATAAAATGAAAAGATGAAGAAAAATAGTTCTTTTTATTTCTTACTTAGGACATGCATGAAACAATTAATGCACCCTAGATCAGATTCCATGCTCAGTTAGTTTAAATCATCAAATGTGATAAATAGGGTTAACTTAGGTTTCTTTTACATTTAGTTCATGATCTTTATGCAATTAGAATATGTTTCTTTCCTTGTACTTTATTTCTTGCAATAGGTTAGGGTTTCCATTTCAAGTAGTTCATTTTCTGCAATTAGTTTAGGATTTGATTTTAGTACATGCACTCCATTACATCATGACAACAAAGGAAGGACACATTGTATGATGCACATATAGTGCCGATACCTCTTAATTTTGTACGAACCTCAAGTTGATAATTAAAGTCGGTAGCCTTGGGAGTTGCAACATTCTTGTTGCAATACCGAGGCTCACCAAAAGGGTCATAGGCTCCCTAGTGGAGTCACGATTTTGTTGACAAGGTTAATCCTCTTCGTGGATAGAGACAATCCCTTTAGCCCAATGAGTGGGTCTAGAAATTGAAGTGACAATCAAGTAGACATCTTCCTAGATTATAATTGAAAAATAGAACGAGAGAGATGACCTACCTCACTCTGATGCTATTCTGATTTCCTTTGTTGAGATCCTCGAACTGCTTGTGTCACAGAATTGTTCTTGCTTCTTTCAACGCTTATGTACATGCACAAGTGATCAAGAGAAAACAAAGCATGCCAAAACCAATAACAAAACCAATAATAACCTACTTAGATGATCAAGGAATGCCAAGCTAATACATACATGAACATATATATTTTGGGAAGATGAACCAATAGTTGTATATTATTTAAGGAATAAAGGGAAGCTTACAAACATATCCTTGATGTTGAAAGGCTCTCCTTGAGTGGTAATCCAAGTATAATCCAAGAAACTCTCCAAAAACTCCTTCTCCAAGTCTAATGAATAGCCTCTAAGCACAAGCTCATCATAGGGGTGCAAATGGACATAGACCAACCAGCCTCTAACCTGACCAACCATTTGGGAATGGGAGAGGAGGAATTTATAGGATGGGAGAGGGAGTTAGGACTCCTCTAAAGATAGGAATAAGCCCACATATCAAGGAGGTAGCTCATAGGGATGAGATCAATAGGTCAAATTAGGAGGATTCGACCTCATCTATGCAAAACCATCTCCATCTCGCCGCTCTGGAAGCTTTTGGATCGTGAAACTTCTCATCCTCTTTGGGAAAAATTCCTTTTTGAGACCATCGTGGGTATGTAAGGGAACTGAGCGATGCCATCGCTAACCTAACATGGTGCAACAGGAGATCATTGTGGTTTGGAGCTTCATAAGGGCGATGACCCTCATTTTAGGGTTTTAAGAGATATTTCTTTAGGGAAAGCTCCAGATATTTTCCAAGAAAAGTTAAAGGAGGGATCTGATTGTATACATGGATGAGTATACTGTATAATGATCATGTTTTGGGCACATTAGGTTATGTCACAGGGAAGTGCAAGAGGCGTGACAAAATACTGTGTAATAGTCGCCCACTTGGAACTTGTATGACACTCGATGCTGATCATGGCACTGCTTATACTTATCATTGGCTCTATCAAATATATCATGGACCTATTGGAATATGTGTTGAATGTTCTCAATGAAGCTGTTAGCCTTGTCGGCTATGGAATGGATGTGAGTCGAATCTACTTGAGTGGCTGCAAATGGTATGGCCACATCAATGGGACATAATAGGTGAAATCAAAGCCCTATGTGAAAGGGAATGTGGTCTGTTGAGCTATTGCGAGCTCTGTTGTAGCTATGCTAGACATATGGGAGACTTTCATCCCATGTGTGTCGATGCTTCGAGTTGTACATGCACATAATGTGTACGATCATCTTGTGTACAACCTGTGTTTGGACATCAGTTTGGGGATTGAAATCCATAGACTTAGTAAGTTTTTTATCCAGCATTGACTAGAGACTTGACCAGAATGCACTCATGAATCTATTGTCCTGACCTGAGGTAATGGATTGTGGGATCCCAAAGTGTAACCACATTCACTCAAAGAAGAGCTTAGTAGCGGTCTCTGTTGTGATACTCTTCTTGCAGGCCACCATGATGGCCATCTTAGAGAATCCATCAATGACCATGAAAACGCAGTCGTTTTCGTGCTTAGTAGAAGGAAGGCCCGACATGTAGTCAATGGAAATAGACTCCCAAGGTTGACTAGGAGCAGATAGTGGAGTATATAGGCTGGTTTGGGAATGGCGCAGGAGATGCAAGATCTAGTGTACTTCCAATATCCTGATAAGTTCCAGCCAATAAAAATACTTATGTAGTATCACCATTATTTTCTCTGCTTGGAAATGTCTAGCGACCCATCAGTAGTGCGCCTCCAAAATCATCTTGGCATGCTCACTTGAAGGAGCACAAATGTGTCCTAGATGGCATAACCTTGCATCTTGAAGGTGAAAATTTGAAACTTTCTTCCCTTCCAACAATGTTTGGTATGTGTTTCCAAATTCTGAATCACTCTCGAAAAGATGCAACCACACTGAAGTCTCCTGCCTAGACTATTCGAGCATAGTGATCAATGCCATGACTGGTGGTCCACTGAGGCAGTCTGCAACATTATTGGTGCTTCCCTTCTTGTACTTAATGTTCAAATGGAACTGTTGCAGGTAGGTGGACCATTTCTGATGGCGATCGTTCTGCAACTTCCCTTGTGTCTGTGTGACCTACAAGGATCGGTGGTCTATGTGGATGACAATTTCCTTCCCTAGAATGTAATGCTTCCATTCATGGTAAGACTCCAAAAAGGAATACATTTCTTTGTCATAAGTGGGAAACTTTCAAACTATTTTTTAAAGTATCTCGTTGTGGTAAGCCAGTGGATGCCCCTGCTGAGTAAGAAATTCACCAATAACATAGTCAGAGGTGTCTATCTCAATCCAAATGGTTGTTGTAGGTTTGGTAATGTGAGCACTAGTGAAGAGCAAAGGTGATTCTTCAACTTGGAAAACAACTTCTGTTGGGTTTCAGATTGATTTTTTTTTCTTTCGCTACACCCTTGGTGAATTGACTTAAAGGCAAAGTGATATGAGAGAACCCCAACATTAACCTGCGAATGAAATTGGCAGGGCCCAAAAAGCTGCGGAGCTCTGTTAGAGTGGTTGAGGCTGACCAATCCTGAATTACTTGTATCTTGGCTGGGTCCACATGCACACACTGCGTATCAATGATGTACCCCAAATATTGAACCTGGTTCATGCCAAAAGTGTATTTCTCCAAATTGGCACACAACTTGTGTTATTGCAGGGGCTGAAGATCAAGATGTAATCTAAATACATCACCACGAATGCATTGGTGAAGGGTCACAAGATGTCATCTATCAACCTTATGAAGTTTTCCGTGGCATTCATCAACGTGAAAGGCATGGCCAACCATTCAAAAAGGCCTTCCTTGGATTTGAAGGTAGTCTTCCACACATCAGAGGGTTCGATAGGAACCTGGTGATAATAGGACTTGAAGTAAATCTTGTTGAAATATTTGGCCCCATTGAGCTGATCCAAAAGGTGATCAATCCATGGGATTGGGTACCTCTTCTAGATAGTGATATTGTTCAGTGCCTGATAGTCAATACAAAGTCTCCAGGTCCCATCCTTCTTCTGTACCAATATGATTGGGATCCCACAGTGTGATGATCTTGGTCTGATGTGATCTTTTTGCAACAACTCCTTAATCTACCTCTTGATCTCATCATTTTCTAGAAAAGAGTGTCGATAGATTGGTCCATTGGGTAGTGGCACATCTAGGGTTATATCAATGGAATGCTTGACCTAACAGTGCAGAAGTACCCCTGTAGGTGAGGAAAAAATGTCCCTGTACTCCTCCACAACCTTCTCCATCTGCTGCTGCTATGTGAAGGAGCCCTTTCTGGAAGCAGTGTCCACAACCTTCTTCTTGACCTAAGCGAGAATCATAAGGAAATTTTTTTTTCCTAGTCTAGAAAATGATCTTACTGTATTTCTTTGCAGTGATCAAATATATGGCGTTAGTGTGGCTACCTCTTGTATCCTATACAACTTATTGCCCAAAGTAATAATCATAGAGCAAGCTATAGACTCATATACAACATGTCACTTCCACAAGTATGGTTTTCCTAATAATACATCACAAATTTCAATAGGAGCAACATCAGATAGTACCTCATCCATGAAGGGCATGATGTTAGAGAATTAAATATTACAAAGCAATGGAACACATAAAATATTGTAGAAATATAAACACAGAAAACACATAAAACAAGAGAGACACAGATATACGTGGTTCACCTAGTTTGGGCTATGTCCACGGAGAAACAACCATTCATTCCTTTTATATTATCCAACAGACTGAAGAGATACAACCTACAGTAGATCCACTGTAATTCCCTCTTCCCTCTCAATCTCCTCTCTCTTCCTCACTCAAAATACAGATATATATATAGACGCAATACAATTCCGTCATATATAGCGAGGGGTTTCCTTCTACGGCAAAAAACCCTAAATTAAACATAACTTCTACCGCCAGATCTTCGCCTAATGAATGGCCCAGACTGACTACGAAATTACAACATTTTACAAGGAAATTTTACATCTATTCTTAGCTTTGGGGGCGCTGCCCTGATCCCCCTGCCAGGGGGGGCTCCCAAAGGTCGCAACCACCCCCCTTGGACCCCCCTGTAGCGAATATTTTACGGGTGGCATTTCTGCCCCATTACAAACTGGGGTCCAATGCAACGATACCTTTGAATACAAAAGATAATCAGGCTCCACATCCAACAATCTCCCACTTGGAGAATGATTATCGCAACTCCACTGCTGCTTCATTTTCTGGACAGTGACTCCACTTTGGACCTGGCTTTTTCTCATCTTCTTCATCATACTTGAAGACCAATTGAAACTGAGCAGATTCTTAGTTTCTCCTTGGTTACAACTTTTGTTAACATATCTGCAGGATTCTGGCTAGTGTGTATCTTTTCCAGCTTCAATTGTCCATCTTCCAACGCTGACCGTATGAAATGGTAGTTGAGCTGTATATGTTTAGTCTTGGAATGAAATGCGGATTTCTTTGCAAGATGTATGGCACTCTGGTTGTCACTGTATAACTTGCCCAACTCTTGCTTCTTACCCAACTCATCTAGAAACCTTTGTAACCAAATCATTTCTTTACTAGCCTTTGTAGCAGTAACATACTCTTCTTCTGTTGTTGAGAGTGCAATAACACTTTACAGTTTTGAGACCTAGTAAACACATGCCTTGTTGTGCTCCTCCTGTTATCTCTATCACCCGCCATATCTGCATCAACATATCCCTGTAGATCAATGTTTGAACCAACAAAGCATAATGCTTGATTTGTGGTACCTCTCAAATACCTAAGAATCCACTTCACTGCCGTCCAATGTTCTTTTCCTGGATTGTTCATGTACTTGCTTACAACTCCCACTGCATGTGCAATATCAGGCCTTGTGTAGACCATTCCAACTGCTGATGCATATGGAACTTTATACATATGAGCCATTTCTTCCTGAGTCTTGGGACATTCCTCCTTACTTAATTTGAAATGGCTAGCCAAAGGTATACTAACTGGTTTTTCATTATGCATATTAAACCTTTTCCACCTTTTCTATGTACTCACTTTGAGACAATGTTAGTTTGTGATTCTTCTTGTCTCTAGTTATTCTCATACCAAGGATTTGTTTTGCAACACCCAAATCCTTCATTGCAAATGAGTTTTCCAATTTTCTTTTAAGCACATTTATTTTCTACATGTTAGAACCTACAACAAGCATGTCATCTACATACAATAACAATATGATATAGCTTCCATCATTTTGCCTTTTGAGATAAACACAATGATCAGAGTAACATCTAGTATAACCTTGTTCAGACATAAACCTGTCAAATTTTAGATACCACTGCCTTAGAGCCTGTTTTAAGCCATACAAGCTCTTCTTCAAGCTCCACACTAGTTTCTCCTTCCCTTTTACCTCATATCCTTGTGGCTGCTGCATATATATCTCTTCCTCCAAATCCCCATGGAGAAAGGTTGTCTTTACATCTAACTTCTCAAGATGCAAATCTTCAGCTGCTACTAGACTTAAAATAGTTCTGATTGAAGTCATTTTAACAACACGAGAAAATATCTCATCAAAGTCTATACCCTTTTTCTGTGCAAACCCTTTCACCACAAGTATAGCTTTATACCTTTTTCTACCTCCATCTTCTTCCTTCAACTTGTAAACCCATTTATTATGCAATGTTGTTTTACTTGCAGGCAACCTGACTAAGTCCCAAGTCTGGTCATGTGCTAAGGAGTCCAACTCTTCTTTCATGGCTTGCTCCCACTTCTTCCTAGTTTCTACCTGTACTGCTTCTTCATAACATTCTGTTTCACTAGAATTGGTCAACAATACATAATATAATGAAGGAGAGTATCATTCAGGGGGTCTACTTATCCTGGTAGATCTTCTAACACCACTTTTAGGTGTTTGAGGTGCTTGTTTCTATTGTGGTTGTTGTTCTAGCTGTTGATCATTATGATTTTCAGGCACCATCACTTTTTTTGTGATCTTGTCAAGCACTGTGTATTCTCTATTTTCTTTTTCCTGTTTCTTTTCATGCAACTAATCCTTATACAAAACCTTTTCATTGAATATGACATCTCCGCTCCTAATGATTTTGTGTTTTTCATAATCATAAAAGCAATAACCAAAATCATTAACACCATATCCAATAAAGGTACATTTCTTTGATTTTTCCTCAAGCTTTGTTCTATTTTCTTTATTAATGTGGACAAAGGCTTCACAAATAAAAGTCTTTAAAAAAGAGTAGTTTACCTTTTTACCTGTCCATGCCTCCTCTGGAATACCACCATCCAAGGAACTTGAAGGCCCTCTGTTTATTAGATAAACAACAGTATCTATAATATCTGCCCAAAATTGTAAAGGCAATCCTGCATGCAATCTCATGCACCTTGCACGCTTCGTGATTGTCTTGTTCATCCTTTATGACACACCATTTTCTTGTGGTGTTCCTGTAACTGTCTTCTCTCTATGAATTCCATTCTCTGAACAGTACCTATCAAACTCTTTGCTACAATATTCACCTCCATTGTCTGATATGAGACACTTCAACCTTTTTCCTGTCTCATTTTCAACCAAATCTTTCCATTTCTTGAAAGTATCAAATAAATTAGATTTATTTTGAATACAATAAATCTAGTTTTTTCTGGTTGCATCATCAATACAAGTAACATAATAACGAAAGCCACCAAGAGATGATACCTGAGTAGGTCCCCATACATCTGTATGCAGAAGCTCTAATTTTTTTATCTTCTTTTCTTTCCCAACTCTAAGGAATATGACTCTCTTCTGTTTTCCATAAACACAATTCTCATAGAATTTTAAATCAACATACTTCAAACCTGGCAACATATTTCTTGAGTGAAGAATCTGCATCCCCTTCTCACTCATGTGCCCAAGCCTATGTGCTACAATTCCATATCTTCTCCTGTAGAGGTTAAAGCATTAACAGAATTAGAAATACCATTGCATAAATACAATGTACCAACCTTTCCTCCTTTCGCTATTACCAAGGATCCTTTAGCGACCTTCCAGGTTTTATTTGTGAAAGTAGTTACACAACCTTCACCTCCCAATTGCCCTATTGAAATCAAATTTTTCTTCAGATCTGGAACATGCCTTACCTCCTTCAATAGCCACCAATTTCCATTTTGTTGTTTTATGAAAACTGTACCCATTCCAATGATTTTACAGGGTTTATCATCACCCAATCGAACCTTTCCAAAATATCCTTGAACATAATCATAAAAATGTTTCCTATTAGGTGTGGCATGGAATGAGGCCCCTGAATCTACCACCCAGGCATCAATAATATTTTCTAATGAAAGAATCAAAGCATCTTGCAACACATCACCTGTTACATTCGCTTCATGATTATTTTCTTGCTGTGTGTCCCCTTTTCCCTTTTGAGACTTGCAGTCTTTCTTTAGGTGTCCTTTCTTCCTGCATTTCTAGCACATTATCCCCGATCTGGACTTGGATCTGCCTTTTCTTGACTTACTACGATATCCAAGGCTCTTTCCTCTTTCCATTTTTCTTCCCCTAGTCTCTGCAGTCAAAGCATTACCTGGTGTCTCACCGGAGCTTTTTCGTCACATTTCCTCACTAAGGATTGCATTGACAACATCATCAAACTTTAAAGTACTAGATCCAGAGACAGAGTTACTAATGGTCATAACTAAACCATTCCAACTTTTTGGCAATGAGCACAGAAATAACAGAGCCCTAACTTCATCATCAAAAGTTACCCCTATAGAACTTAACTGACTGGTAACTGTATTAAACTCATTTAAATGATCAACAATAGATCCACCTTCTAACATCTTCATATTAAATAAACGCTTCATAAGAAATACCTTATTTGAGGCCGAGGGTTTTTCATATAGTTTGGCCAATGTCGACACTAAACCCTCTGTTGTTGTTTCCTTTGAAATATTAAATGCTACCGATGCCGCTAGGCACATCCGTATTGTTCAAAGTGCTTTTCTGTCGAGAATATCCCATTTTGTGTCTGTCATACTCGTCGGCTTCTTTGTCTTTCCACTCAATGGTTGGTACAAATCTCTCTGGTATAAATAATCTTCCATATGCATCTTCCACAGCTAGTAGTTTTGGCCGTTAAATTTTTCGACCCTAAACCTACCATCTTCCGCCATTGCTCCCACTCAAACTAGGAACCCTTCTCTCCTGTGAGTTTATCAACCAAATAGACCTTTGGCTCTGATACCAGTTGTTAGAGAATTAAATATTACAGAGTAATGGAACACAAAATATTGTAGAAATATAAACACAGAAAACGCATAAAACAAGAGAGACACAGATATACGTGGTTCACCCAGTTTGGGTTACGTCCATGGAGAAACAACCAGTCCCTCTTTTTATATTATCTAGCAAACTGAAGAGATACAACCTACAGCAGATCCGCTGTAATTCCCTCTTCGCTCTCAATCTCCTCTCTCTTCCTCACTCAGAATACAGATATATATAGACGCAATACAATTCCCTCATATATAGCGAGGGGTTGCCTTCTAGGGAAAAAAACCCTAAATTAAACATAACTTCTACCGTCAGATCTCCACCTAATGAACGACCCAGATTGACTACGAAATTACAACATTTTACAAGGAAATTTTACATCTATTCTTAGCTTCGTGGGCACTACCCTTGATCCCCCCGCCACAGAGGGGCTCCCAAAGGTTGCACCCCCCCCCCCATATTGAGCTCCTTTCCCCTTTTCAAATTACTCCATGGCATCTCTATATTTTTTCGTAATTCTCATGATATGCATCGATTTCAGCAACTTGATATTTTTTGTGATCTTGTCATAAAATATGTACAACTTACCATTTTTACCACTGTACGATTGTCGTTAGTATGTCGCCCTATATTTAACCGGTCGAGGGTGACCTATCATTTTTCAGGGGGGTACAGGTGACTTCCAAAACACTTTTGCTTATGTGTCAGTCTCTTATTTGGTTGTATTAGGCTGCATGATATCCCATAATAACAAACTTTAACGGTATCTATGTTATTAAAAAGGTATTATTCGATATTTACAGTTTGTTGTTCCATTGTTTGCTCTGAGCATTGTTGTATAAAAATATCAGTGTGCAGAATTTAGACAAAATGGGAGGACGATCAGTATGAAATGAGCGATGTTGCACGAGAAATTTTAGTTTGGGCTGGATGGGTCGCATATTTTACACGACTGCAGCAGCCCAATGAAATCGTGGCTATTGAATTCTTACGGAATTTGTAGGATGATCATTCTATAGTATGAGGAAGATGAATAATAGTGACGGATACAGTAATAGCCAAGGTATCTGGACTACCACCAAACGGACCTATATAGACACATAAAAAATTGAGGCTTCAAGATGCCATGGCCATCTTTTGGGACGAGGGGCAGAACCTGATTATCAAAGGTAAAGGAATCCAGCCTTCATCTCTGGGAGAACCATGGACAGAGTTGGCTAGAGTAGTTCAGACCTACATTACATGCGATGGAAGAAAGGATGTGGTAAGACCACACCACCTTAAATTACTAGTAGTTTTAAAACATAAATGCTCTGTAAAGTTGCCTACATATTTGAATTTTTTGTTGCATGATGCTGCTCAAAGCATAAGGAAATCCCAGCATATAGATACGGTTGTAAGTCATCATTGTCTAATTCGATTGATAGTAAGCTACAATCTTGCCCAGCAACAACCCATTAGGGAAGAATTAGTGTTTACTATAGACGGGGGGTTAGCCTTACCTGCCCCAAAAAGAAAAAGGACCACCAGCACAGAAACTAGACCACAAAAACGTAGACACTCTTCCAAATTGAGAACAAGCATGGGAACAGCTGAAAACCTCCAGGGTACTAGCAGCCAACCCTTAGAATTACCTAGCCCTGAAAATGAGCAACCCTTATAGCTGGGAGGAAGAGACAACCAAGAATCAAAACTTGAGGAGGAAACAGAGCATACTAGTGAAGAAGAGAGGGATGAAGCAGAACTTCCCCTAACTCCCAGCACAAGTCCACCACAAGACCCATTATATGAGGAGGAATTGGCCCAGATTTTGGCCAATATGGGTGAATACATTCAGCCTGAAAGTCCGCTCAACCTCAATATTGAAGCAGAACAATCAAAAGAAAACATTGACCATAATAGGAGTATATCAGAAGAAATAGTTGGTGAAGTAGAAATAGGGGCAGAAACCACTCAGGAAAAGGCAGACCAAATTAGGGTTACCTCTTCAGAAGAACCTAGCCAGGTCGATGTCAACGCAGAAGATGTGGGCCAAACAGAGGAAGTGGGAACTAGTCAGGGCAAAGACACAACCCTTGGAGAACAAAACCAAATTGAGCAACCAAGCTTAGTAAGAGCAGAAGCGACTAATGAAATCACTGTTCCTCCCAAGAAGAAGGAAAGTGAAATTAAGAGGTTGTGAAAGGAACAACAGAAGCTGCAGAGCTTAGTGAAAAGACTTAGACAACAGATAAGAATATTAAAAAGGAGAAAAATTGCAAGAAGAACCCCGAAAATGGTGAATGCAGCCATTCAAACTGAATTCCATGATACAAGGGCTACGGAGACTCAAACTGAGCCCATACTCATTCAAAATGATAAGGAACAACATGCAACCATTATAGAAGTGGCTGCCCAAACAGAGACTGCACATTTCTGCAATACAACTGTTCAAATGGAGGCAATACCCTCCAATAGTGCGGACACCCAGACAGATATCCAAGCCAAAGATGTTTTGATAAGCAGCGATCCTGGCATAACAAATCTTCAAGAGAAGCTGGTACAGGCTCAGCTGACTATAGAAAGGCTTGAGGAAGAAACTATTCCCCAACAAAGGTACCAAGAATTACAGAGGTAGTTGTGGAATATCAATGCATCAGAAAGTGAGGCCTTCGAGAAATGTTGGAGGGCAGAAGAAAGAACTGAAAAGATAAAGAGCAGATTGGAAGAAGTCATGTGTCAGATGGATACTGGTGAGCACCAGTATTGCAGCAATAATGATACAACTCCTGGGGCTTCCTACTTTACTTTTATCAACCCGGTAGTTCGTAACAAACTTGGAAGTGACAGTGCTGTATGCATAAGTACTAGCTCTTACTGCAGGCTGTCACTTGGTCAGCTGGCGCAAGATCACTAGGAGCTCAAGCCAACTTCTATGAATTTCTAGAAGAAGCTTTTAACCATGATGAAAGAAAGCTAACTCTACATAGGCTATTCTATTTGCAAAAAGAGAAGGAAAACTGAAATGTAATGCAAACCCTAGCAAACCCTAATTTATCCAACTAACCCTACTTTTGCAGAAAAATAGATAGAAACTGATGAGATGAATGCCATTGACTACTGGGAAGGTGAATTACATCTATTTAAACTACGTCTGAAAGAAAATGAGAAAAGAGATTCCTTTTGTATTTTTGAGTGTTTTTATGTGAAATTATTATGCTTGTAATTTATCGGATTGTGATTGTGGTAGAGGTTTGGTGGCGATGGAGGATGGATTTGGTTTTTGCAGAGGTGGAGGAAGGTGTGGAGAGGTCCTAAGAAGCCCCTAGTACCCTTCTAAAGACTTTCCTTGCAATCAGACTTCAAAAAATCACTCACAGGAAATTCTACAGGAGGCTACAGGGGATCTATAGGAGGAGGCTGAGAGCTATTTTTGGAGGTTTTGAAGGTGGAAAAATGATGGGAAAGGGTAAATAAAGGCTAGATGAAGGTGTTGAGGTGTCTGGAGCTTTTCAAGGAAGATCAAGAGGGAACATGATAGTTGGATTTGTTCAAATGGAAAGAGGGAAGCTTATGGAGGAAAATGCAGAAATTAGGGCAGATTGGTGAAATGTTGTGAATGAATTGCGGAATCTGTGAGAAGTGAGCTGATGCTGGTTGCTTTATGGATGTATGGTGAGATGAGGTGCCCTACAAGAGATTTTCACATCTACTTACGAAAGCTGATCAAAGAAAGGACTAACTGTACCATGAAAACAAAACTTTCTCTAGCTTGACCTAATTTTTGACCTACAAACAAAAAAATGCTAAACAGTAACCTTTGAATAGAAAAGCATGCAGAGAGATCTATTGTAAAATAACAGGAAATGATCTAGGCAACTGAATCGGAAGCAATACATTAATCTTTCCAAATCAAGTCATCACACTAGAAATTGCATGGGAGAGCAAAACTGTGTTTTTGGTGGCAACAATAGTGCCTTGACCTCGAATCATAGTCCCAAAAAGGGAGAAAGGAGATCAGGGCCTGCTATTGTCCTTTTTGAATCTTAGCCTATCATTGCATTAACCTACTTGAGCAACTGAAACAAAATCAGTTATGCAAATCATTAAAAGAAACTTATTCTAACAAGGAAAAATAAATCTATTTAACAGAAATTAACCTGTGAACTAAAGTAAAAACGTATAAGTACAAAGCAAGAGGTGCTAGGTAGCTTGGGTTGGGCCCTAACCCAAGAGCTTCAGCCTCTGAAAGAGATCAGTACTGGCTCAAAAACTGTTTCATCTCCATTATCAAAAACAAAAGTCACATTACATAAATCTGTTCACAAAAGTAAGCTTGAAATGAGCTGATCAAAAGCTGCACAAAAGTGCGAAAATTCCACTAATAACTGGCTAAAATCCAACTAAAAAAACTGAGCACCTAAGCCTTGCTATTTATACAACTCGGGCCTCCAACAACTCTCCAAAAATCAAGGAGCTCAGCTTCCCAAAACTGCAGATAAACAACAATCCTTCTTTACTTGCTCGGCCGCCCCTTGGATGCACTCATGTGGCTACTTGTGATCAGAGTTTCTGATGGAGAATTCGAGTTCAGAGTTCATAAATGAAGGGGACACCCCCTACAAATCCTCTTCCCTGTTTTCCTCAAATATTGGCTACCAAATGCTCATAAATCCTTTGACTTTGTCCAAAATTGACCAAAAAATCTGCATAAAGCACACATTAGACTTCATGGAATAATGACTAACCCAATTCACTATATTAGCATAAAAATAATCAAAAACATGCAATAAACTAATGAGAATGGTGGATTAAGTTGAATTTAGAGGTAGAATGAGCCCATATAATTACCCATTTATGGGGCTCATCATCACCCCCTACTGAAAGTGTTGCTCATCCTCTGAGCAACTAATCTATCTCTTCATCCTTGATGGCCTTGATGGCCTCCCTGACATTCCATGCTTCAGATATGAGATCTTCTTCCCTATCATGGAATCCAGCTTTGGCATCCAACTTTTCCCACTGCTGTTTTTCTTCTTCTTCCTTTGTGCCTTCTAGTAGTCCTAGCAGCAGTGGAGGACTCAGCTTCAAACCAATCCAATGGGCCTTCAGACTTTGCATAGAGTGCTTATACAGGGGCACTCTTCTTAGTGCTTCTCTCATTCTATTTGGGGAGTGGTACTCCCTGATCTGTAGGCTGTGGGGGAGTGTGTTCCACCTTCTCATGCAGGCATGGATGCAATCTTCCCCAAACAACCTTTCCATGTCTTCAAAATGCGCAATATCCTGAGCTTGCTCATTGATGTACTTAGGCGCACTTTGAGGATTAGCTGCAAGTTGCTGGTGTGTGTAAATGAGAGCCATTGGGTTTGATGGTTATGCTCTAATCATTAGAGGTTCATTCTTCTCTTTTTCCATCATTTTCTGGATTTTTGCTGCTCTTTTCTCTTCAAGGTTCATCCAAGATGCCATGGCCATCAGCTGCAAGTCTCCTAACGTAGCATTGGGGTCCCATAGGTTCATATCAGTAAGGGCCATGTTGTGTAAATAAAAATCTGCCAGCTTTGCTTTGTCCTCAGTTGAACTGTGGTCACATAGATCCATGAATTGACCATAATCTTGAAAAGGTATGGTGCCACTCTGGGCTAGAGTCTTGATTTGGAATTGGAATTAGCCTGCATGGCCAGCTTCCTTTCAGTTCCTAGCCTCTTCTTTTTCTTTGTTGTGGTTTTACCCTTTTTTGCTTTTGATTCTTTCTTCTTCTCTGCTTTAGGGTCATCTTTGGTGGTGTCATGTTTCTCCTTTCCTATCTGGTTTTCTTCTTTTTCTATGGGGGGTTCCTCTTCTTCCATTTGAGTGTTCTTTTCTGCTTCATGGATTTCCTTCTTAGCTTCCCATTTTTGTTCTTCCTCTTCACTTTTAGAAGGACTAAGGTCATAGGTGAGAGTTTTTATATCATCCTCTTTAGTCATGTTTCTGAAAATCTCCCAGGCTATGGGGATTATGAAAGTGTGGAGGGCATCCTCCACCAACAATTTAATTAGCCCATGGTGAGCTAATTAGTCTGGAACTCCTGCCTTCAATTTGGTGCTAGATTTTATTGAGGATTAGAGGAGAAAATATGGAATATTGAGTTTTCGGGATGCAGGAAGGTCCATGCCATATCTTAGTTCATGTAACAGACTGAAATGGTACCCGTAAACTATGTTGTATCTTCCTTCACAGGAGATGTATTTCATAATTTGATAACTGACCTCATTCCATGGGTAAGGTATACTTGTTCTCCTGATGCCATTCTTGTCCTCCACAAGATGTTCATTAGGCTGGAAAAAGGTTTTCTTGGCAACTTGACCCAGTGGTTTTTCTTCCTTGCTCTAGGGTAGTCCAAGTGGGAGACTTGTAATCCTGCTGATGAACTCTGGGGTGATTTCTATAGTTAGACCCCTGAAACTGATAGTGGCATGGGTTTTTGAGTGAGGTTTTAAAGACAATATAAATTCCTCTGTGACTTCATCATCATATCCATGCAACTTTTCAAGGAAAGGCATCCAATTTTCTCTAGTGAAGAGGGCTACCACTTCTGGATGTTCATGCAGCTTAGTTGAATTCAGAGGCTCCTTCCTCATAAAATCCCTTGTCATGATGTTTTAGGTTTTGCTGGAATATTTCAGTTGAAGAGGGAGGCAGCAAGTTTCAATCCCAAAAATGGAGGAACAACTGAGGTTTTCTTTCAAGAAATAGGGAGAGAGTTTTTGTGTTCTTTCTTTTAAACAAAAACAAATTGCAACTTTCCTTCCTTCCAAAATCCATTCTCTAGACTCACATTACTTCTCTGTCTATTTGAGGGAAACAATATCTTAAAGAAACAAAAAACATACATAACTATGTTTTTTTCCTTTTACAAAATGAGCAAACTACCCAATGCAAGTTCACTCTTTACAGGCTTAATTTTCTAAAGTTGCATCATTTCTTTTCATAAGAGAATACCACGGAGGAGAAAGAGACAGTATTTCAGTGCAAAGAGAAAATGGACAAAATGTATATATTTTTTAAAAACACAGGTAGACTCTGTTCTCACTTTCCTTCCCTTTTCAACTCAATGCCTCGCTTGGAATCACACCACCCCTTTTATATATATGGAAATGTAGAGTGGGTTTTCACCGAGCCTACCTTTTTCAGCCTGAGTTTGTCATAAAATCCTGAATTTTCCTCTATGATGCTGCTCACTGGCCTTCTTGTAGAAAGGCTCCTGTAGAACTGTGTTTTCACTCTTGTAGAGTCCGATAAGCGGGCAAGTTCTGAGAACGACAAAATTTGACTATTTTGATGCTCTGGGGGTGGTAGGTAGGTTGCTACAGTCGAGAGATCATTGACACAAATGAGAACAAAGGTGGTGAAGACGGTCGACTGCAGCGTACTTAAGCTTATGGGAGCGTTCTGCAGTGATGAGGTGAGGTGGCAAGAAGGGTACATTACCCTCATCCAGACCATTGGCCCCTACTTTAGTGTCATTATGAAACTTTATGCCGCATGTCGCAATTATTTCAATCATTCCAGTTAGATTCTACCACTACCTGTTTTGAGATTTTTTTCGAGTTGACTGAACACACATGCTGAGTGCACCCGTTGAGCGCAGTTTGAATTGGATGAGGGTGGCCAGTTAGCTGGCCACCGATCTAATTTAATCACAACTATCTCACTTGTTCATGCAGTTTTTAAAGTATACCCATGCAACAGAGGAACGAGTTTAGTCACTTACTTGTTAGTCGAGAATTGCATGCTACCGTGCTGTTGCATGCTCAGACTTCGGCATTCTATCCATGGATTTCTGTTGCTGGCGCCCGTGGCTTCTGGATTGGTGGCTCAACTACCTTGTATTGGTGATCTTCAATCAGGATCAAACTCCTTGCGTGTTCTACACATCTGTGGTTGCACTGACCCTGCCCTTGGAGCTCGATTTTTATGGGGATAAGCTGCTATAAGAATCCTATTGGATTTCCTGTAGCTGCTTCTCCCTTTAAAAATTTTGGTTGAGGCTTGAGTAGGGACTAGAGAGGTAGCTGAGGAAGATTTTTTCAGTCATGAAAAAGCAGTTGGTATGCACTAGGTAAGAGTTAAGTTAAGGATGCTGCTTGTTTATTCTTCATTTTTCTAAAAAACAAAAGAAATAGGATTTTTGTGTTTTTTTTGTGCAGGGAAGAAAGAAGCGAGAGGAAATGTAGTGGTGCAGGTATGGATTGGAGAGTTATGAGGATGAATGGTGGTAGGGGGTCGACAGGTCTTCTGGACAAGTTTCTAGCCCTTTGATCCTTTTATTGACTTGATTTCGAGCTCTTTGTGATTTCTACAGGAGCCTCCTGTAGAATGCACAGAGCCTCCTGTAGGATGCATAGTTTTCCAGAAAAAGTGAGATCAAGGAATGGGAAAAAACAATAGTGATGGAGAAAGGGTCTATTAGAGGTGTATTCGGCTTGGTCATGTCCCTTTTTCTTTTGTGGCCTTCCTACAACCTGCAATGCATTCAAAAGAAGTTAATTTTTCTGTTTTTGTTTTTTCTTTTCTCTCTCTCTTTTTTTTTTTAAGAGATAGTTAGGGCGCCTCTAGGAGGTTTTCACCCTACCTGCCTGCCCTAGGTGCCTCCAAGGGGATGTTTTCACCCAGGGATATTTGTTCTCCTCATTTTGTTTTTTTTAAGGGAATGGGTGGAGTGGAGGCAGAGACTTGCTCCACTACCAACACTGTTTTACTCAAATTTTCAATGAATTCTTGCTTGGAGAGGGGCTTCCTGTAGATTTTCAACCTATGCCCATTGACAAGCATGGGGATGGCTTCTTCATCGATGGTCTTGATCAGAACTGAACCATTGTCATTGCACTTTTCTACTGTGTACGGTCCCAACCATCTTGTCCTCAGTTTTCCCTTGAAATCTTTATACCTTGAGTCATACAGCAGTGCCCAATCTCCTTCCTGGAATTGTTTCTCTTTGAGGTGTTTGTCATGCCATATTTTCCTTTGAAGTTGGACTACCTCTGTGTGGAGAAGGGCTTGCAATATTTGTTCATCCAATCCATTTAGCTGGAGTAACCTTTCCTTTTGTGCATGGCTGAGATCTAGGTCCAGCTGAGCTGCCATCCTTAGTGTGTTGTATTCAAATTCTATTGACAGCAAAGCCTTCTTCCCATAGACCAGCTCATAGGGTGTGAACCTTATGGTGGTATTCCAAGTGGTGTTATAGGCTCAGGTGGCCTCAACCAATCGATCTGCCCAATATTTTCTGCTGCTGCTCACTACCTTGGTCAAAATTCGCTCTAAAGCTCTGTTAGTGACTTCCACCTATCCATTTCCTTGCAGATGGTAAGGGGTGGAAGTTTGGTGCTTAATTTTGTGATGTGAAAGCAGGTCTTCAATCATATTGGAGGTAAACTGACTCCCTTGATCTGTGCCTAATTCTCTTGGATACCCAAACTTATAGAATATATTCTCCCTTAAAAACTTAACTACTTTTTCTTCTGTTGTTGCCTTGATCACCTTTGTTTCTACCCATTTTGTTAGATAATCAATGCACATGATGATGTAATATTTTTGCTTTGAAGGAGGGTTGACAGGACCCACAAAGTCCATGCCCCACTTCTCAAATGGCTTGAAAGTCACTTGAGGTTGCAGGGGCATCTCATCCCTTGGAGTAGGTTTCCCCATCCTTTGACACTGGTCACATTGGCTGATATATCCCCTTACATCTTGATGAAGAGTGGGCCAATAGTAACTTTCTTGCAGAATTTTGAAGGTAGTCCTCTTTGCTGCAAAATGGCCCCCACAGGGCCTATCATGACAAGTCAAGAGAATGTCAAAAACTTCCTCCTCCCTGACACATCTTCTCAAACCCTGATCTGGGCCAAGTTTGAAAAGATCGCCCCCAATCCAAGTGAAAGGAGCACTTTTCCTCATGATCTTGCTCTTCTCTTTTGAGGATTGGTGTGGTGGGAGCTGTGCGGCCACCAAGTAATTTGCTATATCAGCAAACCATGGATAGAGTACTAAGATAGAGAATAGGTGTTCATCTGGCATTTGATCATCCACCATTCCTTCTTCACCTGCAGGCAAATCTATTCTAGACAAAAAATTAGCAACAACATTTTCCTTACCCAGCTTATCAATAATGGTTAAATAAAATTGCTACAATAAAAGCAACCTTCTAATAATGCGAACATTTACATCTGGTTTGTTCATTAAATACCTAATTGAAACATGACCAGTGTGTACAAATGTTTGATAGCTGGTGATGTAGTGTCTGAATTTATTTAGGGAATGGACTATAACTAGGAGCTCCTTCTTGGTTACAATGTAGTTTAATTCTGCCTTCGACAAGTTTTTACTTACAAAATATATGGCATAAGGTAGCTTCTCATCAACTTGCCCTAAGGCTGCTCCTATCGCTTTGTTCGAGGCATCTGTATGAATGTGGAAAGGTAGGGCCCAGTTCAGACCTCTCAAAATTGGGGCAGTCACAAGTTTACTTTTCAAGGTATCCAAAGCTTCTTGACAATTGTCAGTCCATATGAACTCGACATCTTTCCCCAAAAGACCAAACAATGGAGAGGCTAGCTTACTGAAATCCTTAATGAATCTTCTATAATACCCTGCTAAACCTAGGAAACTTCGGACATCTCTTACCTTTTGAGGAGGTGGGACCCTTTGTATGATGGCAATTTTGTTGGGGTCCACCTGTAATCCTTGCTAAGAGATTGCATGACCTAGCACGGTCCCTTCAGTCATCAGGAATTCACACTTTTCAGGACTGAGGGACAGGTTCATTTCAATACACTTGTCCAAAACTTTTCCCAGGTTAGCCAAAGCTTCCTGGAAGTTAGAACCATAAGGGGTAAAATCATCCATATAGATTTCCACTGCATCATGAACCAGTTCAGAAAATATACTCAATACTACTCTCTGGAAAGTGGCGGGAGCATTGAAAAATCCAAAAGGAAGGACCCGATATGCAAAGGTACCCCAAGGACAAGTGAAAGTGGTCTTATCTTGGTCTTCTAGGCTGATTTTGATCTGGTTGTACCCGCTAAACCCATCTAGGAAGGAGAAAAACTTTTTCCTCGCCAAGCCATCTAACACTTGATCTATGAAAGGCAAAGGAAAATGGTCCTTCTTGGTGGCCTTGTTTAGTTCCCGATAATCAACACAGATTCTCCACTTCCCATTTTTCTTTGGCACTAGCACCAAAGGAGAGACCCATTCACTGTCAGAGATGGGGTAGATGAATCCTGCATCCAGTAACTTTTGCAGTTCTTCTTTGACAATGTCCTTAAGGGCTGGATTCATCCTCCTTTGAGGCTACCTGACTGGTTTGCAATCTTCCTTAATGTAAATGTGATGAGTACAGACTGAAGGGTGCACTCCCTTCATCTCCTTATAGCTCCAAGTAAAAGCATCTAAGTGGTTTCTCAATAAGCTACACAGTTCCTTCTCCTGAGAGGTGGATAGGGATGAGTTGATTTTCAAGGTTCTTTCTGGGCTGAACTCCATATTCTTAACTTGGAGAGAGGTCGGGTTAGCCACACAGAGATCAACTAAAGGATTGGCTTGGGTTTCTTTCACTAGCTCTTCTAATGGCAACATATTGGGGGGTGGATTCTAAATCAAGTTTTCAATAATATCATCCTCAGTTTGTGGTTCCCCCCCATGGTAGCTGTTAGAAAAATTATATATTATGGAGCAATGGAACACATAAAATATTGCAGAAATATAAACACAGAAAGTGCATAAAACAAGAGAGACACAGATATACGTGGTTCACCCAGTTTGGGCTATGTCCACCTCGAACAGCTAGTCCTTCCTTTCTATTATCCAGCAAAATGAAGAGACAAAACCTACAGTAGATCCGCTGTAATATCCTCTGTTTTCTCTCACAGTCTCACCTCTCTATTTCCCACTCACAGAATACACATCTATCACCCAGCCTTAAATAAAATGCCCTCATACAAAGAGAGGGCTTGTCTTCTAGGGAAAAAAACCCTAAACTAAACATAAGTTCTACCGTCAGATCATCCGCATAATGAACTACCCAGATTGACTAGAAATTACTATACTTTTACAAGGCAATTTTACAGCTATTTTTAGCTTCGGGGGTGCTGCCCCCGAAACCCCCCGCCAGGGGGGGGGGCTCCCAAAGGTTGCAGCTGCGCCCCCCCCCCTGGACCCCCCTTGCAACGAATATTTTACGGGCGGCAACGTTTCGAACTGGGGTCCAATGTGGCAATACCTTTGAATATAGAAGATAATCAGGCTCCACACCCAACAATAGCTTCTACTGCACACAATGGTGCAGAATAGACTTCATCCTCATCTTCCTCCTCCAACTAGAGAAGTAAATCATGTTCTAACAAAGGCTGGGCAGGAGGATATAGGACTAGTTGCTTGGACATATGCCCATTCTTGATTTCTCGACCGCTGATGTAGGCATCTGTAGTAGCCAACCAGGGTCTTCCCAAGGTGAGAGGATACCCAGTGAGCTTTTCCTTCGGCTAGAGAACCAGGAAATTAGTAGGGTACTCCCAAGAATTGATGGAGACCATTACATATTCCACAATCCCTTTAGGGGTCATGGTGGAGCGATTTGCTAACTATAGTACTGTTGTGGTCTTTCTATGGGAGCCCTGAAGCTTGAGCTTGAGCATAGTGTCCTTGGTCATCACATTAATGGTAGCCCCTAGATCAATCAGGGTATGGGGGATTATGGTGCCATTGATGTGGACATCGACTACAGGGCTTCCTGGGTCTAGATATTTCGGACATATTACCTGCCCTAACATCAGGTCGGAAAGTTGTCCTATGACATTGATAGTTGGGGCATCTCTCCTGTGCCTACCTAGATGCCTGAAGCACTTATCTTTGATCATATTGTTATATATAGGCACATCCTTTATGGCTTGGAGAAGTGGTATCTTGACACATAATTGTTTCAATTCTCCCAGAAGTTCTGTTTCTTCTGGGGTAGGCTGTGTTGTTCTGGATAATCTCTTGAGAAAGGGTGGAATGGCTTTTGGTTTACTTTCCTCTTTTTCTTGCTCATCCTCCTTAGGGGGAGGTTGGTTATTTAGGAGAACCTTCCCAGATCGAAGGTCAATCTCTTGAATCTCCACAACATAGGTTGGGTACGATGGTTCCCCACTATATACTTGCTGGGCCTGTCTGTTATTTGGGTTCGGGTTCGGCTGAGCAGGAATTTGGGGTTGCCTTGGTGGAGCAGGAGGCAATGGTTGTGGTTGAGTAGGTGGTGGAGGAAAAAGAGTGAGAGGAGAGTTGTACTGGGGCCTCCACCCCTGATGAGGTGCATTCCACTGAGGCTGTGGCTGAGCATAAGAGTGAAATGAATGAGCAGCTAGTTGAGCATGGTATTGAGATGGATATGACCACTACGGAGGTGTGGACCAGGAAGGATGAGCAGGGGGACCCCAAGAAGGCATGGAAGTGGCTTGACTGGGGTTGTAGTATGCCTGGGATGTCCCTTGCATCCCCTGTTGATAAGGTCTAGGCCCATGAGGCCTCCTTTGGTTCATGAAATAGAGTGGTTCAGTGGCTCATTCGGCCCCTTGGTATATAGCTTTAAGTCCAGGCAAGGAAGGGCACTGATTCGTGGGATGCTCTTCTTTGCAGACTGAACACACTTCTATAGAGTTCAATGGACATTCATTCCTAGGATGCCTTTTAGTGCACCTAAGACAAAAATAAGCCGATGCGCTCTCTGCTTCCTCTTGTTTCCTTTTGATATGCAAAGTATCCATTTGCATGGCAAGAGTTTGCAACATCTCACTTTTGAAATCTTCCATCATGTTTCCAAATTCACCTCTGAGGGAAAAAATGGATGAGGAGGTATGAGCTGCGGGTTGAATCCCCCTACCTTTCTTTCTGGTTGCCCTATAATGGTTTCTAAAGACAGTCTTGATGTCTTCATAAGGTAGCTGGTAGATGTCTCCCCCAGCCAGTAAATGGAGGGTGTCTAGAAGGTCTTCCGGGACTCCTCTGAGCAGGACCAACTTCAAAGATTCAGGGTCAAGTGTGCACCTGGCCCTTTTATAACTGAGCTGGAATCTCTCTTCATAATCCTCCAAGGATTCATCACTTTCCATGGTCATTCGGAAGATCTCTTCCCTTGTATCTTTTGACTTACAATAGTCCTGATATTTGTTGTTGAAGGCTTGCTGCATCTAAGCCCATGTTGTGATGTTGTTGCCAGGTAACCCCATGAACCAGTGCAATGCTGCATCCTTGAGTGTAGAAGGGAATAGTTTCAACTTCTGCTCGTCTTCTGCATAGTCACAGGTTCGATAGATAACAACAAACTCAAATAGGAAGGTGTTAGGATATTTTGTAGTTAATCCATGGAAGTGAGGTAGGGTTGAAGGGCTTATGTTTTTCATTTTAGTGTCCCCATTGGTTTCTCATATAGGAAAGGTACCCTCTACTCTCTCTCCATTTCCCCTTGCATTTCTATTTTCAGCCATGGTCTCAAGAGGGATGGTTTCCTCCTCTTCTTCTGCTATAGGATCTTCGTATATCTCTGGTTGTTCACCTATAGGTTCCTCTGGATCACTACCACTAAAGAAGAGAGAAGAGTGGCTTTGTGATGTGGTCGGGGTGTTGGATAGGAATATCCCTGAATTATCTCTGTTCCTATGAGGCATGAAAAGAAATCTCTTTTTTGGGTGTGTTTTTTTTTTTTTTTTCTTGTACCTACAAAACTAAAATTGATTGAACAAAAAAATTGCAACTACTGAAATGAACTTGCTGAAATGAAAATTTGCAGAATGGAAATGAAAGCAAGGAAATGACTAATCTACTTTTGCTGAAATGGAAATTGTTGAATTGAAAGGGCTAATCTACTTTTGCTGAAATGGAAATTGCAAAAATTGAAAGAACAACTACTCTACTTTTGTTGAAATAAACTACTTAGCATAATGTTACAGTAGAGATTAGAAGAAAGCAGTAATCACGAAATAATCTGATGCTTCCCCAAAAATGGCACCAAAAAGTGGTGAGCACCAGTATTGCAGCAATAATGCTACAACTCCTGGGGCTTCCTACTTTACTTTTATCAACCCAATAGTTCGTAACAAACTTGGAAGCGACGGTGCTGTATGCACAAACACCAGCTCTTACTGCATGCTGTCACTTGGTCAGCTGGCGCAAGATCACTAGGAGCTCAAGCCAGCTTCTATGAATTTCCAGAAGAATCTTTTAACCATGATGAAAGAAAGCTAACTCTACAGAGGCTATTCTATTTGCAAAAAGAGAAGGAAGACTGAAATGTAACGCAAACCCTAGCAAGCCCTAATTTATCCAACTAACCCTACTTTTGCAGAAAAAGAGATAGAAACTGACGAGATGAATTCCATTGACTACTGGAAAGGTGAATTACATCTATTTAAACTGCTTCTGAAAGAAAATGAGAAAAGAGCATCCTTTTGTATTTTTGAGTGTTTTTATGTGAAATTATTATGCTTGTAATTTATCGGATTGTGATTCTGGCAGAGGTTTGGTGGCGATGGAGGATAGATTTGGTTTTTGCAAAGGTGGAGGAAGGTGTGGAGAGGTCATAAGAAGCCCCTAGTACCCTTCTTAAGACTTCTCTTGCATTCAAACTTTGAAAAATCACTCACAAGAAATTCTATAGGAGGCTGTAGGGGATCTACAGGAGGAGGCCGAGAGCTATTTTTGGAGGTCTTGAAGGTGAAAAAATGATGGGAAAGGGTAACTGAAGGCTAGATGAAGGTATTGAGGTGTTTGGAGCTTGTCAAGGTAGCTCAAGGGGGAACATGATGGTTGGATTTATTTAAATGACAAGAGGGAAGCTTATGGAGGAAAATGCAAAAATTAGGGCAGATTGGTGAAATGTTGCAAATGACTTGGGGAATCTGTGAGAAGTGAGCTGATGCTGGCTACTTTATGGATGTACGGTGAGATGATGTGCCCTACAAGAGATCTGCACATCTACTTACGAATACTGATCAAAGAAAGGATTAACTATACCATGAAAACATAACTTTCTCTAGCTTAACCTAATTTTTGACCTACAAATAGAAAATGCTGAATAGTAATCTTTGAATAGAAAATCATGCAGAGAGATATATTGTAAAAGAATAGGAAATGATCTAGGCAACTGAATTGGAAGTAATACATTAATCTTTCCAAATCAAGTCATCACACTAGAAATTGCATGGGAGAGCAAAACTGTGTTTTTTGTGGCAGCAGTAGTGCCTTGACCTCGAATCATAGTCCTAGAAAGGGAGAAAGGAGATCAGGGCCTACTGTTGGCCCTTTTGAATCTTAGCCTGTCACTGCATTAACCTACTTGAGCAACTAAAACAAAACCAGCGATGCAAACCATCAAAAGCAACCTATTCTAATAAGGCAAAATAAATCTATTTAATAGAAATTAACTTGTGAACTGAAGTAAAAACATATAAGTATAAAGCAAAAGGTGTTGGGTAGCTTGGTGTTACACAGTAATTTGTCACCATCCCTGTTACTCCTCTTGTCGTACCTTGGAGGACTCATCCCGGGAGTTATAAGAAGTGACAAAGTCTAAAAACACTTACATTATGTTCCCCTGAGTATGTACTCCATGTTCCCTGAAGACACCTTCTGCAGATTATCCCTGAAAAGTGATCTTTTTCCATTGGCGCAAGTCCACAGTATCTTACCCGTGCCAATCATGGAGATCCTCAAAAGAGGGCGCGACCATTGGCGCTCTGTCTTAGAGCAACAGTCGCGCCAACCAAGTTTAGTCATGCTTTTTGCCTTAACGCACGTCCGACTGTTGTTTCCTTCATTACATGGAGCTTTTCTGAGGATAAAAAATCAGCTTTATGTCGAGCTCTATCCTATCTCCATCTTTAATGGCTTTTGGGGATAATGTTAATCCACAAAAGGTGTCCCGGTTCATCGTATCCTCCTCCTTTCTTCATCTATATAAGTTTGTCATTATGCATTGGACAAGCTAGTGATAGTAGTGATAATTGTTAGTCATGGAGTGTTAGATGTTGAGTTCTTGAGTTCTTGGAGGAATGCTAGTGAGTGCTAGAGAGGTTATGCTGCCGGAGAGGAGATGCATTGCAAGACACATATAGTTACTCGCCCAGCCAGGAGAAGGGTCAACGTCAGAACAATGGTTGTAACTTTTCCTGTTTATTATTAATTGATGAGCAACTGCTATTATAGTTCCAATCTCATTGTCTATTATGGTGATGTGTTGATTTATTTCCTTTCTGACTGAAATATAGTTGTGCCTTGGTAGTTTTTATGTTGGTATCTGTCTCTTCCTTTGCATGTGCAGGTGTTCGTTTATGATCTGTTGGAGCGAGGGAGCGGGGATATCAACTCTGCTTCAATCATAGCGTTGGACTCCAGGTTGGTCTTCTTGATTCACCTTTGATGCATAACTAGGAACTTGCGTAGCAGCGTGGTTTGATTGTGGCTAGTTCTGTTATAGGCTAGTGGGATCGCTTCTGTCCACAGAGGGGATTTACCTGACCAACAATTTGGCGACTCCACTGGGGAGTAGCTATTTGATTTTTGTCTTGCATGTTAATTTTCTTCTACTTGCTTGAGTGAATGAGCTTCCTGAGTCAGTTTTGAGTTTATTCTTTACTGTTTGACCCATCTGAGCACTGTCAACCCGACTTGAGGTCATATCATTTATTTTTCTAGTTGGAAAGCTTAATTGGCGCGGTTATTTCTCTGACAGTCGCGCCAGTTGGCGCATGTTGCTCAAAGGCAACTCGCGCCAATCCTGTGGTATTGCAAGTTGCAGGCTGACAGTCGCGCCAGCCCTGTAAATTTTGCCTGTGTGTGGGTGGAAAGCTCTTTCAGTCTCTTTTTATATCTCTTACAGCCTCTGGAACTGTGTCGAACCTCTGCTTGACTGGTCTTAGCCTTTATCCCTCAGCTGTTTGCTTATTTCTATTGATTTTCGTCTCAGCCCTAGAACATCTAGTGACTTTGCATGTCTAGCCTTCTGTGGGAAGTTTTGATCTCTTGATTATCCAGTCAACTTGTAAGTTGTGTTCTGCACCTATCCAGTGCTTTGTTAAAGCTTGATCTTCTATACTCTGAGTGCTTCACTTCTAGCCTCTTTGGATTTCACTCGATTTCATTCGAACTTAGATTACATGGTTCAGTGAAAGTCTTTTGTGTTTTTCCTTGCTTGCATGGTTCATTTTGGTGTTTCAGAATTGGTTCTATTTCATTGAGTGAACTTGGATTGTGCATATCTCTTAAAATTTGTTTACATGCATCATGCCATCTTAAAGGAAAGAAAAACAAAAAAATCTTTTGCATCGTATTAGTTAGCATTTATTGTTATTTGTTGCTATTAAAAAGAAAAAGAAAAAATTTCATTTCTTGTTATTAGCTGCATTAGGATCTTTGTTATTTGCTGAGTGATCACTTCGTTTGTGTAAAAATCTCAACCCTCCTGTAGATAGAATTCATCGAATCAAATGATTTAATTTTGGCATATAGTTTGCATTTAAGAAGTTTTTGAGATATCACATACGGTAGGACCAAAAACTGAAACATAATCGAAGATAAACTTTAAAATGAACTCAATGAACATAACAACGCATTGGAACATAACGCAAATACTCTAGAGGTCTAGGTTAGAGACGTGTTCCGGCGTCTTTAAACCTGGTAGTTTATCGTCGAGTGGTTGGGTGATTCCTCCACGGTGAAACGATAGGTGCCAATACGGACTGTGCTCCCACGTACCGTCGAGTATATATTGGGAGACCCCTATAGGAATAAATCCTTTATCCATAGGAAGCCATGTCAGCCGCCCTACGATTCGCAATGTAGTGAACACAACATTCACGAAGATTGACCACCCGTACCCTAAAAAGTATTCTGTGGTTTTGCGAAAAGTTTGGCACACCTTCTACCTAGAATTCCAGAGCAGTCACTTTTGATCCTTTTCGGACTCCCTAAACGAAAAGGTTCCTATGAGCGTCTTGTCACTTCGTGCTCATTAAATATTCGAAGGAGACTAGAGTCATCTTTTATCCTTTTCTCGACTCTTAAAAAATGAAAAGGTTAAGTTCAGTGTCTTAAAATTTATTGGCCACGATAACATCTACCCAATTAGATTTTGTTTGCGTTAGCTTGAGTAGGATTGTTTCTCGTTCAATGGCAGCCTTTCTGGCGCCCACCGGCCAAGGTGTTCCTTCTGATGGGAACCCTCATCCATTTCCTTCTGTTGGAAATGTCGGTGTTCAGTATATCGCAACATTGTCTTTGCCTGGGTTGACCATTGGTTTACTCGTGTGGTTGTTTTCAAACTCGATGGTCTCAAGCGTGGTGACTCCTATTCCGCCACCACCTCCTCCACCCGAACAACACCATGTTGATTCTAAGGTGGACCCCTTCCCTTCTTCGCCCATTGTTGTGTCCTCATCTTCTATTTCACCTGGTGAAACCGTGGATTTCACTAACCAGGTGGCTAAGAAAAAGAAGAAGAAGACCAACAAGAAGAAGTCTCCTAAGGGAAAGGTCGCATCTACCACGAAAATATCTGAAGTGGAATCCCCTTCTGCTCCTCCGCGGAAGGCTAAGTCTCCTTGTCAATTATGCAAGGGGGACCACTTTCTTTCTGATTGTCCTGGTATTCCCAGGATCCTCGATATATGGTCCCGTGACCCGACTCGCTCCTTGTCGTCGCCAATCGACGATACCTTGTCAGTTGGTAAGAGAAAAGGGAAGGTTCGTTTCCCTTGTCGACTTTGTGAAGGTAATCATCTCCTTTGCCTTTGTCCACTTATGGATGAAGCTTCCCGTCTTTTGGCAAGTCTGTCAGCTCCCTTACCCAAACTACCAGCTGGATATGAGCGTCTCTTTGCAGCTGCAGATCATCTCTCCACTACCCAAGTGATCAAGCATGATTCCCCTTTGGTCCAGACCTCTCTTCCTGAACCTACCTGTGCTCCGCCTATTCCAGACCAGTCCCTGGTCGGAACGAGTGTTGATTTACATTTATCATCTACACACCACTCTATCATCAAAGATGAACCATCTGAGTCCAAACCAAACGAAAGTCCACAGTTCCAGATTACAGTTGACCCGGTCTTTCAAAAGGTCCAGATTACAAGTGACCCGGTTTTGCCTACAGAGGTTCCATCTTTAGATGATCTTACGCCTGAATCCAAACCAGACCAAAGTCAAAAGGTCCAGATTACAAGTGACCTGGTTTTGCTTTCAGAAATTCCAGCTTTAGATGATCTTACACCTGAATCCAAACCAGACAAAAGTCAAACGGTCCAGATTACAAGTGACCCGGTTTTGCCTTCAGAAGTTACCTCCTCAGATGATGTTATCACTGCCAAGAATGAAGATCCCACCGCCCAAGTTCTATTTATTAACGTAGATGATCAAGTGAGCATCCCTCTCATTCCTTCGCACCAGGAAGAAAGTCCATCAGAATCATATCCGGCTGTCTATCCAGTCCCACCTCCAAGCAACCTGGTTGTTTCCTTCAACTGGGATCAACTAGTCAATCCTTGGTTACCAGCCTCCATACCATTTCGAATTATACTCCAAGTCTACCGCATGGTTATGGCCGGTACAATTATTGATGAGGGATCTCCTGTGAGTATCCTTTCTTCAACAGCTTGGGAAGCACTTGGTTCCCCACTGCTTCTGCCTGAGATGAGAAACCTTACAGGTTTCCATCGAGAAACCACTTGACCTTTAGGAATTCTTCCCAATGTACCTATTACGTTAGAACGGAAGACTATTCAAATGGGTGTCATGGTAGTCCAAGGTCCGTTAGATTACAATTTACTCCTTGGACGAGACTATATTTATCGCATACGTGCTATTGTGTCCTCACTCTTCAGAGTGATGTGTTTTCCGCATGAAGGAAGGACGATTAAAGTCGTAGACCAAATTTCATTCCCCAGTTCCCACTTCACATATAGTCATCTACCATTCCTAAATGGTCTTATTTCCACAGGAAATGCCCCAGCACCCACCCCGTCATTCTGATGACGGCAGCTCACCCGGGCGCGTGACTGAAGCCCGGGGGGCATGCATCCTCCTTCAAAATCGAGTCTTTCCAAGTAAACCTTCATTTTATCCACTCCGTGAATGCCATGAAGCTTGGGGGGCATGTACCTCGATTTGTATGATCATGCTGGGGGCATGCAACAATTTTTTTTTTTTTAAGCAAAGTTCTCCATGGTTCAAGCTTGTGTAAAAATGAACCCATTTACATCCCGTGATTGCCTTTTATCCGCTAAATTCTGCCAGATGAGCCTTGGTTGTTTCATTCCATCGCCACCATCTTTTTGGCCGATCATATGCTTTCACTTGGTTGTTTCTCCTTTCTTGAGGAACCGCAGCGATGAGTGGTTTTATTAGCCAGCCTCTTAACCTTTACATGTTTCGAGTAAGTTCCACCATTACCGGAACCAGTTGCTATCCTTTATACCACTCGTTCCTTCAGGACGAGTCGCCTTTACGCTCTTTCTGACTCGTAAAATATGAAAAGATTGCCGAGTATTTTTCCTTTTTGACTCGTTAAAGAGAATAAAAATGGAGGTCCGCTTTCAGCTCTTTTCTGACCATTTAAAGAGGAAAAGATTGCCGAGTCACTCCTATTGACTCGTTAAATGGTAATAAGGGGCGGTCGTTTTAAGTTCTTTTTGTCGACCGTTAAAACATAAAAAGATTACCGGGTTTTTGTCGTTTCAAACTCGTTAATGGTTACGAAACGACATGGTTTTGACCGCTTTTTTACTTTTTCAGGTCGAAATCACTAATTATGAAAAGTACTCCTCGATCGTAATGATCGGGCGGTTCTTTCGGGTATTATTTTATACTTTTTCAGGCCCGAGAGACACAACTTTACGAAAAAGGACATCCCTGGAGTTTCCTTTTCTGCTGTCTTTTCAAACTCTCTAAACATGAAAAGGCGCCGAGTTCTTCCTTTGTCAGACTCGTTAAAACTTAATGACATCGGATTTTGTCACAACACAAGCATATGCTATCCCCATCAAGCTTGTTAAAAATAACTGGGGTACTCGCCAGAAATGGCGGGGGGAAAAGAAATTTTTTGAACCATAATTATTACCGTAACGGCAATATGTCGCTCTTGAACATGGCACTTTTTGCTTTCATGTCCGAGGTGGGGATATTTCATCTCATATCTTTCACTTGCTTCCATGGACTTGGGTACCCTATTTGACCTCTCATCCACTCATTGCCTCGTCATCATGACCTTTGATACATTGATGTCAAATACTGCCAATTCCGTTAATGTGCTGCCGATATGTTCAAGAGAAGTTGACCTCTGCAAAGAAACAACCTCCCTCTGATAGTTCGCACAATCTTGATTCACAACATTATCTCTCTGTCTCGTGTCAATGATGTGGGAAACATTATGGCCCACCTTCGATCAAGGTCACTCCCTGTCGACTTCAACTCATTATCCAGGAAGTTGATCTAAAGACTCCTTTCCCGTGCCTTGGAGCCTGCATGCCTCAATGGCAGGTTCTTCGTGTTCGACGTGAGGTTTTCATTATTGGCCTCCGATCGAATGATTCTACGGGTGTTCGACTTCAGATCATTGATTCACACGCCATAGATTGTACCTATAAGTACCTTGAGGGCCATTGTCATTATTGGTGGTACCTCTCGCGTCTGTTAACAGTTTCCACTATTGACTGGTAATCAGACGATGTTCATGCATGTTCGACTTCAGCTCATATATTCACATGCTTGAACTTGTACTCTTGTTCGGGGCGAGATGGAGCGCAAGACCCTGGATTGTGTCTGTTGTAATCCAGGCGTGATTCTTAATACTTGACTCATTCACTGGATGGCTGCGACCATACCTGAGTCAATTCATTGATCCTAACCAGATGGCTGCGTCCATACTATGGATCTAGATTATTTATGTACTCTCTTATGGATGGCTGCGACCATACCACGTACATCATGTAATTGAACTATCAGTCATGTCTCTTAATACAGATCCTCGGCGGCAGTAACTATATGTGCTCTTATGTGTTCTTGTGTGTTCTTGTAAAGCATTTCACCCCTCTCCACCTCTCGGACTTCATGCTTTAGGGGGCATCTGTTACACAGTAATTTTTCACCATCCCTGTTACTCCTCTTGTCGTACCTTGGAGGACTCATCCCGGGAGTTATAAGAAGTGACAAAGTCTAAAAACACTTACATTATGTTCCCCTGAGTATGTACTCCATGTTCCCTGAAGACACCTTCTGCAGATTATCCCTGAAAAGTGATCTTTTTCCATTGGCGCAAGTCCACAGTATCTTACCCGCGCCAATCATGGAGATCCTCAAAAGAGGGCGCGACCATTGGCGCTCTGTCTTAGAGCAACAGTCGCGCCAACCAAGTTTAGTCATGCTTTTTGCCTTAACGCACGTCCGACTGTTGTTTCCTTCATTACATGGAGCTTTTCTGAGGATAAAAAATCAGCTTTATGTTGAGCTCTATCCTATCTCCATCTTTAATGGCTTTTGGGGATAATGTTAATCCACAAAAGGTGTCCCGGTTCATCGTATCCTCCTCCTTTCTTCATCTATATAAGCTTGTCATTATGCATTGGACAAGCTAGTGATAGTAGTGATAATCGTTAGTCATGGAGTGTTAGATGTTGAGTTCTTGAGTTCTTGGAGGAATGCTAGTGAGTGCTAGAGAGGTTATGCTACCAGAGAGGAGATGCATTGCAAGACACATATAGTTACTCGCCCAGCCAGGAGAAGGGTCAACGTCAGAACAATGGTTGTAACTTTTCCTGTTTATTATTAATTGATGAGCGACTGCTATTATAGTTCCAATCTCATTGTCTATTATGGTGATGTGTTGATTTATTTCCTTTCTGACTGAAATATAGTTGTGCCTTGGTAGTTTTTATGTTGGTATCTGTCTCTTCCTTTGCATGTGCAGGTGTTTGTTTATGATCTGTTGGAGCGAGGGAGCGGGGATATCAACTCTGCTTCAATCATAGCGTTGGAATCCAGGTTGGTCTTCTTGATTCACCTTTGATGCATAACTAGGAACTTGCGTAGCAGCGTGGTTTGATTGTGGCTAGTTCTGTTATAGGCTAGTGGGATCGCCTCTGTCCGCAGAGGGGATTTACCTGACCAACACTTGGGTTGGGCCCTAACCCAAGAGCTTCAACCTTCTAAAAGAGATTAGTGTTGGCTCAAAACTGTTTCATCTCCATTATCAAAAATAAAAGTCACATTACATAAATCTGTTCACAAAAGTAAGCTCGAAATGGGCTGAGCAAAAGCTGCACAAAAGTGTGAAAATTCCACTAATAACTAGCTAAAATCCAGCTAAAAAAAATGATCACCTAAGCCTTGCTATTTATACAACTCGAGCCTCCAACATCTCTCCTAAAATCAAGGAGCTTAGCTTCCCAAAACTACAAATAAACAACAATCCTTCTTTACTTGCTCGGCTGCCCCTTGGATGCACTCATGTGGCTGTTTTTGCTCCGAGTTTCTTATGGAGAATTCGAGGTAAGGGTTCATAAATGAAGGGGACACCCCCTACAAATCCTCTTCCCTGTTTTCCTCTATTATTGGCTGCCAAATGCTCATAAATCCTTTGACTTTGTCCAAAATTGACCAAAAAATCTGCATAAAGCACACATTGGACTTCATGGCATAATGACTAACCCAATTCACTCTATTAGCATAAATATAATAAAAAAACATGCAATAAAATAATGAGAATGGTGAATAAAGTCAAATTAAGAGGCAGAATGAGTCTGTTAGGCCCCTATACCACTAGTGTAACCCCTTATTGTTATTAGTATAACCCACTTATTATATTGATGTACCCATGTAGTGCCCATATTGTTACTATTGTGCCCCATAGAAGCCCACTATTGTTATTATTGTGCCCTTACATTATTATTGTTATGTCGGCTCTGATTATGTTATAACCCCTTAGACTCCTATATATAGAAAGGAGGTCTTTTCATTTGTATCATCCAATAATTGTTCATTTATGTAATGTAAAGGAGGTTGCCCCCTCGAAGAGGCTGAATTCTAAGGCGTTGATCTATCTTTTCTATCTTTTCTTGAGCTGGTTTCATAACAGAGTCCATAGAATTACCCATTTATGGGGCTCATCAGATATTCTATGTTCCCTTTACACAGATGTTTTAGCATCTAGGTCCCCTGCCAAGAACTATGCTTTATTTTTGGTAGAAAGGTATTTACAGTTAAAAATTAAGGCTGTTAGGGCAAGGAAACCCATAGAATTAAAAACTGTTGAGGATTTCATAAATTGCTGTAAACACCATGGAGTGAAAGTTCAACGATTACTCTGTGAGTTTTATTTGCATAATTTTGTATTGGAAGAAGAAATGGAGAAGAATCCCAGCCCTTTTGTGGGCGATATATAGTTTTAAGCATTCATTTCATTTGCTGTTAACTAGTTGAAGTGGTTGAAATCCCATAACACTTTCCAGAGGCAAGAAAATGGGTTGGACCTTTGGGTCAGGGGTGAACCGAAAAACCCATTACAACAGCTGACCAAACATAAGAGTCTAATGCAAAAATGAAGGAGTAATCAAGACCTTGGGACCCATCTAGAAAAGAATTATCCAGCAAGGGGTAGAGTATTTCCTCTCTATCAAAGACAGTTCCTTGGCAACAACTAAATTCAGATGGAAAACTTCCAATCGTAATGTGCAGGACAGAGAACCATCCAATTACAAAAACTTTAAATTGGCCGCAGATCAGTTTGTTACTTATAACAACCTTATCTTTAGGGAAGGTCCATATTAGTTAGGCTGTAGATTTCGTAGTCCTATTGTATGGTATCTTACAGAAGACTATAAAACTATATATGAATTACCTAAAGGACAGATAGGGCACATTCTCGAAACTTTGGCTAAAAATCATGGTTGTAGACCACCTAATGACATCCCTTCTCTAGCCTATTCTTTGACTGCTTTGCACGCAAACTACATGGTTTTCATGAGGGCATGAAAAAGGGTAAGCAGGGGAGTGTGTTGAGCTATGAAAAAGGTATGAATTTGCCATTTATTTCATCATCCTTTCCTTTAATTATATCCCCTTTATGTTATAAAAGGTACTCATATGTCAAAGAATTATAGTAAAAACTAGGGAACTATTTATTATTACAATTTAGCTAATTATTGTCTTTTCTCATGTAGGAAGGAGATGAAACAGAAAACTACCGTTCCCTACCCGATAGAAGGAAAAATACAAAGTGGATTCACTGCTGTTCCTTCACCAGGAAGCAGTGCATAGGCAGCAAGCAAAGGATGGAGCGCGCAATTATGGATAAGGACAAAGAAGATCACAACATCAGCACAAAAGACAAAGAGCTAACTGAAGATGGAAGATTGATCAGATCTCTCAGGATCTCTTGATTCTGAGGAATTGCTGTTACTATTCTATCCGTTGTTACTATTTTATCCACCTGGCCATTATAAAAGGGACATCGATTGTAAAGAATGGGGGATTATTGAGAAATTACTTTTGTATTTTTACTTTGATCATCGACTCTCATTGTTGAAACAGAGTACAAACTGGCTGTAATCATTTTGCATATGATTAATATATAATACAGTTGTTGTTCCTTCTTTCATACTGAAGTAATCTGGTGGTGTTCACTAGTGGCTAAGGGTCCGGCCTTAGTGGATTCACTTGTTGTTATTGTATCATTCCTTTACGATTTCTACTGTGTGATGGTTTTGTTTCATTTTTATCTATTGTAGTCGCATCACTTTGCTATTTCATATTTCTAGACTTAATGAACTGATCTGTTTTATATGCTGTAATTGATTTGCATTTCTATTCATTTCCCTCATAACAAGATCTCTGATTTTTGCAAGTATATTGTTGTGCTGTTCATTTTACTTACATAGCTTCGCTGTTCATTTCAGTAACTTAGCTTTGCAATTCATTACAGTTTTTTTTTCCCCCTGGAAAAATCGTAATCTTTCATTGATTAGAAAAATTACATGTTGTAGATGCGTTTTGCATATGCTATATGTTCTTCCACCACACATGTGGGAAGCTGTGGTTTCTATTACTGTCTATCAAAAAGAAAAAATTCATCTCGCAGGATGTTCTATATTGTCATATATACATATTGCCACGCAGGGCTATCAGTTATAATATTTATCAGCTATATACAAAATTTTCAAAAAATATCTGTTCATATCAGATTTCATGGGCTGGCTGCCCTATGATACTGTGCATCTATGTATGGGCGATGGTAGTACTGATATGCATTTGTACCTCGCTGCTCCTGTATCATCCACTCGCCTCTGGGAAGTGTCGTAGCCTCCTTGGATAGTTGGTCGGCACTGTTGTTGTGTTCCCTGTAGATATGAGTGCAAGTGATGTCATTAAACTGATCCTTCAGTAATTTAATTTCATCCAATATGCTGCTGAGTGTGTGTGAATGACAAACATAATTATTATTGAACCAATCTATGAAAATATTTGAAACCACATATATGTTTAAGTGAAAGCAATTGTGGCTCAATGCAAAATGAAGAAGATGACGAAGAGTGATGAGCTCAGTGAAGTTGTTAGAACTAGCTCCCAAGCCCAGCTTTGCTTTATAGAAATGTTGTTCGTTTATGAAGAGGAGAAAACCCCCTCCACATCCCTGCTGTTGGGCAGCACCATCGAAATAAGCCCATGGGCTGTTGTGATTGATTTGTGGGGGGTCACGGGGCCGGCGGACCTTTTGCTGCGGTGGCTCAGGAGTTTCATTGTAGGATGATATGATCTTAGCAATTAGATGCGGCCAATGAACCGGTTTATCCTCGAAAGTCAAACGGTTTCGGGCCAGCCAGAGGTACCAACAGGTGATGATGGGCAAGCTTTGCAGTTTTGAGTTACTGTGCTGATGGAACCAAGTCTCCCAAGTTTGATTTATATCAAAACCCTCCCATTTACCGGTGTATTGTATATCAATGGAAATTGCTTGCCAAATGTGCGACAGAACAGAGCATTGAAGAAATAAGTGCGTGCGCGATTCGGCAGACTGTTTACACAGGATGCACCAAGACGGTCCATGGACCGCACGTCTCATGAGGTATTCCCCCGTGGGAACTACACCCTTAAGGATGCACCAAAAGAATAGCTTCTGCCTGGGTGGGGATGTCAGTTTCCAAATGGAGTTCCACCAGAAAGATAATAAATCCGGGACCTTATGTGAAATCAGAGATAGGTACCCAGTTTTAGGGGTGTAAATGCCATGCTCCGAGGGATACCAAATAAGCTCATCAGGACCCTGCTTGATTCTAATGTGCAATTCAGATAAGGCACTGATATAAGACAACCAATCTTGGTGCCAAAGAGGTGGGATGTTGATCTGATCTACAGTTTTCCATCGCTGTTCGAAAATGGTGGTGCGCTGTGGATCAACTATATCAGCTATATAAGTGATCCCTTGTGTGTGCAGGTACCGGATGAGGGCTTCGGGCAATATATGCCTGCCTCCGCTTCCATTCCAAGGATCCAGGCCGATTCTGGCCTGTGTGCCATCATTGATTTTCCATATCAAGTTATCTCTGATAAGAGGAATAGCATGAAGTAGTGCTTTCCAAACTGATGATATTCCTGCTTTGGGCCAGGTCGGGAGACGGATCCAATCCATTAAATGAAGGGGCCAAATATATTTGTGGTATACCATATGAGTCCATAGGTTGTCTCCAGTGATTAAGGTCCATCCCATCTTTGCTGCCAGAGCCTGTGCGAAGGAAGGGAGATCTTTGAGCCCCCAGCCACCCCATTTCTTTGGAATGGCAATCCTCTTCCATCCAATCCATGCAAAAATGCGTTTCTCTTTAGCCCCATTCCATAAGTACCTATTGCAGGTTTGCTGTAATCTGGTCAGGATGCTGCGCGGGATCCAGGCCAAAGCCATCCAGAAGACCGGGGTAGCTTCCAAGACAGATTTAATCAGGACAAGTCTTCCTGCTCGAGAGAGGTATCGATGGCTCCAGATATTGAGTCTCTTCTCCAATTTAGCAACTAGCCAAATCCAGTCCGCTATTTTAGGGCTAATAGGCTTGATCCAATATCCCAAGTATTTAAGGCCCTGATCTAGGGGATGAATGCTGTATGGAAATAGCTGAAGTGCCAGATGAGATTCATGGACAGAGGTTCTGGATAGGATAATAGATGATTTTGAATGGTTGGCCAGCATCCCAGTGGCGGATGAGAAGAGGGAGATAATATTAGAGAATGTACGGGAGTCCCGGATACTACCATCAAGGAAGATCATAACGTCATCCACAAATAGAAGGTGGGTGAGGTAACAGTCCTCTGTTATCTTGAGACCACAAATATCTCCGTTTCTTTTGGCTGAGGCAATAAGGCGACTGAGGCCATCCATGACAATGAGGAAGAGAAGGGGAGACAAAGGGCACCCCTGTCTGAGGCCACGTTCAGAGTGGAAGAACTGGGATGCAGATCCATTAATCAGCACACTGAAGGAGGGAGTGGTAATGCAAGCCATGATCCAAGTGATAAATCGGTGAGGGAAGCCCAAATGAATAAGGAGCATTTTGATATAGAGCCAGCTGACCCGATCAAATGCTTTAGCAAGATCAATTTTTAAGATGATGGCTTTATGGTGTTTTGACCAGATAGAGTGAAAAGCCTCATGAGCAACCCCAATAGCTTCATGAATCTGACGGTGTTCCAGGAAGGCAAATTGTTGAGGGGCGATGTGGCGAGACAGAATGGGGCGAATGCGATTTGCAATGATTTTTGAGATGATCTTATAGAGGACATTACAGAGTGAGATGGGACGATATTCATCAAAAGAGGAGGGAGAGTCAGTTTTAGGGATCAGAGCAATGAAAGTGGAGTTGATAGCATTATACAGGGATCCCGTCATCCTACATTCCTCTACTACCCGAAGAAGGTCCTGATTGATCGTCTCATAAAAAGCAATGTAGAATTCGATGGTCCATCCATCCGGCCCCGGGCTACGCTCCTTCTTAAACCATTTGATGGTGGATTCCAGTTCTTCAGGGGTCACCGGATCGAATAGATTCTCTGCTTCTTCCTCGTTTACAAACCTGGGAAAGTGTCCAGCAATGTTGATGATGTCTGCAATGTTGGAACCCGGAGGTTGCTTGTATAGATTCCTGAAGTGGGATGATCCCATCTGAGAGAGTTTATTGAAAGTATCAGCCACTCCCCCATCAGGCATAGGGAGATTCCATATAGTATTGCTGACCTTTCTGCCCTTGGCATAATTGTGAAAGAAGCGAGAGTTGTCATCTCCAGCCTTAAGCCAGATTGCTCTACTGCACAGTCGAGCAGATTCTTCCCTCTCCCTAAGTATTTTTTGCTTCTGATTTTCCAACTCCACTAGATGAGATTTATCTGCCTCTGATGTGAAACCCAAACCCCTTTCATCTGTGAGTGAGGTAAGCTCAGCTTCAATGTGCAAGAGAGCTGAGTTCTCCTGCCTGTGCTTATTTCTGGCCCATTCGATGGTGAGTTCCTTGATCTGCGATAGATTCGTGCAAAAGCCCTTAGCCAGAGAGTCGGCTCTATCTATCGGATTGAGAGGCCAGAAGTCCTTTACAAGTTTGATGTAGGAGGGATCCTGTAACCAGCCATGATTGAACTTGTAAGGGGCTTTTGGTTTTTTATTGGGCCCATTTATTTCCAGATAGATAGGATGGTGATCTGATATGCCGCCAGATCCCACCCATTGCTTGTAGTGATGAAGCCTTTGAAGCAGAGATCCTTTCATCATGAATCTATCTAGTCTACGAGCCAGGGCAGCATCGCCGATTCTTCTGTTCCTCCAGGTGGGAAGAGGTTTAATCATGGGGACATCACTCAGGTCATGACGTTCCAAAAGGTCAGTCATGTATGCGGTTATAGGGTCAATTTGTGCCGAGGCTCCCCATGATTCACCGTAACCCAATGAAAAGTTTAGATCCCCCCCAATGATTAAGTTCTCTGCTGATAGAATGGATAGGCCCAGGAGGTTGTTCCAGAAAGTTTCACGCTGGTGACACGGTCCATATATGTTGATAACCCTGAGGGTGGTGCCCAAGTCTGCAGAGAATAGATCGAGCCCCAGAAAGCCTGGACCCCCCCAAGTACCTTGAGCCTTTATGGTTACAGGATTATATCCTATAGCTAAGCCACCCGATCTACCAGAGGCATCCATGGCCGAGAATTGCCAACCGGGGATGATAGTTGATAGAGAGGCCAATATGGAGTCCGCAGGTCCAAGAGTTTCTTGGAGAAGAATAATATCGACAGGAGAGGATTCAATCAATCGCTTGAGGGCTAGTTTCTTTGAGGCACTAGCCAGGCCTCTGCAGTTGAAGGAGAGGCACTTCATGGGGGAGGATGGCCAGGGGTGTTCTTTGCTCTAAGTACCCCATCAATAGTGGATTGACGCCCAATGGCTACCTCAGCCCCCGCTCTTCTGATAGCCTTAGTAAGATCTGATTTTCTCCCTCGAGTAGGCAGAGAGGACAGCCCAGGTGTTATGATACCCAAGCCGGTAAGGGTAGGGTGAGATCCCTGTGAGTGAGTGCGCGGGCGCAGGAAGTATGAGTGTTTTGAGCCCCTGGAGGATGAGGGGGAAGATGCAGGTGATAGGAGCTGTTGAGAGGATGTAGCAACAGGGGCAATGACAGAGGAGGATGGCATCGAACAAAATGCAGCAGACAATGATGGAGTAAATGATGAAGTCGATGTGAAATTAGACAATGGAGGTGAGAGAGAATTACCCGGAGGGGCTGCAGATGCGGCTGCTGAGGCTGCCCGAGATCTGGTGACCGGAGCTGTTGCACGACCAAGAGTAACACTCGGTGCCTGAGGAGTAGCACATGTGGGAATGCTCGTGGCCGGAGCGTGTTGAGCAGCCGGAGAGGTGGATCTCGGAGTAAAGATGGTGGACTCTGGTGCATCAGCGTGCCTCTGATTGAGCGGACAATCCTTGAAGACATGCCCTACCCTATGGCAGCGTCGGCATCTGAAAGGAACGCCTTCGTAATCAAGAATCTGTACTCGAGTGTATCGGCCCCATTGAAGAGTGATCTTTTCCTCCAAGCCTTCGCGGGTATCTAGGTGAACCAGGATCCGAGCGAGCGTTCTATTCCTAGATTCCACGAAGGTGCGATCGTGGTCAAGATAGGTCCCCATAGCATTTCCAATGCGGATGAAGACTTCTTCGTTCCAGTATTGGAGGGGGAGACCAGGCAGTCGCACCCATAATGGCCCAGCTCCAATCTGTTCTCGCTCGGGATCGAACAGAGGACTCCAACGCTTGAGCAAAACCGACGCCTTCTCTATGTGCTAGAATTTGGCCAAGACAAGATCCATATAATTTTCCTTGGCAAAATGTAGAGCAAACCAGCCGCGAGGGAGTACATGAACTTCAGGGAGTTCCATCAGAACCCCACCCCAGATCTCTTTCACCCACTGAGTTAACCGGGTCGCAGAGTAAGCTCGCCCGCGGACATGACCCACAAGGATAGTATTTGCCATATTTGCTGCTTCTCCTATGGCCGTGGTCTCTCCGAACTGAATAGTGATGTCCTTGGAAGTAGATTTGACACACTTTGTTCTCTTTTTCCCCATGCGCGGCACAGAAGGGTGATTTACCAAGGGGTCCGGGGAGCAATCTTGAGGGTTCGACCTGATGGAGCTGACTTTGACAGCGGGGGTTTCAAAACATCCTGAGGGAGAATGGAGAAGCGCAGAAAAACCAGCTGTCGATGGAGGAGGCGGTCCCGATAAGGGTGGAGCCGGGATGGAGGATGACAGAGGACGCGATTCAAAGGGGGGCGATGGGGGAATGACAGATGATAAGAAGCAGAGGGTCCCCAGAGAAAGAGGGGGAAGTTCCAGACCAGCGGATTCAGAGGGAACAGCGCCTTCAGGTGAACAAGAGGGGGGGGGACCGGGATAGAGACCACTGGGGAAAGGTGCACTTCGGATTGCAGAGGGCCAGGACCAGCAGACGACGATGCGAAGGATGGGCGGCCGAAAATAACCTGAGAGGAGAGCGGGTCTTCGGTATAATCGATTTCCTCCTCCGTGTCCATAACCTCACCGACAGTAACCAGATCCATGCTGAAAACGACAGTTGTAACTTGAAAAGTCGGGCCAGGTAAGCAGGACGAAATAGTTGCTGAGAGAAGGCTGCAGGTTGAAGAGGTAGGGTTTCAGAGAGCCCTAACCGAAACCCTCGCGGTTAGCTACAGAGCGCGCCGGTTCCATCTCCCAATTTTTTTTTCACCGTTCATTACAGTTATATAAGTTTTGTTGTTCATTTCTATTATATAGTGTAGTTGTTCATTTACTTTCTGCATTCATTTAGGCTTGCCTTTTAGCATTCTTACAGTTAGCATAATCATCTCATTTCCATCAGTTGCAGTAGCATTATTGATTTAATTCATTTCCATTTCCAATTGGTTATTTACTGTGGTGTGTGAGATCAAAAACTGTAAAGAACATTGGCTATCATTGTCAAAGCTCTTAGATTGAGGACTTTATTTATGCTTGATTTAGTTTACATCAGTTAACAAGGAATGAGTTATTGCTATTGTATCCTTGACTAATAATTGTTGTTACTTTGTTGAATCAATAATTTAGTTTCAGAGCATTGAGTTTCCTTTAATTGCAAGTGAGTTTTATTTAGAGCATCCACTTACTCTTGTATTTGAAAGTACTGTGCTATAATATAGAAACTACTCTTGAGTAAATAGCCACCACAAACTGTGTACACTCTTGAAATAGAAAATCTTGCCTGGATTGATAACTAATTTAAAGATAATTAGGAGTTAAAAAGACACCTTTTGTACCTCAACACCCCTTCAAGTGAATATTTTACGGGCGGCGTTGCCACCCCATTACAAATTGGGGTCCAATGCAGTGATACCTTTGAATACAGAAGATAATCAGGCTCCACACCCAACACATGATGCTGTAGGGGAGGCAACACTACTAGTTGATGTAAAGATCTCGTCCTTGGTGTATGACTGTGCATGTGCTATCATCGGTAGGCCTAGCCACTTCACGAACTTTGCTGAAATGATGTTATTTTGGCTCCCACTATTGAAAATGAGCTACAAAAGAGAACCCTTCACCCACATCTATGAGTGGAAGAGGCCTTCCCCCTCTTTCGAATATTCAAGCTCATTCTTTTGGATCTTGGTGGTTTTCACGATGGCACTGGGCTCCATGATAATGATCTTCTTCCATTTGTCTTTCCCCTTGTTGGGTTATGACTAAGATTCGGAACATGTGTCTGAATTGGAATCCTTCAGCTTGACCACTAGTGACTACTTGGCTAGTGTTGGGATGGGGTCCCCTGGGGTCAAATTTTGTAAATTTTTATCAATTATTGTAAAGTCTTCTCATTTTAAGGAGCGGAGCACAACTAACGTAGGTCGATAGGAGTCAAAGAGGATTTTAGAAGGTCGAAGCCCCTTAGTTTGTTAAGATTCAAGTTATTTTGTGACTCACCCATGGTTCGTAGACCATGGTATTGTAATGAAAAATCATATACAAATGAGTCATAGAAGAGTCATAGAGATAGAGCGAAGAATATACAAGTGCATGCTTTAGGTCTGTTTTGTCTATTTTGTACTTGGGTGAAGGGGAAGGCTCCTACAACTATGTGCATGGAGACCTTGGTAAGTCTGCGGCTAAGTGCGCGAGTCCTTGAAGATGTGTACGTAGTGTGGGAAAGGATTGTAATTGAAGATCAAAAACATAATAAAGGTTGTTTTGAAAAATTATCTGTGTATCACTGTTTATCTCTGAATTTATTCTATGTTTTGATCTATCGAATGAAATCAATCATGAAAAGTACTTAATAGATTCGTGAAGTATTAGATTTGTGTATTCATATAATGCTATGAATGTTTAGCATACTCGACGAAGGGCATAAATCTGCTAACTGTTAATTGATGCAATTTCTGGGTTTTAAGGGTTATGGTTCGCGAAGGTCGAGATGATCCCTAAGTTTGATAGAAACACATCACATAGTACTTTGGATGTAGAAAATTGGTTCTAGCATCCCCTAATACTACCTCAGGTGAGACTGAAACCTGCACTATGGGGGTATTTCCCAAAAGGTCCGGTAGTGTAGGGTTTTGTTGGTTAGCGCAACTAACTCTAAAACTGGGTCTAAACCCCCCCAAGCCAACAAATGGTTCCATTGTCAAGACCAAGATCTATCTAAGGAATGTGTGATGTAGCATAAGTGGATACCGAATAACAAGGAGATTGAAAAGTGGATAGATCAAAAGCTGCATGAGTTTGCAGTTCAAGTAAACATGAATTTGTGCCTGTCGAAAGAAAAGTGGTTGCAGAGATACTTGTATACAGAGGAACACAAATTTTTCTTCTACTCTTTTCCATGTGAATTATATGAATGGTTAGCTAAATTTGTGGATGAACAAGGTACTTGGAAGTTGGATAACCCTATTGTGTGGACTCCAGAGTTAGTGAAGCGCCTAGAAGGATAAAAAAACAAGATCACGAAGGATGTCGATTATTGGATCGATAGTATTTTGGGTGGATTTATTATTGAGTTCGTGATTGATACATTTTCCAGTTATAGTGAAGCTGAACGACATTTTTTCAAAGGACCAATATGTAAGTATATGAAGTCTCTGAAAACTTGGATTAAAATTCTATTATGTGAGAAATGGGTTATGCCATTAAATTGATGTTTAGACGAGACTTGATGGGAGCTACGCGAAGTGGGAGACCATTCATAAGAGATCTAGATTCAAGTGCTGAGTACATTCCTTTGTTGGGAGCATCTGATAATGATGAAGAAAGTAGTAGCCTGAAGATGCCTCAAGGTGCACCACAAATGATAGATCAGGGTATTGTAGGAATACCACATCCATCCACTCCACCTCCACCATCACCTCCACCTCACACACCTACACCTCCACCTCCGTTATTCAGTATGGTGAACACTATGAAGATGTTTATATTCAAGGGTTTGGGGACAAAAGACCCTGAACAATTCTGGTTTGTAGCAGATGCTGTGTGGAAGTCACAACAGATAATGGATGACGATATGAAGAAAGTGTAGTTGGTCACAACATTGCAAGATAGGGCACCAAGTTGGTATATTAAGTACATCATGATTGATCCAACTGTGTCATTGAAGACACAAAAGATGCATTGAATAATGAATTCAGAAAGCCTAAGTCTCAAGCCCAATCTGTGACTGAGGTCAAAGAAATTAAGCAGAAGGTGAATGAATCTGCATGGGATTTTGATCAAAGGTTGAAATGTCTGCTACAACAGGCTAATCTACAGATCTTAGATGAGCAACATAAGGATTGGTATATTGCTTTGTTGTTACCTCATTTGAGATTTCCATTTTCACAACAGAAGGTTGGATCGCAGGCTGAAGCACTGGAAATTTCTATGAAGTTGGAGGCTTCACCTATTCAGGATACGAATTTGGGAGTGCAATAGATTCAGTCGCAGTTGGCTAGCTTGCATATGGAGTTGCAGGATCTCAAAAAGGGGAAAGAGGTCCAAAATGAGACCTGTGTAGAAGTATGGTGCTTAAAGTGAAAGGGGCATGGTCATGATAAGGATCATTGACTGGTGTATTAGAACTATCTAATTGGGGGAGGTCCTATACCCCCGAAGCCGAAAAATAACGCTGGGTCAAGCATTGCTGTGGTGCCATGGTGCACTATCCGCCAAATAACATGAAAAAATATGAAAAACAATTTCCATTTGCTACAAAAGTTTGTACAGGATCCCCAACAACTATTTTGCAATTTCTGTAAGTCTGTAGGGAATGATGAGTGCAATTGTCGAAGCTATGAGTTAATGATGGACATAACTCCGACATATAGAGTACAAGATGAGACATGTCCTTAGAAGGATCAAGGTCCACCTGTAGCACACATAGGATTCCAGGGACGAGGAAGAGGACGAGGGGGAGGAGATGGAAGAGGTTGTGGACAGATTGTTTGTTACAATTGTGGGGAACCAGGCCACTTTGCACAAGATTGTCAGAACCCAACACACCCCTCTTGTCAATATTGCTGATAGTTTGACCACGTTATAGAAGATTTTCTCGTGCTCATTGAAAATATGCAAGAAAAGAAGAAACAACAACCTACCTAGAACATCCATATGATGAGATCAGAACTGCACAAAGATGGGCCCATGTTAATATCGTTACGTGAAGCAGTATAGCTACCGGGGATGATAAAGGGAAAAAACCAGAAGAAAATATATGGGTGCGCAAGGATGTTGACAAAGATGTTGGATTTGATCTGCATAAGGTAGAGGAAACTTTTATGGAGGCAAAGAAGAGCTTTGTGGATTCAGGTGATTCCACATCAAAGGCTCAGAGTACACGAATGGAGAAGCTTGAAGAGGTCATTAGTGTGCAGGAAACAAATCCTTCACTATTAACATCCTTCTTACAAACTTGCATGAAGATCCTAAGGGACTAGAAATAAGTAGAGGGACTGAAAGAGTTAATAGACAACTGGGATGGCAAGGGTAAGTCACTACCCGAACAACGTGTAGTGCATAAAGTAGACAAAGGTAAGAAAAGGACTAGTCAAGAGATGAGATTGACTGCACAAATCAGAGAATTTGAAATGGACTAGGTGATCCTTGATCTAGGATCTGAAGCAAAATGTTTTGCCTAAACAGACCTGGGAAAGAATGGGAAAGCCATCGCTACAGTAGTCCCCAATTTAGCTGCGCATGGAAAACCAACATACGATTATTCCTATGGGGCACTTGCACGGAGTAACTATAGACATTGAAGGGGCACACACTATAGCTAATTTTGAGGTAATCGAAATAGTGGATGATAGTAATCCCTATCCGGCGCTACTGGGAATTGACACGACATTTGATATGAATGTGATCATCAACCTAAATAAGTGCAACATGATATTTGAAAAAAAGGAACTGAGAGTCATTGTTCCATTGGATCCAACCTAGGGTGCACGGTATACTGAACCAGTCTAGGATTACTATAAGGAGGATGATATTGAGAAGATCTATAATCTTACTGTGTGGAATGAGGATTGGATCAACCTTATGGTGGATGGGCAAATTACTTGGGAAAAGGAAAACTCCTGCAACTCGGATTTAGATGAGGAGCTTGAGTGTTGGCAGAATCGATTGCATGAAGTATCAACATTGTGATGCAACAGGCTTACTAAATCACTCTGGTGAATATCTATTGAGGTACGCAATTTACCATATTATGATGGCTTAAAAGATGTAAATTTAGTTCCTGATAAATTTGAAAGGGATGTATCAGAGGAACATCGGTTATAGGCATTGGAAATCGCATTGAGAGCTACGCCTGCCAGATGGTGGGGTACACATAAGAACAACTTTGTAGATTGGAAGGAGTACCGAAGGATGATGAAGCTATGGTTTGGTTATGCCAATACCCACATTATTGAAAAATATACAGGGAAGGATGATCCACATGATCATCTAGATCATTGGATGAAAGCATGGGGAGAGGAACCACAACCTGAATGGGTGCACATATTTAACCACACTTTGGATACTATTCCGATGAACTGGTATTTAGAAATAAAGTTGCGAAACGGAACCACAGAGTGGGACATTCTGAAGGAAATATTTCTGTTGACAATCAGTTTTGAGGATGGATTCGAATGTATTGATGAAGCATTACATAAAATCAAGGTTGTGATACTTAGGACACCGATAGAGAATATCACATGGGTACAACCAGACTAGAGTATGTAGCTGTGCCATGCCATGGAATGCTACAATATTACCACAGAAGAAGGCAAGGAAGACCTCAGGAATATCAGTATCACTGAGTCAGAGGGATAACGTGAAGTCGCCATGCCTAAGGTAGAGGTTCCTGACATCTCAAAACCATTGAAAACCAAGCAAGTGAACATTGGTTCAAAAGTGCAACCAAAGTTCACAAATATAGGTGATTTCTGGGATGAGGACACAGTTGTCAAAGTCGCAGAGTTATTATGGGAATATCAAGACTTGTTTCCAAAAAAGTTCTTTGATCTAAAGGGAATAGTAGGTGATCTGGGTGTTATGAAGATCGATCTAAAGCTAGTTTCAAAGCCGGTAAAGCAACACTCATACGATTGAATCCTAAGTACAAAGAAAAAGTGTGTGAAGAACTAGATAAGATGCTTGCAGCAGGGATTATTGAGCCTATAGAAGAATCAGACTGGGTTAGTCCTATGGTGGTTCAGGAGAAGAAGACAAAGGGTGAAATTAGAATCTACGTAGATCTAAGGAAGTTGAATGATGCTTGTGTACATGATCCATTCCCTACGCTGTTCACAGATGAAGTATTGGGGACTGTTGGTGGTCAAGAAGCATACTCTTTTACAGATGGGTTCTCAGGATATCACCAAATCAAGATCATGCCAGAAGATCGAAGTAAGACCACCTTCGCTACATAATGGGGCTCTTTTCAGTACACAATTATGCCCTTTGGACTTAAGAATGCCCCTGCGATCCTTTCTATGGTGGTAGTTGTTATCACCAAAAAATTGATCATCTAGCCTAATTTACTAGATGGATCAAAGTACACCATGTAAAGCTAATTTTACCATAGTAAAATTGCTTTCACTGTAGAAATTACTTAATAAACCACCTTTTTAAAGTACTTTATAGTTAAACCCATGAATAATAATTAAATAAATCACTATTTATTTGATTTTCTTCTAGGAATAATTAATTAAACCATTGTTCAATTATTAGTCCTTGTCATATTTGACGGAATCATGAAAAATAAACAGATAAATCATTAATTATCTTATTTTTATCTAAGAATAATTAATTAATCACTAATTAATTATTATTCTTTGTCAAATTTGACTAAATCCCTTAGGAATAATTAAATAAATCCTTATTTATTTATTATTCCTTAACTAATTCCTTGAGATGATAAATAAATCATTTATTTATTTATTATTTCTAAATAAAAGTTTAAATACTTTTTCCCTCCTAAACAAATATAATAAAATATTCCAAGTGGTTATTCCAAGAATGGGATCAATAATATTTTATTATTGCTCATTATTTGAGGATAACTCAATATTTTGTTATAAATAGAAGCATTTTCCATTCATTATTCACTTTTGATTATTTTCATTGTTGCACTCACTGTTGTAACTCTGATTATTTTCATTGTTGCACACCATATTTTTGTTGGGTTTACACATTATAGAGGAGAGAGACTCTACACAAGCTGAAGACATTTGAGGATAGCCAAGAACCCATCCCATAGAGGGGGACTGGTAAAATTTATTTGTTCCCTTCACAGGTGTTATAATAAAACTATTCTTTGTATATCTGATTTCCATTTCATGATTGGAGTTATTACTCTTTCTTTTTGCTCTTTAACTGTGATTGTTGCATAGATTTGGACTTTGGTAGGTTTTGTTTCTATCAATTGCTGCAGATCTATAATGTTTAGCAACCATTTATATTGTTGAGATTGTTTGTCATCCACAATATTAAGTGGGTTCTTTTCATACATCTTTGAGAAGAAAACACTACAACAGTAGTCGTAGCCTTTAAAGAATTTATTCATAATTTTTTGTAGGTTTACTTTGATGATTGGACGGTGTTTAGGTTAGAGAAAAGGAATGTTGCAAGTCTTTGCCTAGTGTTGGATACTTGTAGGAAGTGTCAGATATCCCTTAATCTGAGGAAGTGAATATTTTGCGTACCATATGGGATACTTTTGGGCCACATTGTTTGTAAGCAATGGATGATGGTGGACCCTACTAAGATTGTAATGATTATCATTCTAGAGCCTCAAAGGAATGTAAAACAGCCGTGTGCAACATTGGGCCATACTAGATACTATAGAAAGTTCATCGGGGCATATGCGTAGATCACTGTGCCCATGGAAAAATTATTGAAGAAGGATGTGACATTTTGTTGGGATGATGATTGCCAAAAAAGCTTAAATATGTTGAAGAAAAAAATGGTTACAACACCTATTCTAGTGTTCCCTGATTAGAAGAAATAATTCCATGTACATGTATATGCATCTTGCATAGCATTAGGAGCAGTGTTAACACAACCAGGCATAGGAGATATCGACCATCAGATTGCATTTGTGAGTAGAAAGTTGTCTAAGGTAGAAAATAATTATTCAACCATGGAGTGCTAAGGGTTGGTGATGGTATATGTGCTCCAGAAATTTAGGCATTATTTGTTTGGTGTGCACTTCAAAATGTACATATATCATTCCACTTTGAAGTACCCAGTGTTATGAAGAATTTGGTATCTAGGGATAAATACTAATTCCTTAAATAAGTAGCCATATCTAGAACAACAGTTTAAACCACTTTAACCTTTTTCTATAAACAATAGATAAGACAAAGAGAATGAGAGGACCTACTTGTACTTTTGCTTTCCATTTGTCTCCTTTGTATCGGTCCTGTCACTCCTTCCCATACTTAACATGCTTGGGAAGTACCTGTAAACATCAACAGAAGACAAAGAACAAATCAAAGAAAAAGATCTATTGATTACAAGTAAATGGAATCAGATACATTCACACATATAAGCATCATATATCAAGATAAGCATATGGAAAAAAGTACAAATACTTTATTGAATAGAAGGAAGAATTACAACCATGAAGCCTGATTCGAAGTCACTCCTCTAGCTTTGGTTCCATCCACATCACATCATAAGCATGACAATTCGACAACATAATGACACTTACAATAGTCTCAATTCTCAAACTAACATTATCTCCTTACAATTATCAAAGTCCAGCCCCTGATCACTTAGATGAGTGTTGGATTGTAGGGGCCTGAACCAGGTTCAGAGATGATTTAGCCAAACAAATCCCGAACTACTGGCCCTTTCAGCAACAGTCCGCAGAGCGTGGATAGAGGTCTCACTCGAAGTAGTATGGGAGGGTGCTAGAACTAGGTTTACACACCTTGGGGATGTCTGATGGGTTCCAAGTGGTCCGCGGTTTGACCCTGCACGCACATCGCTATGCGCGCTTATTAGTACTTCACAGCCTGGGATGATGCCTTCATGCAGCCCTACTCGGGGTCCGAATAGTGTTATTACCCAAATCCTTACTAGTAACCCGATATTAGTTGATTAACTTAGCTTATCTGTATGCTTTCAATTATGCTTAACAATATTCACCATTCATACAAATGTGGGCAGTAAATAAACAATATAATTGAAAATGATATCAAATAGGTAATAACAAAAGAACAGATGCACAGAATTCAGATAAAACTCCTCTTTATTATTATTCTTCCTTGGTTATAGACTCGACTCCGCCCTGCGCACTCAGCTGTAGGGGTCCGTGCACTCAGTTGTAAAGCCTCTTCCTACTGCTACGAACTAAGATACATAGACTCTTTCTCTATGCTCTTCTATCTTTTAGACTCCATTTGTTGGTTAACCAACTTCCCTCCTTCACAACTTAGAGCCTCGCTCTATTTATACAATCCCATGGTCCGTGGACCATGCGTAGGCTGACGCTACATTCAAAACTTAGGGCAGACAACCCTATGACTCTAACATACAATTTGTGCTCCGCGCCCATGATTCGTGAGGCTTTACAATGATATTACTCAAAACTTGGGCTTTGAGCCCCAAAACATGTTGTGGGGGGATTCCATGCCCAATAGGCCCCCAACACAAACATTGTGACTCACCCTCGAGTCACTCTGTTGGCGCGACGATCTTGGCACAGAGTCCCTCCAACTGTTCTTGTACGGTGCTGATGTCTGTAGCGCACCAAGTTGCTGCTTGTTGAACCTGCTGTAATTGTTCCTCTGTGTTTGAATTGTGTCCTTACATCTGTACCGATATCTGTTGCGTATGTTTATAGTCCCGCGCTCTTGTTTGGCTCCTCGGGTCATGAACACTGTGCATTGGCCGGTTAGATAGTTAGTTGGCCCACCCGTGTAGGGCTTCAAGCAGCTGCCGTTTACTTTGCCTGGGAAGGGTTCTCCATTTAGTTTTACTAGCTGGACCACGCCTTCGTTTGTGAGCTCAACGACGTATGGTCCTAGCCAGTGCATTGATTTTTCCCAGAAAATTTTCAAACTTACTGTCATACAGTAGCACTAAGTCGTTTACCTTGAAGGTGCGCAACTTGATATGGTAGTCGTGCTAGGATTTTTCACACTGCTTTTGTACTTGCTGATGAAATCCAGCCAAAAACCATTCTTCCTCGAGTTCTTCTAATTGCGCGAGTCTTTCCTCCAGAGCTTTGTGGTCTGTCATGCCTGTAAACGCTGTGATTCGTAGACTAGGTATGATATATTCCATCGGAAAGACAACTTCCACGCCATAAACTAATTGGAAAGGTGTCTGTCCATTTAGTTTCTTACATGTTGTCCTATAATCCCATAGCATGACAGGTACGTGCAGGTCCCAATCGTTTCACTGTGCATTGCACACTTTGGTCAATGCAGTCTCCAATATTTTGTTGAATGCCTCTACTGTCCCATTAGATTGTGGGTGGTACAATGTACTTTTCTGATGATACACCTGGAACTCTTCTGTGAGTGTGTTGATGGTTTCATTCAGGAAATGTGTTTCGTGATCACTCATTAAGATTTTTGGACAGCCAAATCGGGTCAACACGTTTTCAAACAAAAACTTTGCAGCTGTAGTGGCCGTGCAGTGTTTGACCAGCTGCGCTTCTGCCCATCATGTTAGGTACTATGTCACAGTGATGATGTAGCATGTGCCCATCTTTCCTTGAGGCTTGATTGGTCCCACAAAGTCGATTGCCCATTTTTCAAACCGCTGTAGTGTCATTTGTGGATTTAACGACATCTCATCCCTTCGCAATGGTTTTCTAGTCCTTTAACATATATCGCAGGCCTTACAGTGCATTTTTGAATCCTGGTGCAGGGTTGGCCATGATAACCCTGCGCGAAGAATCTTCTATGCGGTTGTGCATCCTGCATAGTGTCCTCCTACAACACCCCCATGTGCTTCCATGAGGATCTGACTTCGTTCAAATTCAGGTATGTATCTTTGCAATATCTCATCATTTCCCATTTTGTATAGGTGCCCCACGATAACAGAAAAATTTGGCGCACACAACACCAATTCCTTCTTCTATTGGATGGAATATTCCTTCGTCATAGTCCCTGTTGTCAAAAAATGGATTATATCTTCGAAGTGCCCATCCACGACGTGCACCGCAAAGAGATATGCATCAGGTAGTCCCTCCAAATTAGTGGGTTCCTCACCCGTCTCAATTAGCGATAACTGATTCGGTCCCGTGTTCAGGCGTCCCAACTTTACTATGGCTTCAAAATCATATTCTTGGAACAATAAGAGCCACCTGCATATGTGCCTCCCCAACATAGGCTTATTGACCAGGTATTTCAGAGCAAAATGGTCAGTATACATTTTAAAATGTCCTCTGAGTAAATAGTGTCAGTATTTTTGGAGCGCGTACACCACCGCCAACCCCTCATGCTCTGTGGTGGAATAGTTCTTCTCTACTTTGGACAACCTCTGACTTGCAAACTTGATAGGGTGATCCAAGCCTTCCCCGCCCTCCTGTGTGAGTACTGGTCCTAGCGCGATATATGACACATCAACATGGACATGAAACTCCACATCTCATTTTGGCAAGACCAGGATTGGAGCGGAGGCCAACTTCCCCTTTAAGATGTCCAAAATTTTCATACAATCGTCATTCAAGAAAAATGTAACATCCTTTTTCAATAATTTTTCCACCAACGTGATGATTTGGGAAGAGCTTTTGATAAACTTTCTGTAGTATCCGGTGTGTCCCAAGGTAGCACGTAGTTGTTTAACACTTCATGGTGCTTCCAAATTTAGAATAATGGAAATCTTCATAGGGTCCACCATCAGTCCTTGTTTGCAGACCACATGTCCCAGCAGGTTTCCAAAGGGAACGAGGAATGTGCACTTCTTAAGGTTCAACTCAATCTAGTGTCATCGGCAAGTATGCAGCATCAAGCGTAAGCTTGCTATATGGTGCTTAACTAATCCAAAGATAGTCCAATCATCCAGATAGACCTCCAAGAACTTGTGGATGTATTCTTTGAATGTAGCAACAAAAATGCACGAAAAGATGGCTGACACGTTCTTCAATCCAAATGGCATAATGGTGTATTGAAAACAACCCCATTCTGTTGCGAAGGTCGTTTTGCTCCTGTCTTCCGGTGCGATCTTGATTTGATGGTACCTTAAGAACCAATCCGTGAATGAGTATGATTCCTGGTTGCCAACATTTTCTGGTACTTCATCTGTGAACGGTGTCGGGAATGGATTGTGTACACAGGTGTCATTCAACTTCTTGAGGTCCACACATATTCTTATTTCTCCCTTTTGCTTTTTCTCCTGCACTACCACAGGACTCACCCAGTTGGATTCTTCCACTGGCTCAATAATTCCGGCTGCGAGCATTTTTTCTAATTCTTCGCGGACATTTTCCTTATATTTCGGATTCAAGCAATAAGGTTGCTGCTTAACCAGCTTCGCGTCAGGTTTCAAGGTGATCTTCATCATCCCTAAGTCGCCAACGATCCCTTTTAAGTCTGTAATTTTGGTCGGGAAAAAGTCTTGGTATTCGCAGAGTAACTGAGCGACCTTATCCACCATGGAATCATCCCAATAGTCCCCAAGTGTTGCATACTTTGGCTCCACCTCCGTTCCAATGTTTACCTACTTTATTTTTAGTGGCGCGGTGATGTCAGGATCCTCAATTGATGGTCCTCAAACCTCATGATAGTCTTCTATTTTTGGAATGTTAATATTTCATGGGTCCTCATCATCTTCCTCAACATTTACATTGTAACATTCCAGCGTGCAACTTAGTTTTTTCACCCATTTTGGATGAAGTACTTTCATTGGCTCCTGGGGTATTTAGAAGATAGCTACTTTTACTGCCTGTAGTGCATCATCAACAGTATCCAACCAATGATCTTCAAATGTGAAAGTTAACAGAAATCCCTCGCGCAAGATATCCCATTCACTCATACCATGGCGGAGCTCCGTCTCAGCATACCAATTCATGGGTATGACATCCAGGGTATGATAGAAAAATGTACCCATTTAGGCTGTGGCATTTCCCCGTAGACCTTGGTCCATTTTGCAAAGTGTGTACGTGGATCATCCCGTCTATCATATTTGTCTGCTAGCCACATCTGTGGTTTCCCAAATCATAGGCGCATCGTTCTTCTGCATCCACACCAGTCCTTAAAGCTTCTCTGATGCGTACCCCACCACTTTGCGGGCATCGCGCGCAGTGACAATTTCAAAGCATCAAACTGCTGTTGTTTTAGCATTGCACTTTCAAATTTGTTCAGGAATTCATCTGCTGCAGCCAACCCATCATACATAGGAATATCCCCTACCTCTATTGTTACGCAGTGTAGTGATTTTACCATCATGTTCCAATTAAGTGTGGTTACCTCGTGTAACCAGTTTTGCTATCGTTCTGTTTCCTCATATGATTCTGATGTGCAGGAGCTTTCACGCTCCCACGAAATCCGGCCATCCACTAAAGGATTCACCCAATCCTGTTCATGAGTGGTTATCTTGTAGATACAGTCTAGTTCATCGTCACTCTCATCGTCGTGCACTCGCTCAGTGTAGCATGCTCCTTCCGCAGGGTCTAAAGGCACCACTACATGTAGTGACTTTTTCTCAAAAATCATCTTGCGCTTCTTTAGATTTATCACTCTGTTCATATCAGTGGCCTAGTCTATGTCGAGTAGCGCGGGATAGGGATTGTTATCATCAACAAACTCTATCACTTCAAAATCTACCAGCGTGCTCACACCTTCAATATTCATCGTTACTCCTTGCATTCTTCCCATGGGTAGGATCTTCTGCTGGTTCGCCATCCGTAATTGAATAGGGGAGCATTACAACATGGGCTTGCCCATGTGTTCCCATGTTTGTTTTGGCATTACATTTGCATTTGATCCGAGATCCAGAATTACTTGATCCATTTCGTACTCTCTGATTTGCATAGTCAATCTCATTTCCCTTCCTGTTCGTGATGTATGTTTCTCGAGCTTCTAGACTACGCGAGGTTCTCCTGACCCAACACACCTAGTGATGAGTTCCTGCAATCCTTTCACAGCCTTGTTGTCGCACAACAGTTTCATACATGTCTCCAGAAAGGTAGTGATCATTGAAGGATCCATCTCTGGCTCTAGTTGATCCTTATTACCTAAAGTGGAGTCCTTTGTGAAGCTCTTCTTAGCTTCCACAAATGTCTCCTTTGAGTGCTCTAGATCAAATTCAGGTTCCTTTGTAGGAGCCTTGCGAACCCACGCACTTTCTTTAGGTTGCTTACCTTTGTCATCTCCTGTCGTGATACCGCTTTTGAGCACTATGTTTACATTCGGGTCCTCTTCACATGGCTCAGACCTCATCATTTGCAAATTCTGAGTTGGGGGAGGCTGGAGTATCCCTTTCTCACACAACCTCACTATTAGTGTAGGGCAGTCCTCTGCCTCATGATCAAACTGAGTACAGTATAAACATGATGTTCTCATCAGATTCATACAATTGCGAGCATAGTGCCCTAGCCATCCGCAATTGTAGCAAATTAGTTGTTCGCGACCCCTTCCTGGTCCCATTTCACCTCGACCTTGTTCGCGCCCTTGAAATCCAGCGCGTGCCATTCCCGCATTTGGGTTGAGGGCTTGTGTTTTGGCCTGCACTTTGTAGGCAGGAGTCTGATCCATCTTTAGTTCATAACTTCTGTAGGTGCACTCATCATGGCCTATCGACCTACAAAAATTACAAAACAATTGCTGGGACGTCTGTGTATACTTTTGTAATAGATGACAATTATTCGTAGCATGTTTTCCTCCTATCTGACAAATCGTGCACCATAATGTAGGTTCTGCACTCGGTCCTGCTTTTGCCTCTGGTCTTAATGGCATTGGCCCTCCCCTTGCCAAGTAATTCGTGAATATTGGACAATGGTCCTTGTCATGCCCCTGACCTTTGCACTTTATGCACCATACCTCCTCGAACGCCTCTAGCCGAGTTGTCCTATCCTATTTTAAACTCTGCATTTCCAGACACAAATTTTGCAGTTGTGCATGGATTTGTTGGACTCCCAGACTAGGATCTTGTATGGGTGTCTTGTGTAGTCTCATTGCAATCTCCAAAGCTTCAGCCTGGGTGGATAACTTCTGCTACGATAGCGCCATCCTTAAATGTGGTGTTAGTGATGCTACAAACCATGAACGGTGCTGCCCGTTTGTCAAGGTCATGTTGGCTTCGCGAATCATACTCTTCAGTCTCTAATCCAGATCCCATGGGGTCTTGCCTGGAAGCATCGCGATGTGTCTCTGACTTTGGCCTGCTAAATTCCATGTTCAGCACGGCCTGGATATATGTGATCCCCACATTTGGATGGTCATTAGAATGCTTAATGTACCATGTCAGTGCGTGATCCTGCAATGCGCTCACCAATGTTGCCTTCTTTATATTGTCATCCATGAATCGTGCTTCCCATACGACCCTTACCACAAACCAAAATTGGTTTGGATCTTCGTTCCCTACTACCCTGAATACCCAAAATTTTGTCGCACTCTCCATACTAAACTGTAGTGGTGGCGGAGGTGGCGTGGGCGGAGATGGAGGTGATGATGGTGAAATCGGTGGCGGTGTAGGTGGAGGTGGTAGGCACGGAATTCACTGCCTTATCAGACTAACCATGCTTCTAGGAGAAACTTTCGTGAGCTCTTCCTTTCTTTCCTGCCGAGGCGAAATCAAGGGGTTATTTTCTATCTCAGTGCTACCTTATTTTCTATAGATCCTCCCACTTCGCGTAGCCCCAAACATCAATTTATTCGCATAACCCGCTTTTCAAACAATAACATCTTAATCTAAGTGTTCAAAGATTTAATGTACTTACCTCGCGGTGCTTTGAGGAAGCATTGTTTTGCCTCATTGTAGCTGACTGTCATGTCTACTGCAAACTCGATGATAAACCCCCCCATAACTCGATCGAGCCAATGGTCTACAGTGCACACAATCTTATCTTCTGATGCTTCTAGTCTGCGCACTAATTCTAAAGTCCATACAATTGGTTTATTGAGCCTACACCTTCCCTGACTGTTTGCTAGCTTCGCGATCCACTCATACAACTCAAAGGGAAAGGATGCAAAGAAAATTTCGTGGATTTCCATATATAAGTAGTGCTCCAACCACTGTTCCTTTGATACTCGCAGATTTCTGTTTTCCTGCACCGTGAACTCGTGAATCTTTTTGTCTAGCCGCCCTTCAATTTGTTTCTTCATTGGAGTCTAGTGACATGACATCAAACATCCCTTATGTTGATCTTGGTCCTGGCAATAGAACCATTTGTTGGCTTGTAGGGGTCTAACCTAGGTTTGGAGATAATTTAGCTAAACAAATCCTGATACTACTGGCCCTTTCGGTAACAGTTCGCGGAGTGCAGATTGAGGTCTCACTCGAAGTAGTATGGGAGGGTGCTAGAAACATGTTTCCGCACCTTGGGGATGTCTGATGGGTTCCAAGTGGTCCACGGTTTGACCCTGCATGCACATCGCTACGCACGCTTATCAGTGCTTCGTAGCATGGGATGCTGCCTTTGTGCAACCCTACTTGGGGGACGAATAGTGTTATTACCCAAATCCTTACTAGTAACCCGATATTAATTGATTAACTTAGCTTATCTGTATGCTTTCAGTCATACTTAACAATATTCACCATTCATACAAATGCACGTAGTAAATAAACAATATAATTGCAAATGATATCAAATAGGTAATAACACAATAACAGACGCACAAAATTCAAATAAAACTTCTCTTTATTATTCTTCTTCCTTGGTTACAGACTTGACTCCACCTTGCGCACTCAGCTACAGGGGTCCACTCACTCAGCTGCAGACTCTACTAGGCCTCTGCGCACTCAGCGACAGAGCTTCTTCCTACTACTACGACCCAAGATACCTAGACTCTTTCTCTATGCTCTGCTGTCTTTCAGACTCCATCCGTTGGTTAACTAACTTCCCTCCTTCACAACTTAGAGCCTTGCTCTACTTATACAATCCCATGGTCCACAGACCATGGGTAGGCCGACACTACATTCAAAACTTTGGGTAGGAAACCCTATGACTCTAACATACAATTCACACTCTACACCCGTGATTCACGGGGCTTTACAATAATATTACTAAAAACTTGGGCTTTGAGCCCCAAAACATGCTGTGGGGGGATTCCATGCCCAACAATGAGTGCTCAAGTTATAGGAAAATGGAGGAGGTTTTTTCATCAATGAGGGTATTGAATGGTCTTCCATACATAGAATTAGTTCCATGGAGGAAGGGATGAGAGGATAAGAGGTATCTTAACTCATTCCTTATCCATTTTTGAGCTCATAGGAGTTGATAAGTGAGGGAAACTTCTAGATGACTCCAAGAGATAAGAATATTCCCCAAACCCTATGTGAATTTCACTCAATATCGCCCAACATAGGTGAAAGAGGGCCTAAGTGCTCTGTAGAGCGCCCTGGCCTGGACTCAACTGCTTTGCAGTGCACCCTTGCATGGGCCTATGTGCGTTGGTCCCTCTAGAGGTCATTTCAGGATGTCTTCAAGTCATGAAACTGTCTGGGAAGGAGGCATTCAAAAGGGTGACTTGTTTAGGGCATGTTGCAACTGAAATTAGGGTTTGATGAGCCCTAAAACACTTATTTAGATGATGGGAGTGATGTGCCCAAATGGATCTGTAATAGGTTCCCCCTAAAGCATGAAGTCGAAAAATGTTAATGTCGAGTGAAATGCTTTACGATGTGATGAGGAGGTTCCAAAGTGGTTGGTGACCTGCATCGATTACAATACATAATATCATGGTATTTTGATTTTTTCTCATGAATTACTGAGGGAAGGCATACCCATGCTCAACATATAAAATTCATTACAGGTACATAGACTGTCATCTACAGATATAGACCCATGATCGGAATGAGCATCAATGTAAAGCCATTGTAAAGATGATTTGGTACATTTCCTAAAATCGTAGCCCAGATGGATGAAACTAGATCAGGGTCTTCTATCTCATTCAATTGTTCACTCAAGTACGAGTCTAACCATGTGAATATGTGATCTAAAGTCGAACATGGGAAGACACCGTCTGATTACCAGCCAATGATGTAAGCCATTAACAAACGCGAGAGAAATCACTGATAATGATAATGATCCTCAAGGTACAACAATAAATTCTGCATGGTGTGAATAGATGTTTTGATGTCGAACACCATACAAACTCTTTCGGTCGAAGGCTAGTGATATTAACCTATCGCTGGAAGCGATAAACTTGCCATTGATGTATGCAAGACTCAAGGTATTGGAAGGGTGTTTCTAAGTCAACTTCTTGGATAATGTGTTGATGTCGACAAGAAGTGACTCGTCACAGGAGGGCCTTGATGTATCCCACATCAATGACATGAAACGAGTGTAATGATTTTGGAGATGGAATTTGACTGACGACACAAGGTTTAGGAATGGTGGTCATGAAAATGAAGGTTTATGGTATTGCAAAGGATGAATTTTGACTGAATGACTTCTCTTAAACATGTCGGTGACACTGAAATGAATTGGTAGCATTGACCCAAAACAAAGTGATGGATGGTATGATAGACCAATGGTATGATAACCATCAAGCTAATAACCCAACCCAAATAGTCACGGTGATGGAGTGAAAGTGTCATGTTCAAGAGCGACCTGCTACCAAAAGTGGTTTACCCTTTTTTCCATTTTCCCAGTCATTTCTGACTAGTACCTCTTTATTTTTTATCAAGCTTGAGGAGGATAACATATGCTTGTTGTATAATTCCACCCTTCGGGTGAATCCATCACTGTGTGATGCTTTAATGAGTCTAACAAAGGTGAAACTTGGTCTTGTCATGATCAACAAGTTTGTCACTATTTGATGTTTTAATGAGTTTAATGACAAAGATAACTCGATCCTTTTCATGTTTAGAGAGTTTGAAAAGGGACGAAAAGAAAACTCCACAAGTTCTTTTTCGTAGATTTGTCTCTCAAGCCTGAAAAAGCATAAAGCAATATGAGAGATAACCTATTGACCATGTTCGATCAACGTATTCCTTTTTCATAAATAATCTATCTCAGTCCGGAAAAGGGTTAAACTTATACTGAGTAGATGTCATTTCCAATCCGTTAACGAGCTGAAAAGAACAAGCGCTCAACAATCGTTTCATATTTTGAGAGTCTAAAAAGTGCTTAAACAGAAATCCACTTTGAGGAATGAGTGGTATCTTGGATAGCAAATGGTTTCGGTGATGTTTGAACTTCTCAAAACATGTTGATTTATGTGAAGAGGCTGGCTAATAAGACCACTCATTTCAACTGTTCCCTAAAAAGGGTAAAACAACCAAGTGAAATCGTATGATCGACTAGGCAGATAGTGACAATGGAAGGAGAAAAACCAAGGCCCATTTGATGGAAAAGGCAGATAGAATGGAAATCATGAGGGTTAAAATGGAAATGGGTTCATTTTTACACAAGCTTGAACCATAGGGAACTATGCTTGGATTCAGTTTCATGTTTACACAAGCTTGAAACGAAAACTATGCTTGGATTTAGTTTCACTTTTACACAAGCTTCAAATGAAAAAATATGCTTGAGATGGTTTACATTCCCCCAACATGATGAAATGGAGAGTCTCCTGTAACTAGATGGAAGTCATTGTGGTGAAGCCGGACGGTTATCCAACACCTTTTTGGCTTCGTTCAGATAGGGACAAAGGTAAATGGGGTGATTCCCTTCACATAACCTACATGGAAACTTAATTTTACCACTAGGTGCATGCCCCCCAAGCTTCATTACATTCACCTAAATAGACTACTTGAGGCTATCAGGTGGATGTAATGAAGGTTCATATATGAAATCAGGTGAAAGACTCGACTCAGATTTTATGAGATATACTTAGAGACTCGAATTGGAACTTTTTTCCAGGGGAGCTTGTTTCATTTTTTAATGAGGTTGACACAGTAAAAGAACTATCCTCATATTCCTTGTTTCATTTTTTAATGAGGTTGACAAAAGACAATGAACTATTCTCGTATTCCGTGTTTCATTTTTTAACAAGCTTGACACAAGACAAGGAACTATGCTCACATTCCTTGTTTCATTTTTTAACGAGCTTGACACAAGACAAGGAACTATGCTTTGGGACCTGTTTCATTTTTAATGAGATTGACATAAGACCAGGAACTGTCCTCATACCCTTTGTTTCATTTTTTAATGAGGTTGACACAAGACCAGGAATTGTCCTCATACCCTTTGTTTCATTTTTTAACGAGGTTGACACAAGACAAGGAACTATCCTCATATTCTTTGTTTCATTTTTTAACGAGCTTGACACAAGACAAGGAACTATGCTCGAACTGTTTGTTTCATTTTTTAACAAGGTTGACACAAGACCAAGAACTATCCTCATATCCTTGGTTTCATTTTTTAAAGAGGTTGACACAAGACAAGGAACTATCCTCATGGGAGCTATTTCATTTTTTAATGAGGTTGACACAGTAAAAGAACTATCCTCATCTTCCTTGTTTCATTTTTTAATGAGGATGACACAAGACCAAGAACTATCCTCATACTCCTTGTTTCATTTTTTAACAAAGTTGACATAAGACCAGGAACTATCCTCATATTCCTTGTTCACAAATCATAAGAGGTCATGACTTCCAAGAGGTTCTCATTAGATGGGAGAACAATGCTTTGGAAGGGATTCGTAGCAAGGAATCCATTAGAGAGATCTAGTTCCAATGCCCCCAGTACATAATGTACAACATCACGGATTTGGTCATCCGTTGATGTAGGCATGGAATGAGTTGCCACATAATTGACTTGTGGTGGGGAAGATACCATTGGGACAAAAGGACCATTTAGGGAAGATGGTTGACTGGAAGCCATATTTGGACCGGGAAATGAAAGCTGGTCAACGGTGACAATTTTGTCTTCATGCGAGAAACACATCACTCTAAAGAGTGTTGAAACAATAGCTCCCACGTCATAAACATAGTCGTGCCCAAGAAGCAAATTATAATCTAAAGGGCCTGGGACTACCATCACATTGAGATAAACAAATTTTCCTCCCAAAGTAATAGGAAACGGAGGAAGGATCCCTAATGGTTGACTGGTTCCTTTGTTAAAAGCCAATAGATTCTGGGTAACTGGCACAAGTGGCGGTGAACCGAGCGCTTTCCAAGAATTGGAGGAAAGGATACTCACAGATGCACCTTCATCTATAATAGTGCCAGATACAATCATATTACAAACTTGTACTATGATCTAGAAAGGCACATAAGAAGGAAGACGAAATCCTGCCAGTCGATTCCAATCAAAGGAAGTGACTAGACTACTTGGAGGGGGTACTGTAAGAATGGGAGAATTATCCCCTTGAGTTACGAGAGTGAGAGAATTTTCCTCCTGCCTTGATGGAACAAGAGGATTGCCCCTAGGCTCATTGGAATCTGAAGAAATGAAAAGAACCTGAGTGGTATCATATTCCCTCTCTTCAGGAAAGGTATGATTAACTGAAGGTGAGATTGGGTCAACTGCTTCATTGACATGTGATTAGTCAGGTATAGACTCATGGGATTCACATTTAGAGAGAGTGGGTTTGACCGACGGTTGATTTGGGCAGTCACTTTATCAACTAGTGAAGGATTAAGGGAGTGTCTCCTGTAACCAGATGGAAGTCACTGTGGAGAAGCAGGACGGTTATCTAACAATTTTTTGGCTTCATACAGATAGGGACAAAGGTGAATGGGGTGATTCCCTTCACATAACCTATAGGGAAACTTAACTTTACCCTTCTTTCCATGAACTTTACTACCACTAGTTGATGATGTGTCAACAACATGATCTCCAAAAGTTGGTGACATAGGATGTTGTGAACGAGAAGACCATTATTCTAAGATCTAAGGAATATCAGGAAAATTTAGAAGAAGATGGTCTTCTGTACAAAGTTTGCATGGATATCAAACTTTGTGAGGCTTGATGGACGATTTCTTATTAGATGTTGCATTCAAAGCAATGGTTGCTTGGTTGCCCCTCTGCTGAATTTTCTTCTTCTTCTTCTTATTCCCTTTATTCTTCTTCTTAGCCACCTGGTTATTAGTACAAATACTTTCACCAGGTGAAGAGGAATGAGGGGAGGAAGAAACATCCAAGGAAGAAGGAAAAGGGTCAACTTTAGGATCCGCTGGAGGTTGATTTTGTCCAGTTGGAGGTGTACTCGATTGCTGAGAAATCATGACATTTTGAACCAAGGAGGTTGAAAACAACCATACTGGTAAGCCAATGGTAAATCTCGGTAGGGATAATGTAGCCATATAAGGAGCACCAATATTTCCGAAAGGAGGAAAAGGACTAGGATTCCCATCAAAAGGAATTCCTTGATCGGTGGACTTCAGATTTGTCGCCATATGTCTCAACCTAAGATAAACTAAGGAGCGAGTGTGGAGGATGTTATCCACATCAATTAATTTGATTTTAATCAAAATAACATAACAAACAAAAAAGGGATAATCTAGGAAAAGGATTACCAAGCAACTGTGAACTGCAGAATACCTCCCGGCGAACTGATAAGTAAGGCAGACAATCTCTCCGAATGCTGTGTTTGGTGCATCATAGTGTACAAGGTAGCCAACTCAGTTACTTAAGGATGGATAGTAACCTAGTATGGTCCTCCCATATATACCCGAAAGTATGTGGAGGCCAAATCTATATTAGCATTGTCTAATGCAAAACCGCACAATGAGAGCATTCCCATATACTTTATGTACTGTAACAATGCCCTATAGACTCGAAGGTATGTGAACGAGCTACAATATACTCATGTATGTGGAATGAGGTATCACACTTGGGATGTATTGCAGATAAATTAGCGACAACTACTATGTTTTACGACTCTGGAACATGTCTCTAGCCTAGAACCTCTAAATTTTCTTCATTAGGTGACAATGCTCCATTAGGTAAATTCAGATAAATTTTAAGTTGATCTTCTTTAGAATTTTCCTTTCAAGGTTCACCACTATGCATGGATGTCGTTGTCCATAGTGCTCGTAGCTAGGGAATTGTCAGAGGATAGTCAATTCCCCATAATTGATAGAGATTTACTGGAGGCTGCAAAGTATGCTTCGCTCTGGGCCACAGAGGATGATAAAAGGATAAGCAATAGCAAGATCATCTGGGTGCTCATGGAAATGAGCCTTAGAATGTGGATCGACCGTAAGCTGTGGTTGTCACCCACGGTTTACAACAGTCTGCAGAGTTTTTCAAAATTTAAGGCAGACATGCATAACATATATATCAGGGTGCACAAGGACCTCACTAAATAGTGGACAAAGCTACCCTTTGTAGCCACCGACGATGCCATTTTCAATGTCTTAAAGGCATGGCTACCGGAATGGCAGGCCACAACCATTGCAGAAATCAAGAAGTCGGCAGTGCAAAAGAAGAAAGACGAGGCCAAGCTATGCATTGCACAGTTGGCCAAAAAATGAAGGAAGGAAACGATAGTAGCAGAAGTGCAGACAGCGTGGAACACAACACAGAAAGCGGACGAACAGGAAAAGGCCATAGCAACAGTAGTAACATAGGAAGCAACCACGAAGGTAGGTGAGGGCCAAACAATGCCTTCGCAGGAGCAGGAAGCAGAGGAAGCAGAAATAGAAGAAGGAGGCGCGGGCTCACGAACCGCGTCAACACAACTGAAGCGCCAACACCAAGTAAAGCGGGCAAGGTCACGGAAGAAAGTCAAGGCCTCGAAATTGTCCATATGTCTGATCACCCTAACCGAGGGTGATTTGCATGACATTGGTGAGACGATGTGCAATGTCACCAATGAGGCTCTCCAAGATTTCATGCAAGAGAACCAGATTGTGTTGGGGGCCCTTAAAGTGCAGCTGCAGGAATTACAGGTGCACCCCCCTTAGGTTGGTACCCTTTCGACCAACCACGTAGTCAGATCCATGGAAGCAGAGAAGATGTTGCACGTGTGGATGACGAACACAACAGTGTTACTGGAAGGGGCACTAGTGACATCAAATGATGATGACAGGCCTTTGGTTAGTGCACTGAAAGGTCTTGGTGTTAATCTAGCTACCCTCCTGCGTGAGACATTATATGTGTTGCATGATGGAATAGCTGTAGAGCTATGAGCTAGGGAGATCTACGCGCTCCAACTCCTCAGTGAGCATAAAATAAATATGGACCAACTAAGCTTGCAGCGTGATGAATTGGTGTCACAAAATCAACAGTTGGTACAGGTGATAGACGACGCTTGCCAAAGCGTCCCGGAGCTGGCCATCCCAGCAGATATACTAGCGGAGGCGTAGATCCACAGGTTAGCAGCAGAGGTCCGTGAGGCCAAGGAGGAAATGACAAAGGTTCAGATGGAGCTGAATCTTAAGATCACCACGCTGTGGTTAAAGGCACAACCATCCTCAAAAGTTAGAGAACAACGCGCTAGCGCTATCATAGCAGGATTGGAGGAAATTGAAGGTGCAGTGCAGGACTGCACTAACACATTGGAAGAATCACTTGAGGTCTTCACAACTCTGTAGGAGGACCCCAACATCTAGTGCTTAGAGACAGAGGCGCTAGAACTCCAATAACAGTATGACAGTGTCTGAGGAACTGTGCAGACAATGGTCCTCACCCAGAGGCCTGCGCGGATGCAGTAGGCTAAGGCACTGAAGGAGTAGGTGGATGCGACACGACATAAGGAAGCACTCTTAAAAGCACGCATCTAGCCTTGGATCGACGAGGCCTTCACCATCACAACAAGGATCAAAGGCAAGCTCGCACACATGCAAGGTATGCACACATTGATGCAGAGAAGCACTCCTGACACACAGTTCTCGAAATAGGGTATGCAGCAGATCCAACAAGCAGCAGTTCAGTGTACTGCTGATCTCCGTGTAGTTCAAGAATAGTTGAAGTGACTCCACGCAAAGATCACCGCGTTGACAGAGTGACTCGAGGGTGAGTCACGATGTTTGTGTTGGGGGCCTGTTGGGCATGGAATCCCCCCAAGGCATGTTTTGGGGCTCAAAGACCAAGTTTTGACCGAATCTTGTTGTAAAGCTTTGTGAATTGTGGGTGTGAGGCACGAAAGTATGATAGTCACTGGGTTGTCCGCCCTAGTTTTGTAATGTAATGTAGGTTGAATAGACCTACCCATGGTCTGCGGGCCATGGGATTGTATAAATAAAATGAGGCTCTAAGTAGAGAAGAGGAGGAGAAAGGAAAAAGCCTAAGTAATGGAGTCACAAATTGAAGTGTGTCTTTGGGTCATAGAGTAGGAGAAGGCTCTGCAGTTGAGTGCAAAGAGGCCTAGTAGTCTGCAGCTGAGTGCGCGAACCCCTGCAGCTAAGTGCGCAGGGCAAGTCGAGTCTATAACCAAGGAAGGAATTAATAAAGAGAAGTTTTGTCCTAATTCCGTGTATCTGTTCTTGGGTTAATACATGTTTGATATAGTTTGCAAATGTACTATTTATTTACTGCGTGCACCTGTATGAATGGTTCATGTTGTTAAGTATAACTTAAAGCATGCAAGTAGGCTAAGATAATCAAATAACATTGGAATACCAGTAAGGTCTTGGGTAATAACGTAGAAGCACGGCAATAAGCCCCTGGGTTGGACTACACGAAGACAGTATACCAGGCTGCGAGGTACAGGAAAGTGTGCGAAGCAACCTGCGCACAGGGTCAAATCGTGGACCACTTGAACTCATCAGACATATCCAAGGTGTGGAAACCTGATCTAGCACCTTCCCATACTAATTTGGGTAAGACCTCAATCCGCGCTCCGTGGACTGTTGCCAAAAGGGCCAGTAGTACTGGGATTTGTTTGGCTAAATTAAATCTGAACCTGGGTTAGGCCCCACTAAGCCAACAGAGAGATTAGAGTGGATGTTAGAGTGGGAATCCAATTCTCACATGTCCATCTGTCGTCTCTATTAAGGTTATTAGGGTGCTTGCTCTATTAAGGTTATTAGGGTGCTTGCTGATTTTGAGAGAGTTTAGGGAGAGACTAGAGTGGATGTTAAAGTTGGAATCCAGTTCTCACTTATGGTCCATCCATCATCTCTATTAAGGTTATTAGGGTGCTTGCTGATTTCGAGAAAGTTTAGGGAGAGCTTAGAGTGGATGTTAAAGTGGGAATCCAAATATCACTTATGGTCAATCCGTCGTCTCTATTAAGGTTATTAGGGTGCTTGCTGATTTCAAGAGAGTTTAGGGAGAGATTAGAGTGGATGTTAAAGTGGGAATCTAGATCTCACTTATCGTCCATCCATAATCTCTATTAAGGTTATTAGGGTGCTTGCTGATTTCAAGAGAGTTTAGGGAGAGATTAGAGTGGATGTTAAAGTGGGAATCCAGTTCTCAATTATCGTCCATCCATCATCTCTATTAAGGTTATTAGGGTGCTTTCTAATTTCGAGAGAGTTTAGGGAGAGATTAGAGTAGATGTTAAAGTGGGAATCCAATTCTCACTTATGGTCCATCAGTCGTCTCTATTAAGGTTATTAGGGTGCTTGCTGATTTCGAGAGAGTTTAGGGAGAGATTAGAGTGGATGTTAAAGTGGGAATCTAGTTCTCACTTATGGTCCATTCATCATCTCTATTAAGGTTATTAGGGTGCTATCTGATTTCGAGAGAGTTTAGGGAGAGATTATAGTGGATGTTAAAGTGGGAATCGAGTTCTCACTTATGGTCCATCCGTTGTCTCTATTAAGGTTATTAGGGTGCTTGCTGATTTCGAGAGAGTTTAGGGAGAGATTAGAGTGGATGTTAAAGTGGGAATCCAATACTCACTTATGGTCCATCCGTCATTTCTATTAAGGTTATTAGGGTGCTTGCTAATTTCGAGAGAGTTTAGAGAGAGATTAGAGTGGATGTTAATGTGGGAATATAGTCCTCACTTATGGTCCATTTGTCGTCTCTATTAAGGTTATTAGGGTGCTTGATGATTTCGAGAGTTTAGGGATAGATTAGAGTGGATGTTAAAGTGGGAATCCAGTTCTCACTTATGGTCCATCCATCGTCTATGTTAAGGTTATTAGGGTGCTTGCTTATTTCGAGAGAGTTTAGGGAGAGATTAGAGTGGATGTTAAAGTGGGAATCTAGTTCTCACTTATGGTCCATCCATCATATCTATTAAGGTTATTAGGGTGCTTGCTGATTTCGAGAGAGTTTAGGGAGAGATTAGAGTGAGTGGGAATCCAATACTCACTTATGGTCCATCCATCGTCTCTATTAAGGTTATTAGGGTGCTTGCTGATTTCGAGAGAGTTTAGGGAGAGATTAGAGTGGATGTTAAAGTAGGAGTCCAGTTCTCACTTATGGTCCATCCATCATCTCTATTAAGGTTATTAGGGTGCTTGCTGATTTTGAGAGAGTTTAGGGAGAGATTAGAGTGGATGTTAAAGTAGGAATCCATTTCTCACTTATGGTCCATTTGTCGTCTCTATTTAGGTTATTAGGGTGCTTACTGATTTCGAGAGAGTTTAGGGAGAGATTAGAGTGGATGTTAAAGTGAGAATCCAGTTCTCACTTATGGTCCATCCGTCGTCTCTATTAAGGTTATTAGGGTGCTTGCTAATTTCGAGAGAGTTTAGGGAGAGATTAGAGTGGATGTTAAAGTAGGAATCCAGTTCTCACTTATGGTCCATCTGTCGTCTCTATTTAGGTTATTAGGGTGCTTGCTGATTTCGAGAGAGTTTAGGGAGAGATTAGAGTGGATGTTAAAGTGAGAATCCAGTTCTCACTTATGGTCCATCCATCGTCTCTATTAAGGTTATTAGGGTGCTTGCTAATTTTGAGAGAGTTTAGGGAGAGATTAGAGTGGATGTTAAAGTAGGAATCCGGTTCTCAGTTATGGTCCATCAGTCATCTCTATTAAGGTTATTAGGGTGATTGCTAATTTCGAGAGCGTTTAGGGAGAGATTAGAGTGGATGTTAAAGTGTGAATCGAGTTCTCACTTATGGTCCATCTGTCGTCTCTATTAAGGTTATTAGGGTGCTTGCTGATTTCAAGAGAGTTTAGGGAGAGATTAGAGTGGATGTTAAAGTTGGAATCAAATTCTCACTTATGGTCCATCTATTGTCTCTATTAAGGTTATTAGTGTGCTTGCTGATTTCGAGAGAGTTTATGGAGAGATTAGAGTGAATGTTAAAGTGGGAATCCAGTTCTCACTTATGGTCCATCCGTCGTCTCTATTAAGGTTATTAGGATGATTGCTAATTTCAAGAGAGTTTAGGGAGAGACTAGAGTGGATGTTGAAGTGGTAATCTAGTTCTCATTAATGGTCCATCCGTCGTCTCTATTAAGGTTATTAGGATGCTTGCTAATTTTGAGAGAGTTTAGGGAGAGATTAGAGTGGATGTTAAAGTGGGAATCTAGTTCTCACTTATGGTCCATCCATCATCTCTATTAAGGTTATTAGGGTGCTTGTTGATTTTGAGAGAGTTTAGGGAGATATTAGAGTGGATGTTAAAGTGGGAATCAAATTCTCACTTATGGTCCATCCGTCGTCTCTATTAAGGTTATTAGGGTGCTTGCTAATTTCGAGAGAGTTTAGGGAGAGATTAGAGTGGATGTTAAAGTGGGAATCTAGTTCTCACTTATGGTCAATCCGTCATCTCTATTAAGGTTATTAGGGTGCTTGCTGATTTTGAGAGAGTTTAGGGAGAGATTGGAGTGGATGTTAAAGTGGGAATCCGATTCTCACTTGTGGTCCATCCGTCGTCTCTATTCCAGTTATTAGGGTGCTTGCTGATTTCAAGAGTTTAGGGAGAGATTAAAGTGGATGTTAAAGTGGGAATCTAGTTCTCACTTATGGTCCATCCGTTGTCTCTATTAAGGTTATTAGGGTGCTTGCTGATTTCGAGAGAGTTTAGGGAGAGATTAGAGTGGATGTTAAAGTAGGAATCCAGTTCTAACTTATGGTCCATCCATCGTCTCTATTAAGGTTATTATGGTGCTTGCTGATTTCGAGAGAGTTTACGGAGAGATTAGAGTGGATGTTAAAGTGGGAATCTAGTTCTCATTTATGGTCCATCCATCATCTCTATTAAGGTTATCAGTGTGCTTGTTGATTTAGAGAGAGTTTAGGGAGAGATTAGAGTGGATGTTAAAGTGGGAATCTAGTTCTCTGTTATGGTCCATATGTTGTCTCTATTAAGGTTATTAGGGTGCTTGCTGATTTCAAGAGAGTTTAGGGAGAGATTAGTGTGGTTGTTAAAGTGGGAATCCAGTTCTCACTTATGGTACATCCATCATCTCTATTAAGGTTATTAGGGTGCTTTTTGATTTCGAGAGAGTTTAGGGAGAGAAGACTCATACTGAACAATATCTTCATGCCTCCTCTCATCATCATCCCACCCAGAAACTCAGTGTCCTCAACACCTTGGCCACCAGGGCTCTAAGATTATTTGACAAGGAAAACTTAGAAAAGGAAAAAGAACATCTTATAAAAGTATTCCTAAAAAATGGGTAGAACAAATGTCAAGCCATTAAAGCCATAAACAAAGAAAACACTAGACATAATAGTAATGAAAATTTTGATAATATTGTGGGAAAAGTTAACCTCCCTTACATTTTAGGGACCACTGATAAAATCTCCCGCATCCTAAAAAAGAATAATATTTTAACCACCTTCAAACCTTTAAACACCATCCGAAGTTGCCTCAATCCGGTAAAAGATCCAATTGATCCCAAGTGTCATAAGGGCATCTATTTAATTCCTTTCTTGTGTGGAAAACCCTGTGTAGGTGAAACTAGCATATCTTTCAACACTAGAATCCAGGAACACTCTGCCGACATTAAACATAACCAATCCAAAACATCAGCTTTAGCAGAAAATTTTGATAAAACCAAGCATCAAATTTGTATTGAAAATACCTGTATCTTAGCTAGAAGGGATCACTACTTCCTTAGGAAATTTAGAGAAGCCATAGAAATCAGCAATCACCCTAATAACCTTAATAGAGATGACGAATGGACCATAACATTATTAGGGTGCTTAGCAAGTCAAAATTATTTTTTCTAATACATGATGCAGGAAATTTGAGATACATTGATGATGTTATTAGCGAGTGGGTTTTATAGAAACAAGTCCTTATATGTTGGCTTTATCAAACCAATCAAGCGACTACCCAACTTGTCAATGTTCTATACCTAGAGTCTTGCTAAGTTGCAAAACTAATTGATAACCTAGTTGTTGTTACAACAATAGTGTATATAGTTCCAAGATCACAACTACTAATAAGTAGTTCTACCCTGCCTAGAGATAGTTTACTTCTCACCATTGAAATCTTCGTTAGGGCTAACTTGCCAGAGCCCCATTTTCCTTTTAGGGGAAGATAGCCTTTCCTTCACAATATCTTCTTTAGCTCATCCAATGGGGCCAGAAACCTCACTTCAGTGAATTCATATGTAACCTTTGTATACCTTTCTTTCTCCAACCAGTTATCTGAGCTTTGAAATCTCATTTCCCTTCCTTTCCACTGATCAAGATATTCATCCACATACTCAACGGTGAATCTTTTCATTCCATTACTCTACTTCTTTATCCTTCATCCATCCCATTTCATCCATTTGGAGATATATGCATTGTATTCGTTAATACTAATTATACAATATAGGAGATGGTCCACTTTGGAATATTCCATCCAATTTCATCCATCTACAGATATATGTATAGTATTTATTCATTTGCAGATATATGTATAATAATTATTAGTACTAGTTATATAATATAAGGGATAGTCCATTTTGGAATATTCCATCTCATTTCATCCATCTGCAGATATATGTATAATATTTATTCTTATTCATCCATATGTATAGTATTTATTAATATTAATTATATAATATCGAAGATGATCCATTTTGGAATATTTCAAAAATGTGATGAATATCACTTCACTAGTGTCTATTAGATTTTCAAAATAAAAAATCTAGTTAGATATAAGAGAGAGGGGTGAGGGTCCACTCTTGTGCCACTCCTCAATCAATCATTATCATTTTTTATCCCCACTTACATGAATGAGGTGGGTATTTGGGCATTGGTTACATTCATCAATCAACTATTCTTATTTTTTATCCCTACTTACAAAAAAACGTTGTTTCTTTGATACTCCTACATAAATGAGGTAGGAGGTAGGTATTTAAGAATCGATTTCATTGTTGTTCATCAAATTCCAAATTATTTTCCAAATATACAATTGAAATAAAGATATAGAAATGGGCAGTGGTTACTTCTCTATCTTACTAGGCCAGGTTTCACAATTCAATTTCTTCTCATAGTCAGGTCCTTGCCGTATAAATCATAGGGAATTATTGGGATAGTTAAATAGGGAGAGTAGAGAACTAGAAATCATCGTGTTATTATATTATTAAATTAATGAGCAAGGTAGGCTCATTAAAATTCGTGACACTAATTAATAGAAATTTGTAAAAATCAAAATTTAATTCAGGCTACTTAGTAATGGGAATTTGTATAAGTTTATTCATGGTAATTTTTACATGTTTATTGATGGTGATAAGTTAGGTATATGTATGTAGTTAGAGAAATTGATTTTGGAATGTGATCATGATTGTAATATTTTTTTGAGCAATAAAATACTACATTTAGCCTTGTGAATTCTTACACACCGTTAGGGTTTTACCAAGTTTCATTTGTTATTTTATATATTTATTTCTTTACAATTATGTAATTTATTTAGGTTCTAATTACCAATTAGTAGTATTAGAGTCAAGGGAAATAGGGCTGTGTGATTTTGTGCAGATTTGTTTAAAGAGTTTATTTGTTGTTGTATGTTTCATAAAGGAGAAATTGATTTAACAAAGAGAATTGGTAGTAGAGTTCAGGCTTATGTGATCCATATCAAGTTTACAAAAGATTTTTCGGCGAAGATCACATGAGACATCATTTGTCGACGCGTTTCGAACCAACCAGTGTGGTTCATTGTCAGGACAAGTTGAAGAAACAGATCCAGCTTAGCAAGTTAAATAGACAGAGCAGAGCCTCCAACGGCTAAAAAGACCAATAGCTACTTTGGACTGGGTATCGGGATCAAAACCCTTTTTTTTTTTTTTTAATAATTTAAGGAAAAAGTTACCCTAGGGGGACCAATCCCTTAAAATAAGATTAATAAATACTTAAAATAATAAGTAAAAAATTAATTCATGATAATAGTTAGTTAAGATAAATAATTAAAAATTATATTTAAGGGAAAAAACTACCCTAGGGGGACCAATCCCTAAAATAAAAATAATTTTATGAATAAAACTATTAATCTAGTAAAACTTATTAATAATAACTAATTTTATGATGATAGTTAGTTAAATAATTGCAAAGTTATGTTAAATTAGTAATTAAAATAATTCATGATAATAGTTAGTTAAAATAAATAATTAAAATTTTATTTAAGGGGAAATAATAATAATAATAAATAAATAAATAAATAAATAAAAAATAAAATAAAAATTAATAAATTAATAAATAAATAAAAAAATAAAAAAAATAATTAATTTTTATTTATTTTTTTAATTTATTTATTAATTTATTAATTTATTTTTTATTTTTATTTTTAATTAATTAATTTATTATTATTATTATTATTATTATTATTTCCCCTTAAATAAAATTTTAATTATTTATTTTAACTAACTATTATCATGAATTATTTTAATTACTAGTTTAACATAACTTTGCAATTATTTAACTAACTATCATCATAAAATTAGTTATTATTAATAAGTTTTACTAGATTAATAGTTTTATTCATAAAATTATTTTTATTTTAGGGATTGGTCCCCCTAGGGTAGTTTTCTCCCTTAAATATAATTTTTAATTATTTATCTTAACTAACTATTATCATGAATTAATTTTTTACTTATTATTTTAATTATTTATTAATCTTATTTTAAGGGATTGGTCCCCCTAGGGTAACTTTTTCCTTAAAAAAAAAAAAGGGGTTTTGATCCCGATACCCAGTCCAAAGTAGCTATTGGTCTTTTTAGCCGTTGGAGGCTCTGCTTTGTCTATTTAACTTGCTAAGCTGGATCTGTTTCTTCAACTTGTTCTGACGATGAACCACACTGGTTGGTTCGAAACGCATCGACAAATGATGTCTCATGTGATCTTCGCCGAAAAATCTTTTGTAAAAAAGAG